>CM031608.1:47261534-47264034 GCA_018398815.1 Conus ventricosus | reverse complement strand
TGAGCACAGGTCGACTCAGGGCACACAGAAAAAAACAGTGGAAAATACAGATAGATAGAGAGATAGATTGAGAGGTAGATAGAGAAATAGATGGATAGATAGATGATTAGATAGATAGATAGACAGATAGATAGATATATGGATGAATGGATGGATGGGTAGGTGGGTGGTGGGTGGATGGATGGATGTATGGACGGACGGACGGACGGACAGACGGACGGACGGACGGACGGACGGGCAAACAGACAGATAGACAGACAAAAATTAAAAAAGGTCTGTTTGTCTGTCTGTCTGTCTTCCTGCCTGCGTGCCCCATCCCCCCTCGCCTCTCTACCCCCCTCGCCTCCCCCCTCCGATCTCTCTTTCTCTCTGTATCACTGTGTGCGTGCGTGCATGTGTATGAGTGCATGTGTGAGTGACACACACACACACACACACACACACACACACACACACACACACACACACACCACACACACACACACACACACACATGCACTCGCGCGTATTTGTCTGTAATCTTTTTCCTTGAACATGCGTGCGTACCTTTGTGTTTGCGTCTTTCCTGGTGTGCGTGCATTCTGGATCAAATTGTTTCTTTTTCTTGCATGGAGTGGTACAAATTGACCCAATGAAAAATATGACGACGCGTGTTTGGTGGGTTGGGCAGGCACGCGATGTGACACTACGTTACCTCCCCTCACGACCATCATCCCCTGCTTCTTCCTGCTCCGGAAGTGGCCCCAGAGACACAGGAAGCTGTCACACGGACAACGCATATTGGCCGTCCTCCATTCCGCTCCACCAATCAGAAACGTCACCGAGAGCGTCGGAGTTTCGTGATCGAAACCGCTGAAATATTCCCAGGGAATGAATTGAAGAGGAGGTAAAAATAATTGCCAGAGAAGTCTCCATCGTTTCCATTTGTTTCGTGTCATCATCTGTGAGGAGGATATACTTTTTTTGTTGTTTGTTTCTTTTAAAGCGCATTTCTGAATGCTGAATTTGCTGCTGTTTATTTCTTTTGTGATGCTTTTTTTGTGCGGACGGATGTTGTGCGAGATACGGACACGGAGACAGACGTATCAAATTACTCACCGGATGGAAATCTTTATATCCGCAGTGTGAAAAGTGAGAATGTATTCGTCTGGGTGAACAAAAAACAAAACAAAACAAAAACAAAAACAAAAGCAAAAAAACAAAAAACAAACAAACAACCCCCCCCCCCCCCCCCCATTAATATCCACTTTTTTTTTAATGTGAGTATTCGGTCATTTGATTGGAGACTTTGATACCTTCAGAGCTCAGTATGAGTGTTCACTCAGTGTGTGGAAGCCTGGATATCATGGTGTGTAATATGGACGTTTACTCATTCTGTGGAAGATATCTGCGGTGTAAGAAGGTGAACGTTTATTCATTAGGTGAAAACATTAATACTCACTGTGCTAACGTTGGGCTTTGGTTCAATGGTGGAAATGATATGCACAGAAATAACGTTCAGCTTTTAAAACTAGGTGGAAGATGTCTGCAATGTTAAAGGTGAGTGTTCACTGATGAGGTGCAAATATAGTCATGCTCAGTGGAAATGTTGATATTCACACTATTAACGCTGTGATGTTGTTCAACAGTTGGAAATATTGATATTTACAGTGTTAAAGGTGTGATTGTATTCAACAGGCGGAAATGTTAATATTCACACTCTTAAAGCTGTGAATTTATTCTCCAACAGGTGAAAATGTTGATGTCCGCATTTTTTTTTACTTTGCGATATCATTTACTTGGTGGAAATGTTGCTATCGTCAGCGCTAAAGATTAGGTTTGACACATCGGATGGAAATGTTGATACCCACGGTGATCATGTCCAGCGCTTACACAATTCAAGAAATAAAACCCAGTTCAGGCAATGGGACAAAGAGCGTTTGACCTGATCGCATGTTTGTGCTACCGCTGTGTGATGGCAGACTGTCATTAAAAAAAAATAAAATGACCAGCAGAATAGGAACCGGAAGAGATTGTTTTAAGACACTTCAATTTATTGGGCGTTTGTTGTCGATAAATTGCACGATCTCAAGTGACCCTTGAAACAAACTAACTGACTCTTCAGCAGAAGTCAGAGACTGTTATAAGGGAAGTGGACATCCCAAAGAGCAAAGTGAAACTGCTATTGTTGCAGTAGCCTGTATCGGACATTGAACGAGACCGGAACACGTTAATCATGTGAACGGAAAAATTGGCTAGGGCGTCGCAGAAATAAATCACCCTCTTATTTATCGTTCTTAAACTGACTTCTCCATTACTCGATCGATGTTTGTCATGTTTGACACAACGACAGAAAAAAGGGGTGAGAACATGGTAAGGGCAATGATTTGACATTCTATGTTAACTTTAAAACGAGAGCGCACACCAAAGAGGAAAAATATAAAGCAAAGAAGGGAAAGGGAAAAGAGATAAAGAAAGAAAAGAAAAAGAAGAAAGAAACTAGGAAGGAAGAAAACACACA
>CM031608.1:47249034-47259034 GCA_018398815.1 Conus ventricosus | reverse complement strand
AAACAACCCGATTTTAATAAAGCAAAAAGTCCCGTAGAAAAGCGGAAAACAGATTATGATAAACGGGAAAAGAGAGAAAAGAAAACCACAAGTTATCATCAGGCTCGAGAAATTTAAAGAATCTGTTAAAGATCCACCAAATAACTTTGATCAATAATAAGATCACTTCATAGGAAGTCAAGACATTTTTATTGTGATATTTCAACACAGATATGGAACACCACTTCCACTTTTTAACAAAAAATGCATGTCCAGACGCTGACTGTGAAGACAAGAAGTCCAAGAGAACGAACGACGAAAATTAACAGAAATCCTTGCTCTATGATACAGTGAAAGACATCGAAATCCAGAGAGTTTAAATGTGTAAAACGTAGTAAGCGTCCAGAGGGACTCCCAAATAAAACGTTGGACAATGAGTTTGTACCTAATCGTTTGGATACATTTTTTTTCAAAGTGGAACCTTGCCAATGGAATGGTCAAACCATACCCCTGTCTGTCATGTGTGTCTGCCAGTCTGTCTGTCTGTCTTTCTCTCTCCTCACCCCCCCCCCCCCTCTCTCTCTCTCTCTCTCTCTCTCTCCTGATATTCCATTATAATTGCATGACGGTTTAAACATGTTTCTTTGTTTGTTTTCATATATCATTTCATTTCACTTCCTATGGTAGTCCCTACTCAGAGTGAGGATGGTTGTAAAAAAAAAAAAAAGCGGATCTGTGCTTATTTATTATCCTCGTAAATAAAGAATTCTATCTTATCTTGTCTTATCTTCTCTCTCTCTCCCTCTCTCTCTCTGCTTCTCTCCCCCCCCCCCCCCCCAATCCTCTTTCTCTCTCTGTCTCGCTCTCTCTCCACGATTGTTCGTGTGCATGTGTACGGCTTGTGCCTTTAAATGACGGAGAGTGGTTGGAAGAGGACGGCTGCCCTTCTTTCTTTCTTTCCCTCATCTGGCGTTTTTACAATTCCTTTATCTTTGATTGCTGAGAAGCTGAATTCAGCATCTCGAGATTTTAGCAAAAACAACAACAACAACAAAAAAACCCTACAAAATGCGCTGGTTCGTCCATCTTGGTTTCCTTTGATAGTGCGGATTCCGCCAGAGGGCGAGTGAAGCAGTTGATAGCCAGAGTTGTCTTCTCCTTCATCGATTTCATGGAAGATTCGGATGACGAGTCTTGTTTAGCAGGACAAAATGAGAGGATTTCATCAGAGAGCCAGCGGATTGCCTTTTCTCCATGCTTCTCCTTCAAGCAGAAAACAATTCCACACATGGCCGCCATAGGCTGAGCTGCTCCATCAAGGACGGGTAGATCAGAGTTGTCGGCCGCCCTGGTGTTAAGATCTTTGGAGTCATTTGGTGGCGACCCTGATCACGTGATCCATGGGTATGCCAATGAGAAGCAAATTGATCGCCACTTGAGCGGCGCTTGATCAGACCGTATCAAAGGGAGGTGACTGCAAGCAGAAATTGAAACAAGTTTAGAAGAGAAATTATCGTTATCCTGCAGGCAGAAATTGAAACAAGTTTAGAAGAGAAATTATCGTTATCCTGCAGGCAGAAATTGAAACAAGTTTAGAAGAGAAATTATCGTTATCCTGCAGGCAGAAATTGAAACAAGTTTAGAAGAGAAATTATCGTTATCCTGCTGGCAGAAATTGAAACAAGTTTAGAAGAGAAATTATCGTTATCCTGCAGGCAGAAATTGAAACAAGTTTAGAAGAGAAATTATCGTTATCCTGCAGGCAGAAATTGAAACAAGTTTAGAAGAGAAATTATCGTTATCCTGCAGGCAGAAATTGAAACAAGTTTAGAAGAATATTACAATTATCCTGCAGGCGGAAATTTAAACAAATTTAGAGGAGAAATTATCATTGTCCTGCAAGCGGAAACTGAAACAAATTCAGAAGAGAAATTATAGTTATCCTGCAGAGGCGTTTTGAAACAAATTTAGAAGAGAAATTATAGTAATCCTGAAAGTGGAAACTGAAACAAATTTAGAAGAGAAATTATAGTTATCCTGCAAGCAGTAACTGAAACAAATTCAGAAGAGAAATTATCGTTGTCCTGCCGGCGGAAACTGAAACAAATTTAGAAGATAAATTATAGTTATCCTGCAGGTGGAAATTGAAATAAATTTAGAAGAGAAATTAACGTTATCCTGCAGGTGGAAATTGGAATAAATTTAGAAGAGAAATTAAAGTTATCCTGCAGGTGGAAATTGAAATAAATGTAGAAGAGAAATTAAAGTTATCCTGCAAGCGGAAACGGAAACAAATTTAGATGAGAAATTATAACTATTCCGCAGGACGAAAGGGGACGAACAAAGTACAAGAGAAAACACGACGCGTTTCGACCTCTTTGGTTTCCTCTCTAGACAAGATCAACAATTCAGCACAATGAAACCGAAAAACGACCAGTCACTGAGCTTCTTAAATTGGGCGGGTGGGGAAACTCGGATGTTGTTTCACATAGGCGCAAAAATGGACGTTAAATGAGAAAAAAGTACGTGCATGCATGTGTGTGTGTGTGCTTACGTGCTTACGTGCGTGCGTGCGTGCGTGCGTGCGTGCGTGCGTGCGTGCGTGCGTGCGTGATTGCGTGATTGCGTGATTGCGCGCGCGCGAGCGCGGTGTGTTGTGTGTGTGTGTGTGTGTGTTCGTTCTTCAATTTAACGTCTATTCACATAAAGTGATTTTAGACAGAGTTAGGGAAATAGCGTGTGTATGCATGCGTGCGTGTGTGTGTATGTGTGTGTGTGTGTGTGTGTGTGTGTGTGTGTGTGTGTGTGTGTGTGTGTGTGTGTGTGTGTGTGCATGCGTGCGTGTGCGTGTGTGTGTGTGTGTGTGTGTGTGTGTTTGATGGACCGATAAGAGATTTGTTACGAGCAGTTAGCTATATATAGTGATTCATACTAAAATTCTTTACAACTAGGCTAAACATTAGCACAAAGCAAGTATTAAAACATAAAGGAGTACAGAATATCTGGTATAACCAAAATGTTAAGCGCTTATATCTATAGGAACACTTGTTACAAAAAAGAGCCCATTGGACTTATCATCAAGGAATTAACAAAAGAAACAAGACCTTGTAAGTTCTGGAAAATACACGCGCCATCAGGTAGCAGGCAGTCAGGATTTTCATTTTTGAAATATGCGCAGTGGAAAAGAAGATGCTGAGTTGTGAAATTTTCAACTGCTCCGCAGATGCAATTTAATTTTTTTTTCTGTGTGTGTGTGTGTGTGTGTGTGTGTGCGCGCGCGCGCGCGCGTGCTTTCATGTGTGCGCGCGCGCGTGTGTGTGTGTGTGTATGTGTGTGAGTGCGTGCCTGTGTGCGTGCGTTCATGCGTGCGTGCGTGCGTGCGTGCGTGCGTAAGTACGTTCATGCGTGCATATGTGCGTGATTGCGCGCGCCTTGACGCGCGCTAACGTTCATGTGTGTGATGTGCGTGCGTGCGTACATGCGAGTGCTTGCGTGCGTGCGTGCGTGCGTGCGTGAGTGCGTTCATGGATGCACGCGTGCCTAAGTGTATGTGTGTATGTGTGTGTGGTGTGTGTGTGTGTGTGTGTGTGTGTGTGTGTGTGTGTGTGTGTGTGTGTGTGTGCGTGCGTAAAACAGACATTGCACAGTCATTGCACAGTGTCAAATTCCAGTGCAGCGAACGGCGCATGACTGTACATCACGGTAAGGAGCTAAACAAAGCGTTGCACACACCACCACCACCACCACAACAAACAAAACAACGAAAACTGCAGGAAGATTCATAGATTCGGCCGCGTTGGGGGACGGTTGAGACCCAGACAATTTATCTTCTGTGTCTGTCTGTCTGTCTGTCTGTCTGACTGTCTGTTTGTCTGTCTGTCTGTCCGTCTGTCGCTGTCTCTCTCTGTCTCTGTCTCTCTTTCTCTCTCTGTCTGTCTGACTGTCTGTTTGTCTGTCTGTCTGTCCGTCTGTCGCTGTCTCTCTCTGTCTCTGTCTCTCTTTCTCTCTCTGTCTGTCTCTGTCTCGCCTCTCTCTCTCACCCCTTCTCTCTCTCTTTGTCTCTCTCTGTCTCTCTCCTCTCTCTCTCTCTCTCTCTCTCTCTCTCTCTCTCTCTCTCCTCTCTCTCTCTCTCTCTCTCTTCTGTTGGGTGCACCGCCTGAGCAGCAAGCCGAACGCACCTGTCATCGCATGCTGCACCTTCTTCAAGGATAAGGAGAAAATTCTTAAGGCCAGAGTAAACAAAAGGGGGACTAATGTGTTCGTGGGGGAGGACTTCTCCCTGCGTGTAAGGGAGATAAGAAAAAGACTGTCTCCTCATATGAAGAAGGCCAGGAAGAAGGGAAACGTGCCATCTTGGTGTACGACCATCTCCTGATCGATGGTAGGAAATATTACCTTGGTGAGGGAGAAACACTTAGGACTAGCGAATAGGGGGGTGGCCAGCCCAGTTCAACACCGGTTACACCGGTCACATTTTTGAGGCACGCACGTGATAGTTGTGCGGGGCGACGGGTGGTTCGGAGCAGGAGAGGGAATGTGTGTGCAGTGAGAAGTGAACTTGTTGGCATTGAAAAGACAGAATGTGTAGGGGGTCTGGGACGGGGAACACATGTAAATAATCAGGAAGGGATTATTTTGAATGATCGTGGTAATGACAAGTTGAATGTTCTCATTAATGAAAATCTGGCTGTAGTAATATTTTGATGTGCCCGGAAGTGAACGAAAGTGATTTTGTACATAACATACAGAGTGAAGGTATCTGCCACACATCATCACATCGTGAAGTGAATGGCTGTGACATTGTCAATGACAGTTTCGGTGGGGGTCATCTCAAAAGGAGGTATGTCATGAACCAAATGGCGTAACACTGTCAGTGACAGTTATGGTGGGGGGTCATTTCAAAAGGAATCGAATGATGACAAAGTCGGGGTTCGTTATTGTGATGTAACTTCTTGTACTCAAACGGAAAAAGACATGAATGGGTATACAAACATAAGCAGTAGTATGTATGAAAGCATGTGTGATTGTGGTGAATCTAATGAATTCGAGACATGTTCATTTCTGCATTGGAATGTTAATGGACTTTTACCAAAGCTAAGTAATAAGGAATTCATGTCTTTTTTGTTACAATTTGACTTCATATGTCTTGTTGAGACGTTTGTTGAATGTCCCCAACACCTCACTTTCCTGGGTTACACTGTTTTTTTATAAACCAGCTATTAAGTTTACAAAGCACGGAAGAAGATCGGGTGGAATTGTCTGCCTAATTAAAAATGAGTTTATATCTTATATTCAGGAAATTAAGACAGACCATCCCAACGTTCTTCTGTTTCTGATTGATAAGAGTGTGTTTTGACCTTGAAGAGAACATTATATATGTATGTACGTATATCCCACCTGAAGGATCACCTTATTATAATCATTTTGATGTTGACAATGGTGTTGATGAACTTGAACAATGTCTTTTTGATTGCATGTTGGAGTTAGATGATGTGTTTTGGATTCTATCGGGCGATCTTAACAGTAGAACTTCTAACATTTTTCCTGATATTATAGACTTCAATGATGTAAGTTGTAACTTTCTTCATGATCATTCTGTGTCTCTCTCCTGTCTCTCTCTCTCTCTCTCTCTCTCTCTCTCTCTCTCTCTCTCTCTCTCTCTCTCTCTCTCTCTCTCCCCTCTCCCCTCTCCCCTTCTCTCTCTCTCTCTGTTTGCTGCTCAGGCGGTGCACCCAACAGAGAGAGAGAGAGAGAGAGAGAGAGAGAGAGCTAGCATCATAAGGAATTCGGCTGACAATGTACTTAATAAATATGGGAAAAAATTATTGAATATGTGCACAGCTTTTAGTCTATGTATTCTAAACGGAGTGTGCAATGGGGATATAGATGGAAATTATACTTACATATCTGAGTCAGGAAACAGTGTCAATGACTACTTTCTGCTGTCTAAGAGACTGTTTGTTATTGTTTTTCTCGTCGTGTAAATTGTTAGTGTCGGAGAGAATAGAGTCTGATCATTTGCCAGTTGAACTGCATTTAAAATTTAAATTGAAAAGAAATGTTACAAGGGGCATACCATTACCGGTGATCAGTTTACTGAAAAGTTTGTGTGGGATAATGATTTAGGAACTATATATTGTCAGAAAATGTTATCTGACGAAATATTATCTGAACTCGATGGGGCCATTAGCCTGATTGATTCTGATTACAATGGTGCTCTGAGTGTATTTAATGAGTGCATCAAAAAACAAGGCCAATGTATGAAAAAGAAAATCAACTTGACAAAATATCATAAAAGCGGTGATTGGTTTGATGGAGAATGTAAGTCAAGCAAGAAGAAAGCAAAACAACTGCTGAACATTTTTAGAAAATCAAAAGAGAAAACTGACAGTGATGCATATTGCATAGCAAGACGAGAGCATAAACATCTAATAGATAGAAAAGAAAAACAGTATAATGATTTAATATTGGAAAGGCTTGTTTCTTCAGTAAATAATCAAAAAGAATTTTGGGAGAATGTACATAAAGTGTCCAGTAAAAGAAAACAAGTACATAATAATTTAACAGTTGATGATTGGTTTTACCATTTTAAAGGTTTACTTGAAGTGGAAGTAACTACTCTCTAGTTAATAATGAAGCTAATGATGACTTTGAAACAAATTATAATGTTGAAGAAGACTTTAGCACGATGAACCGTCCGATATCAAAAGAAGAAGTGTTACTTGCTGTTAGAAAGGTAAAGAACGGTAAATCTGCAGGCCCAGATGAAATTATAGGAGAATGTTGAAACATGGTGGGGATCGAGTTATTGATTTTTTCGTAAAATTGTTTAATGTGTTGTTTGATAAAGGCGTTTTCCCAGATAACTGGACAAACTCTATTGTAATTCCTTTGTTTAAAAAAGGAGACGCAGATAATCCAGGTAATTATAGGGGTATATATTTATGTGATACGAGCAGCAAAATCTATAGTACAATCATAAATAGCAGACTTCAAGAATGGGTTACAGAATATAATTTGACAGGTGAATATCAGGCAGGGTTTAAAAGGGGCTATTCTACTGTTGACCATATGTTTACGTTGTTGTCATTGGTCCAGAAGCAATTTTGTTTAAACCGCAAATTGTATGTAGCCTTCATCGATTTTGAGAAAGCTTTTGATTCCATTAACAGACACCTATTATGGCCTATACTCTTGAGAAATGGCATAAAAGGCAAAATGTTTCGTTGTATTCATAGCATGTATACTAATGTTAAAACCAGAATTAGATGTGGTTCCATGCTTACATCATCATCATTCTCTTGCCCATGATGGGCGTAGAGGAGAGATGAGAGACACTCTCGAAGCCAGGCACCGCCATCCGGCCCTGTCCTCTGCCTGTCGCATCAGCGTAGGGCCATCCATCCTGGTCCATTCTTTGATGTTGTCCATCCAGCATTTGGCTTATCGTCCCCTTCGTCTGCCGCCTTCCAACGTGCCCTGGATGACTGTTTTGGGCAGTGAATTGTGGCGTATGACATGCCCGAACCACGACAGCTTCCTCTTCTTGACTGTTGCCAAGAGGGGTTCTTGGGGGCCTGCAAGTGATGTTATTTGGCTCCTTACAAGGTCGTTTGTCTTCCGGTCTTGCCAAGAGATCCCGAGCAAGCGCCTGAAGCATTTAGTTTCAAACGTCTGGATTCTCTTGGTGGTCTCTGCTGTCATGGTCCAGCTTTCGCAGCCATACAGCAGCATGGACAGCACCAGGGACTTGTACAGCTTCATCTTTGTAGGAAAGCTGATCTCCCTGCTCTTCCAGATCTTGTTTAGCTTTGCCATTGCTGCTGTTGCGATCGCTAGTCTGGTCTTGATTTCTGTTGTAGAGCGACCGTCTTTGGTGAGAGTGGCGCCAAGGTATTTGAAAGCGCCCACTTCTTCAAGCTGTTGTCCGTTCATGTAGATTTCAGCATGGGTGTTGGTTGTGCTGTTGACCAGGACTTTGCTTTTTTCTGTGCTCACTTCCATTCCATATGCACCTGCCCTTTCTTCCAGTCTCTTTGTCAGGTCTTGTAGTTCTTCGTTGCTGCCTCCCATCAGGTCGATGTCATCTGCGAACCTCAGATTATTGATGGTTCTACCTCCGATGGAGACAGTGGAGTGGAAGTCATGGAGGGTTTCACGCATGATGTTTTCCAGGAAAAGATTGAACAGTACGGGAGATAGCAGGCAGCCTTGACGGACTCCAACTGTGGTCTTGAAGTAGTCCCCTATCTGGTTGTTGAGGAGGACTGCGCTGCTGGCGGTGTTATACAGCGCCTGGATGGTTTGGACGAGACCCTCCTCTATGCCAAACTTTCTGAGCACCTGCCACAGACCCTTGTGCCACACCCTGTCAAACGCTTTCCTAAAGTCAATGAAGTTGTGGAACAGGTCTCTCTGATGTTGTAGATGTTTCTCCATCAGTATCCGGCAGGTGAAGATCTGTTCTACTGTGCTTCTGCCTGCCCTGAATCCAGCTTGTTCTTCCGCCAGGTGTTCTTCCGCCTCTTTCTTCAGTCGATTCAAGATGACTCTGAGCATGATTTTACTGGTGTGGCTAATCAGACTTATTGTTCTGTAGTTCTGGCATTGGCGTAGATTTCCCTTTTTGGGCAGGGGGATGATGAGTGATTGGGTCCATTCTGTGGGCCACTGTTTTGTCTCCCAGATCTTCTGACAAATCGATGTTACTAGAGTGACCAATTCCTTCCCTCCATGTTTGAGCAGCTCTGCTGGAATATTGTCTGCTCCAGGTGATTTCCCTGCCGGAAGGCTGCCGATGGCTTCTTCCACTTCTTCTCTCATCACTGGTAGCGGTGAGGATTCCCTTGATGGTGTTGAGTCCCCTCAAACAGACTGTCGTCTGGCTGTATAGGGTAGTTGTAAAGTTCTTGGCAGTACTGTGTCCATGCTTACAGATTACAGATTACATTAACTGCACACGTGGAGTGAAACAAGGGGATGTGTGCAGTCCCGTTTTGTTTTCCTTGTTTATAAACGAATTAGCATTAGAAGTTATTAGGGAAGGGAAACACGGGGCTGTTTTTTCGTCAGACTATTTTGAACTGTTCATATTGCTTTTGGCTGATGATGTTGTGTTGCTGTCTGAAACTGTTATTGGTCTTCAAACACAATTGAATAATCTGTATAAAGCAGCTTCAGCTCTCCAGCTAAGGGTAAATATGGACAAAAGCAATATTATTGTGTTCAGAAAAGGGGGGTATTTAGGAGCTAGAGAAAGATGGATGTATGCAGGAGCTGTGATGCCTGTTGTTAATGTATACAGATACCTAGGAATTTGTTTTTCAACAAGATTGAGTTTTGTTATGGCATGTCGTAATTTAAGTAGTAGAGCTAAAAATGCTTTACTGTGCATTTCACAAAAGTTATATAAGTTTAAAAATAACTCGTTGACTGTCCTTTTGAAGATTTTCGATTCACAAATTCAGCCGATTGTTCAGTACGGCGCAGAGCTATGGGGACTTGATAATGCGGCATCTGAATGTGAAAAGATTCACTTATTTGCTCTCAAAAGATTTTTAGGCGTAGAGATGCGAACTCCTAATGACTTTGTTTACGGAGAGACAAACAGATACCCTATATATATATTAATTCAGCTGTAAAATGTGTAAAGTTTTGGTTAAAATTGACAAGAATGGAGGAATCTAGGCTACCCCAAAAAGCTTACAAAATGTTGTATGATTTAGATATACGTGGAAAGAAAAATTGGGTTACAAATGTTCGTTGTAAACTATATTTGTTTGGTTTTGGATATGTATGGCTTAACCAAGGTGTTGAGGTGATAGACAGATTTCTGCAAGTTTTCAGAGAACGGTTAATTTTATGTAGATGGCAAGAGTGGGACTCTCATATTAGTGATAGTGAAAGGTTTTATGTTTACAGAACGTTTTGCAAGGTGCCTGAGGTAAAAATTTATTTACTGATGAATTTAGATAGGCATTTAAGGTATGCATTAACGAGGTTTCGATTTGGCATTTCTGAA
>CM031608.1:47229034-47231534 GCA_018398815.1 Conus ventricosus | reverse complement strand
GTCTGTCTGTCTGTCTGCTTTTCTGTCTGTCTGTGTCTGTTTGTCTCTGTCTCCGTCTCTGTCTCTGTTTCTCTCTGTCTCTGCCTCTTTCTCTCTCTTTCTCTCGCTCCTCTCTCTGTCTCCGTCTCTGACTCTTCTGTCTGTCTGTCTCCTCTTCCTTCCTCTCCTCATATGAATGCATGTGGATAGAGAGATAGATAGCCAGACAGACCCGATAAACAAACAAACAAACAGACAGACAGCCAGACAGACAGACAGACAGACAGGACAGACAGCCAGGACAGACAACAGACAGACAGAAGACAGACGACAGATAGATAGATAGATAGATAGATAGATGATAGATAGTAAAGATAGAAAGAAAGAAAGAAAGAAGAATAAAGACAGACAGGGAGGCAGGCAGACAGACAGACAGAGAACAGATAGGTAGATAGGTAGATAAATAGATAGACAGACAGACAGATAGACAAACAGACGATAGATAGATAGATTAATAGGAGAGAAACAGATAGATTGACAGCGACAGATAGACAAACAGATTAGATAGATAGATAAATAGACAGGTAGATAGACAGATAGACAAAACAGACGACAGACAGACAGACAGACAGACACAGACAGACAGACAGACAGATAGATAGATAGATAGATAGATAGATAGATAGATTAGATAGATAGATAGATAGATAGATAGATAGATAGATAGATAGATAGATGTAGATGTATTTCATGCTTTACTAGTTCTCAAGACCGTACTCAAGCTAGGACCTAGGTCTCCCCCTAGCTAGGCGAACCAAGCGACCAGTCCTGCGCACAGAGGAGCAGGGTGAGATGCTGACAGAGTCATGTCCATGTCTGTTCCCTCCTCACCCTGCATCCCCCCCCCGACCCCTCACCCACCCCCCTCCCCCCTGTCCCCCGGCCCACTTTTTTTTTTAAAACTCAGTGTTTGCCGAGTCATTTAGATAATGACAAGGAATGGTTTGTCTACACCTTGTTCAACCCACCATTCTCTTTTTCTGTGTCGTTCTGTGTGTCTCTCAGCGTGTGTGCCTGTCACTGTCTCTATCTCTGCCTCTGTCTCTGCCTCTGCCCCAGTCTCTGTCTGTCTGTTTGTCTGTCTGTCTGTCTGTCTGTCTGTCTGTCTGTCTGTCTGTCTGTTTCTCTCTCTCTCTCTCTCTCTCTCTCTCTCTCTCTCTCTCTCTCTCTCTCTTTCTCTCTCTCGCTTGATTGTTAGTCTGGTTTTGGAATCCAGTTTAATTAGTGCTGTTCTTTCGGCTCTGTATACAAAGATAGATATGGTGATCACCCCCCCCCCACACACACACACACACACACACACACACACACACACTCACACACACACACACACACACACACACCACCACAGACCAAGAGACATGGTAAGGTAATGTTGTTATAGCCCAGCCGACCGCAGAGGGCCATATCAGGGCTGTCACCACGTTAAAATCAACTCACAAGTCATCCCCCCAAAAAACAAAAAAACAACAACAACAAAACAACAACCTTTCACACTGTTTAAAATACATCTTCTAAAAAACGCAGCAGAAACTTTGTTAAAATCTTTCTTCCGTAAAATCTTAAATCAGATGAAAAATGTTAATCTCTTTCAGAAACTCAAAGATCACGTCAGGTGGGACATCTCTGAACAGGGTTTTCATGGACTCGGCTGTAAAGTGTTTATGTCTCACATCGTGCAAGTCCCAACACTCTAAAAGAATATGTTTCACTGTGAGTGGAACATGACATGGAATGCACCACGGAGCTTCTTCACCTTTTAAAAAGATAAGAATGGGTATAAAACGAGTGGCGTGTGTGCAAGCGGCACAGGACTGTTTCCTCTTTACAACCGCCTCTGGAACAGGGTAAAAGCTCGTTGAGGTTTGGACGGATTTGATACAGTTTGTTATCCGTCTGCGAGGTCCATTCCTCTTGCCAGAGGTCTTTGACGTCAGCCTGTGTTTGGGGTTTCAGGTCAGTGTGAGGAGCAGACAACCTGCTCAACTTTTCCCTTGTGGCATTCTTGGCAAGCTGGTCAACCCTCTCATTGCCTCGAATGCCCACATGGCTGGGAACCCAAGCAAACACTATGGTGTGTTCGTTTGATTTCAGGGACGTGTACAGTTAAAAAAAAAAATTCAGCAACTGGGGGTGCTTGAGATTACGGCCGGTGTCGTATATAATACTGTCGCTCATAAAATCGTGTCGCAGCGACAGTATTTCCCGGGAAATACTGCATTTTATGGACAGCTACAATATTCTATGGGACATTTTTCGTGAAAAGTTGTCGCGCGACATTTTTTTTCCAGCAATTATTGTCGCTGCAACAATATTTCACGTGAAGAAGAAAAAGAAACACCCGAAGGTGCTGGGGAGGACCCAGAGAAGCACCGTCTTCACCTGCCTTTAGAGCAGTCCTGTACCACCCTTGGAGGCCTGCGCTGTGTTGACGATGGGTACAGGCACGCGCAGGACACTC
>CM031608.1:47206534-47209034 GCA_018398815.1 Conus ventricosus | reverse complement strand
ACTAGCGTTTAATTATGTTTTGGACAGCTGGAAGCAAAAAGAATAGAGTGGCTTCCCCTGAATTACTCTGACTGGTCTTACATTGGTATGTGTCTTCCTTATTCCGTAGAGAGAGAGAGAGAGAGAGAGAGAGAGAGAGAGAGAGAGAGGAGAGAGAGAGAGAGAGAGAGAGAGAGAGAGAGATCAAAGATAAGTGACAAACTCGTTCATTTTCATTGTCCTATTTGTTTGTGTCTTGCCTGAAGAAGACCTAAGAGGTCGAAACGCGTCGTGTTTTGTCATGTGACTCGTTTGTCCGCGTTTCTCTTGGCGGTTCGCTATCATTTATTTAAGATTCATTTTTAAGAGAGAGAGAGAGAGAGAGAGAGAGAGAGAGAGAGAGAGAGAGAGGGAGAGTTAAAGCCATTTTTGAGAGAGAAAGAGAGAGAGAGGAGAGAGAGAGAGAGAGAGAGAGAGAGAGAGAGAGAGAGAGAGAGGAGAGAGGAGAGAGAGAGGGGGGGGGGGGGGGGGAGGGAGAGAGAAAGGAACCCACAGAAGGAAAGAAGGAAAAAATCGAGCTAACAGTCAGTCTACTAACGAAATACAATTCTTTAAAGAGAACGAATATTGTGTGTTAGTTCTCTATGTGGGGTTTCATTAATTTTGTTGTCGTTGTTGTTGTTGTTCTTTACACAGGTAATCATTACCAGCTGGTCTGTGAGCTTGAACGCACTGGTAATATATGTTAGTTCTATTTGGATATCGACCTATAGGATGTGAGATGGGGGGGGGGGGGGGGGGGGGGGGGGGGGGGGATGACGTCGACTGACGCGAATTCGACTTATCCGATGTCGACTTATCCAATGTCGACTTATCCGGGGCAAAATTCATTCATGCAAAGAACGTTAGCCATGAACGGAAAAACGAATCGACATGGATCCAGCGAGCACAATAAATTTGCGAAGGAGAGAGTGGGTGGATGGGGATATTATTTTTTTGCAGTCGCTCGACAGCCATATTCAGCCCCAGAATATGCAGCTGCACTTGCACTGAAAACTGTAGCAGGGACAATGACAATCCAGCTGGCGGATACAGTCAGAGGTGATATTACAATCCAGCTGGCGGATACAGTGGTGATATTTTGGAGCTGTATGGAGAGGAACAGAATGGGTTTGGAGGTCTGACTGAAACTGAAACGTCTGTTTGGCCATGACCGAGGCCTTTGATTTCCCGAGCGCATTTAGTGGCGGAGCCAGCGTGAGAGAGGTCTCCCTCCGGAGGGCTCCACCACGTCCGCCCAGCGACATCCCCCATGAATTCTCCGCTACGGATGATCCCGAGAGAACCTCACGTAGGGCAAAGACGTAGAGAACACATCGAAACTGAGGTCATCATGAGAGAGATAATGAAGGGTTGCAGAATCTGAGACATGGTTTTTTGCTGATCAATGAGAATGAGGATGATTAAAACGATTCCACGGGTTCCGTTCTGATTTGAGACTGCATGACAGGGATGTACTTCACGCTTTCTTTGATAGTATGTCCTGGTTTCAATGAGGCTTGAGAAATACAAGCACCTGCAGTGTTGGTCAGGAAATTTGAGCAACACTCGCAGAGACGTATCCATAAACTCGATGTCCCATAAACTCGACTGTCTGCTCCCAGTCTTCCCAGCTGAGCCGTAGCAAACTCAGTTCTGGGTAGGCACAAACCCCACAAATGAATGGCTCTGATAGGGAATCGAACCCACGACCTCCCAGCAGGAGTCTGCGACGCTAACCACTTTGCCGCGGCGGCTGGTTGCAGTGTTGTTTGTATTTGCAGGCATTGCGTGGTGGTGTGTGTTTTGACCATTTGTGATGCCCCTACCGTCTTCATCAGCCCACAACGCCATGACCGTTTTGACCATCCTGTAACGTTATCGTGTCTAAACCATTCCCAGACATCATTGTTTCCAACCAGCCTAGGATCTCATTACTGTTTGACCACCTATGACGTCATGACTGTTCTGACGCTGTGATGTCATTTCTCTTTTGTCCACCCTGTGATCTCACCACTGTTTTTAACTACCTTGTGATGTCATTTGCTATTCTTTAAAGCCAAGGCACTCTCTGACGTTATTATTGTTTTAAAAACCAGTCTACGACACCATGCCTGTTTTTCTCACATTGTAACGTTAATGTTGTTCGACAACGCCGTGGCGTCAGATTTGTGTTGACTACCCCGTGACGTCAACAAATTGCTTTTTTGAAGCCACTCTGTGACGTCATTATTGTTTACTAAACCACTGTGCGATGCCATCGCTGTTTTACCTCAGCCTGTACCATTCACGTTGTGTCGACCACGCCGTGGCGTCTTCCCCCCCCCCCCCCCAACTACCAGGTGACGTCATCCGGCTGCTCCACCACGTGACGTCAAGACTATTTTCAGCCAATGTCTGCGACCTGTCCGCAGAGCCAGTACCGCATTCACCAACTGCGCGCCATAGTTCTTGAAACCAGCAACCAGTCGCATTAAAGTTT
>CM031608.1:47189034-47191534 GCA_018398815.1 Conus ventricosus | reverse complement strand
TTTCAGTTTTCATTTTGTGACTGTGGTCAGACCATACCATTTCAGTTTTCATTTTGTGACTGTTGTTAGACCATACCATTTCAGTTTTTATTTTATTTTTGCACTGAACTCTGAAGCGATCTGAAGCGATCAAAGCTAAGTGAATTTTCGTTGATTTATTCGTTTATGTCTCACCTGAGGAAGACCTAAGAGGTCGAAACGCGTTGTGTTTTGTCTTGTGACTCGTTTGTCCACGTTCTCTGGGCGGTTCGCTAACATTTAAGATTCATACCATTTCAGTTTTCGTTTTGTGACTGTTGTCAGACCATACCATATATCTTTATCAGACCATACCATTTCAGTTTTCATTTTTTACCGTAGTCAGGCCATACCATTTCAGTTTTCATTTTGTGACTGTTGTTAGACCATACCATTTCAGTTTTTATTTTGTGACTGTTGTTAGACCATACCATTTCAGCTTTCGTTTTCTTACCGTTATCAGGCCATACCATTTCAGTTTTCCTTTTGTGACTGTTGTTAGACCATACCATTTCAGTTTTCGTTTCTTAGCGTTGTCAGACCATACCATTTCAGTTTTCGTTTTGTGACCGTTGTCAGTCCATGCCATTTCAGATTTCGTTTTGTTACCGTTGTCAGAGCATACCATTTCAGTTTTCATTTTGTGACTACTGTCAGACCATACCATTTCAGTTTTCGTTTTGTGACTGTTATCAGACCTTACCTTTTAAGTTTTCCTTTCGGGACTGTTGTTAAACACATGCAATTTCAGTTTTCCTTTCGTGACTGTTGTCAGACCATATCATTTCAGTTTTCGTATTGTGACTCTTGTCAGACCATACCATTTCAGTTTTCGTTTTCATACCATTGTCAAACCATACCATTTCAATTTTCCTTTTGTGACTGTTGTCAGACCATACCATTTCAATTTTCCTTTTGTGACTGTTGCCTCGAAACGTTTTGCACACTTCTTCAATGCTGGCCGTCTTGTTTCGGCTAGCTAGATTCTTCGTAATGGATCTTTGTCAAGGTCTTACATTTCACAAGCATAGAGACACATTGATATCACCAGTGTGGGCATCATTATCCGACTTGTGCTGACCTTTGTCAGGGAGTGGATTGGCTCTTTGTCCGCTGTTGGCATCTCTGTCTGTGTTGTTATGTATATAAACTCTGCATTACTTTACACCTTGTGTTTTGTCTTTGTTTTGTACTTTGCCTTCTTTGTCAGTAACCCTGTAGCATGTTTCCTTTGGTCTCAGAAACAGAGAACGAAGAAACAGATACTCCAGTCTCAAGATTTCGCCATTTTAAGGGGGGTGGTGGTTGGGGGTTGGGGGAGGCTCAGGATGGGGGATGGGGGTGGGGGAAGTGTAAGGGAAGAGGAAGAAGGCGGCCTGGAGTGAGAGAGAGAGCGAGAGAGAGGAGAGAGAGAGAGAGAGAGAGGAGAGGGAGAGAGAGAGAGAGCGGGGGAGAGGAGAGAGAGAGAGAGAGAGAGAGAGAGGGAGAGAGAGAGAGAGAGAGAGAGAGAGAGAGAGAAAAGAGAGGGAAGAGAGAGAGAGAGAGAGAGAGAGAGAGAGAGAGAGAGAGAGAGAGAGAGGAGAGAGAGAAAGGGAGGGAGAGAAGAGAGGGAGAGAGAGGAGAGTGAATAGAAGAGGAGAGGGGAGAGGAAGAGAGGAGAGAGAGAGCGAGAAGACAAATGGGAGAGAGGAGGAGAGTGAGGGGATGGAGAGATGGAGAGAGGGTGAATAGAAGAGGAAGAAGGCGGCAGAGTGAGGTGTTGTGTTTATGAGCTCACGTTAGTGAGAAATCAGCCTGAAATCAGAGAGTGATGCATCATGTATAGCACGTGAGTGAGAAAGCTCAGGCGGTCATTAGATTGGGGTGTAAACTCCCGTTAGTGAAATACGATTCGGAGACATACACCGGCCATCGCACGTGTGATGTCTGCCGATGAGCTGACACAGCCTGGCAACGTGTGGTACTGTCTGACAGCAGAACAGATAGGCTTTACAGCCCGTGGAACGTGTGGTTCTGTCTGAACAGCAGAACAGATAGGCTTTACAGCCCGTGGCAACGTGTGGTTCTGTCTGTACAGCAGAACAGATAGGCTTTACAGCCCGTGGCAACGTGTGGTTCTGTCTGTACAGCAGAACAGATAGGCTTTACAGCCCGTGGGAACGTGTGGTTCTGTCTGTATAGCAGAACAGATAGGCTTTACAGCCCGTGGGAACGTGTGGTTCTGTCTGTACAGCAGAACAGATAGGCTTTACAGCCCGTGGGAACGTGTGGTTCTGTCTGTACAGCAGAACAGATAGGCTTTACAGCCCGTGGGAACGTGTGGTTCTGTCTATATAGCAGAACAGATAGGCTTTACAGCCCGTGGGAACGTGTGGTTCTGTCTGTACAGCAGAACAGATAGGCTTTACAGCCCGTGGGAACGTGTGGTTCTGTCTATATAGCAGAACAGATAGGCTTTACAGCCCGTGGCAACGTGTGGTTC
>CM031608.1:47174034-47179034 GCA_018398815.1 Conus ventricosus | reverse complement strand
CATTTTCAAGATGGTCTGTGGTGCCTGTTCTGATCCAACCTACGCGGGACACCAGCTTGATCAGTCGTGGAGTCAGTGTGAGTTAGTGCCCCTTCTGAGGGCGCCACAAGGTCAGTCCAACAACAACCCCCAGTGTGGTTACAATCCGTTGTTCACACACACACACACACACACACACACACACACACACACACACACACACACACACATATATATATATATATATATATATATATATATATATATATATATAAGAGAGAGAGAGAGAGAGAGAGAGAGAGAGAGAGAGAGAGAGAGAGAGAGAGAGACACCTACATACCACACCACACCACACCACACCACTCCACACCACATCACGCACACACACACACACACACACACACACACACACACACACACACACACACACACACACACACACAGACGGGCAGACACAGACCGACAGATAGACAGACAGACAAACAGAGGCTACGAATCCGTCGACTTCCATGAAGGTCCTGGCTACTCCTGTCAATTAACTGGGAATGACCCAAACTCCATCCATCTCCTTCGTGGTCTTCGGAGACTGGAGGACCAAACAGTTCCGGATGCGTGAGCAAAGATAGTGTGGATTTATTGGGCAAGAGAGACTAAGGAAGAGAAACGGGACTCACACAATTCACGCGTTTCATTCTAGTCAGTGTTACCTTCCCGTCTGGTTGTTAGTTCAGCCGACCGCGAAGGACTTTCAAGGTCGTATCAGAAACGTTTATATCTCTTTTTAAGTCTGATACAAGATTAAATTTGCAAAAGAAGTTTATAGCTTAAACATGTACTTCTTCAACCCCAAATCAGAACCATGTTCAAATCGAATTTGTTAAAAATGTAAAATCAGAAACAAATACAAAGTTGTAAAAAGTTAAACTGAAGAAAAACAACTGAAAATCAGAAACATGTATTAATCTATTTAAATGTAAACTAACTTCAGAAACGTGTGCATTTTTAAAGTCAGTAACGTGTACAAATCCAAATCATGGATTTGGGGGGCATTAGGAAAAGCATTAATCAGAAACATGAAGAATTTTTCATGCTGTCAAAACCTCAAGCAAGTCAATAATTGATTTGAAAATACAAATAAAAGATGTCCTTTCTACACACACACACACACACACACACACACTGTGTGTGTATGGATGAGACAGTCTCTTGTGGGAGACTGGCTCCAAAAAGAAAACACCATTCACAACGTCTGACGCCCTCCCAAAACCAACCAACAGACACCGCAACTGACCAGGCCTTTCAACCACCGAACATCAATGTAAACTGAACAGGCCTCTCAACCACCGAACATCATCAATGTAAACACTCATTTTCACCGGTTCCGCTTCAATACTTCACAAGCCCACCAACTCTGCCGACACAAGCAAACCATCTACACACAAACAGACCCACGGCGATGAATCTGGCAACCGCGCCGGGAATTAGACTATCAAAGATCTCATAGGGTACCATTCGGAAATCTTCCATACCACACACTTCAAAGGAGGAACGTTGACGAAGGAAAGGCTACGTCACCATACCGGGGAAAGAAACCAGAAAATGGTGTCGTGTTTGACTCATCACATGGGTTCACTCCAAAAGAGCACAGGTTCGTATTTCACTTCCTGGCGCGCATTCCGATTTTAAAGGCAGGTGGCTCTTTTGTTCAGCACATTGTTAACTTGCAGGCGAAGGATACTGATTTGTTCCCCTGTTTTCTATGCGCTCGACAGCAAATGTTTTATGGGTGGATCTCTCTCTCTCTCTCTCTCTCTCTCTCTCTCTCTCTCTCTCTCTCTCTCTCTCTGTCTCTGTCTCTCTCTCTCTCTCTCTGTCCCCTCTCTCTCTCTCTCTGTCCTCTCTCTCTCTCTCTCTCTCTCTCTCTCTCTCTCTTCTCTCTCTCTCTCTCTCTCTCTCTCTCTCTCCAAACGTACGGGATTCAAGTATGTTCTCTTTCATTTCAGCAATAAAAGCTGGCTCCCTTCTCAAGCGGGAACAATTTAACTTCAATACCGCAGCTGGTGCGAAACAGAATCTGTATTCAAACCAACTACATCCACAACGAATAGAAAACAAGAATACTGTGTGTGTGTGTGTGTGTGTGTGTGTGTGTGTGTGTGTGTGTGTGTGTGTGGTGTGTGTGTGTGTGTGTTTAAGCCTACAGATAGACAGACAGAGCGACAGACGAACATGTAGACAGACAGATTATTTCGTATAGGCCAGCCAACCGCACAGGCCCATTATTAGGGCTGTCACCGGATTTAGAATTTACCAGTATAAATGTTAAAAACGAAAATAAATCATCTGAAAGTTGATTTAAAAAAAAAATAGAAAGCTAGATAGAGATAGAGTGATAGAGATAGAGAGAAAGAGTTAGAGAGACAGACAGACAGACAGACAGACAGACAGACAGACAGACAGACAGACAGACAGACAGACAGACAGCTAGATAAGCTGAAAAATGCTTTTAATATATATTGCAAAAGAAAGGAATGAGAAGATATCTGAAGGATCAATGACGAATTGCGAATTTTGCTGACTACCTTTTAAACTGATGAACTCTTCTTCGTGTGAGCGAGGTAATACAAAACAATGTCATTCTTAGCCTTAGGTTAAAAAACAATGTCATTCTTCGCCTTAGGTTAAAAAACAATGTCATTCTTAGCCTTAGGTTAAAAAACAATGTCATTCTTCGCCTTAGGTTAAAAAACAATGTCATTCTTAGCCTTAGGTTAAAAAACAATGTCATTCTTAGCCTTAGGTTAAAAAAACAATGTCATTCTTCGCCTTAGGTTAAAAAACAATGTCATTCTTCGCCTTAGGTTAAAAAACAATGTCATTCTTCGCCTTAGGTTAAAAAACAATGTCATTCTTCGCCTTAGGTTAAAAAACAATGTCATTCTTCGCCTTAGGTTAAAAAACAATGTCATTCTTCGCCTTAGGTTAAAAAACAATGTCATTCTTCGCCTTAGGTTAAAAAACAATGTCATTCTTCGCCTTAGGTTAAAAAACAATGTCATTCTTAGCCTTAGGTTAAAAAACAATGTCATTCTTAGCCTTAGGTTAAAAAACAATGTCATTCTTAGCCTTAGGTTAAAAAAACAATGTCATTCTTAGCCTTAGGTTAAAAAACAATGTCATTCTTAGCCTTAGGTTAAAAAACAATGTCATTCTTAGCCTTAGGTTAAAAAACAATGTCATTCTTAGCCTAAGGTTTGACATTTCTGCATGGCCGAGAGGCAAATAATACCAACAAAGAAACAAGACTTTGTTTGATAGTATTGGGGAGAAAAACTGAAATAAACCGATACACTCCACAAACATTCTGCTCAACAAAATAACAATAAGAGCAACAGCAGACCCAAGTGTTAGTTGTGTAATGATACAAGAGAAATGAAATGCTCAACTACAAATACTTTGTCTATGCGGGAACAATACTTCGTCTCATGATGAATGGTAAATGGTGTATCAACAAATACAAAATTCTTTTGTGACAAGCTGTGTCAGTAGATGATTTAGAAGACGAGGAAGCTAAGCATGAACGCATGGTTTCATTTTTGTGTGGTTTGTATATCATAAAGTAAGGGACCAATAGCATTCAACAGTAAACAAGTAGGGTAACTTTGGCTCCCATAAGAAAACCTAACACAGCATTCAGTTAATACGTTCACACGTACACATTATATGCACGCACATAGTGTCACGCATGAACTCTCATGTATCTGCGAATATGCGCGTGCGTGCTAACACACACACACGCGCGCGCACGCACACACACACACACACACACACGCACGCACGCACGCACGCACGCACGCACGCACGCACGCACGCACGCACACACGCACGCACGCACGCACACACACACACACACACACACACACACCTTGAAGAGAGATGGTAGGCAAAGGGTTGTGAAAGATGGCGCGCAATGACAGAGACAATAAATGACACGTCAGGGAGGAGGCAACAAAACAAAAACAACTCGTGTAAGCAGCCACAGCAACCTCTACACACTTCAAATGATAAACAAACAACCATAAAACAAACAACATGCCCATATAACCACACGCAGTGCAAACCATCCAAAAAAAATTCCCATCTGACAGAGCGACAAACATCTGTTAGCATTCGTAACCACTCTATCAGCACAGACATGATTAAATCAACATCACCAACAAAACAAATTCAGACAGACATTCCCTAGCGTTTGCAAATGAGGCCCTCATGGCCTAGGCCTAAAAACCACACACACACAAAATTAATAAACAGACAACACCAAACACATACATACGCTTTTTCATCCTGTAACGTCCACATAGACTAGACTAGACAGTCCGTGGCGTTTAGAACCGAAGAAGATGCATGACAACGGGGCAAAGGGGAGGAGGCAGAAATAAGGACGGAAGCTCCACAAAGAAAAAGATCAAATCTATAGCAGCAACGAGGGAGGAAATGAAAGTGGGTCGAAGAAAATGGTAGAAAAAGTTCAAATCAATGGCAGCGAAGAGGGAGGACATGAAAGTGGGTCGAAGAAAATGGTAGAAAAAGTTCAAATCAATGGCAGCAAAGAGGGAGGACATGAAAGTGGGTCGAAAAAAAAACAGGAGAGGTAGGTTTGAAGCTCAGGAGGGGTGGGGTAGGGGAAGGTAGGGAGAGGGTGTCAGAAAAAGAGATCCGGTGGAACAGCGAGATGAATATTAATTTATGACTCGCTGGTCACGCCCTAAGCCACGTAATACAAGAGGAGAAGTACAGAGTAGAACACGAGGGATGTTGAGGGGTGGGTGGGTGGGTGAAGGAATGGGGGTGGGAGTTGGGACCCAGTGGGAGTGGGGTTCCAGTCTTCTGTGGCGTGCAGTGGTGGACGGGACGACCAATCAGAAAATGCCACGGACCCAGCAGACATAGACTGTCAACCCACCAGCCAGAGAATAGGGAAGAACAGTGAACTCTGAAAAGTTTCACAAGACCTCAGCACT
>CM031608.1:47164034-47166534 GCA_018398815.1 Conus ventricosus | reverse complement strand
CTCTCTCTTCTCTCTCTCTCTCTCTCCTCTCTGTCCCTCTCTCTCTCTCTCTCTCTCTCTCTGTCTCTCTCTCTGTCCCTGTCTCTCTCTCTCTCTCTCTCTCTCTCTCTCTCTCTCTCTCTCTCTCTCTCTCTCTCTCTCTCACGGGAAAACTGACAGCATGCACGTGCAGTGTTGTTTTTTGTATTGTTTGATTCAGACTGTGTTAGTTGTGGCGCAGACAATGATGGGCAGGTACCCGGGGTCTGACCAGCTCGTTGGGCCAATGCTGTAGGTCAGACTTCTGCTAAGTCGCAGAAATGAGACCCTCTTCTTAAATCCTCTATCTTAGTCATTAATTCTGTTATCCATCAGCCGTATGCTGTGTGGTCTCGAAAGTTAGCGAATGTGGTGTGGCGCATATGGACTAGTCTGTACGAAGTGACACATCACTGATATACTGGAACTGATATTGAAATGTTGGTTCAGTTGCTAGATGGATGTCAATGCGTCTGTCCTATCAAACATGAAAGTAGATTTCATTTATGCGTCACTTCAGCTGTATGTTTACCCAAATATATGTACTTGTCAGTGTGGTATTACACTTTACATTAAATTTGTGATATCACAGAGTTGCAAGGTTTCTTTTTTCCTTCACTGGAAGACACAAGATCGGTCATTAATGTATTTTTCATCTCAATCATTAACCTAACCAGTGGGAATTGAATGACCAGATACCCACCCCTAACATGCTAATGAAATGGCCATTTTCAATTTGTCAGTCATTTTCAATGCTGTACTGCACAGTCATTACAGAGCCTACGACATTTTGAATTCCAGACAACTCAGGTTTACTCTGAGACAAACTCATACTAACTCGAGACATGATTTGAAGTCGCTGAAATGTGTATATCAAACGAAAATTAAACTAAGTTGCAAGAACTCAAATATAACACATTCACTGGGGGTCTTTTGAATTGGAATTCAGTTGATCAAATATCAGCAGGCACGTGGATTTCTGCACCACAGCAAACAACAGAGGATGACCAATCAGTTGTGCCTGCCATTTCCACAGTCCCAGAATGCCGACATCACCAAGACAAGGGAGGAAGGGGGGGAGGGCGAAAAACAGATAAAGAGAAGCCCAAAGGAGAAAACTGGAGACAGACGGAAGTCCGCCAAGAACATGACGTTGCACAGCCGGGCACTCGCTTGCACACGCTGAGAAGACCTGCAAGGGCCGTAATTCGGAGGGGTACGGATGGAAACACAGCCAGTGCGCCGCACTTTCCCTACATTCAGGCTCACGTTCCGATAGCAGAAACACACATACAAAAAAAAAAAAGAAAGAAAAAAAAAGGAGTGGGGTGGGAGTGGGGTGGGGTAGGTGGGGGGTGGGGGGTGGGGATGAGAAACCACAAACATAAATCTGACGACGGATTACAAACACGGAACAAGACTTTGGCCTTCTTGATGGACTAACAAAATTGACTTTTGGCCTTTTCTTGACGGGACTTACCAAACGGAATTATGATCACACGTGTTTACAACTAGACTGATTCTGACTTTGTGAGTGGAAGTCGTTTTCTGGCTTCTTTGGATGCACTATGGATGAAAAAATAAAACGAAGAGGCAAACCTAAATTACACACGTAATTGCTTAAAAAAAAAGTATCCGTATAGAGTATTTACAAGAAGCTTATATTCTAGATCGTACGATTAAATAATTTCAAGAGAAGATGGAAGGGAGCACTCCTTTACACAGAAGGGGCTAATGAATTTTTAGCACAATTCCTGAAGATAGGAAAATGAAACTAGAACACGATATACAGGAGCCACAGATCTCAAAGAAAATCGAAAGTAGCTTAACAATTCTCCAAACTACTAAAAACTGAAAATATAAGGACGTTTATCAATCATCAGAAAAGACTGCAACATCTGCACTTGTCACTTCCCGAAGCACAACCTCGACATTGGAGCCGGAATAGCTCAGTTGGTAGAGCGCCGGACTCGTAATCTTGGTGATCCTGGGGTTGCGGGTTCGAACCTCCGCCGGGGCGTTTCGGTACAGGGGGATTTTTCCCTCGGAGTTAACATTGGTTCTGACTCTATTTCCCGTACAGTCCTTCGAATGAGACTATAAACCGAGGTTCCATGTGTGAACGCACGCATAACATCTTGCACACACGTAAAATCCTATCACCAACTTTCGGAAGAGTAGGCCAGTTTGGCCGTTGGTATGGATGACACGTTACACATAGCATGCATCATGCGTGAGAAATGGAAAGAATGAAGGAAGTAAGGAAAATGAGTGATCGATATTGAACGATATTGACTGGATGACACGGGAAACGACTAAATGAAGCGCCAGCTGGCAGCTCTTCAGTCGGCACTACCCAGGTAGGCAGCCCGTTGTATAAACGAGTGTTGATTATAAAGCGCTTAGAGCTTGGTCTCTAGCCGAGAATAGGCGCTATATAAGTATTCATTATTATTATTATTTATTATTTATATAAACGGCT
>CM031608.1:47109570-47139570 GCA_018398815.1 Conus ventricosus | reverse complement strand
CACAAATAACCCAGATAACTATAGAGGGGTGGCTCTAACAAGCGTGGTAAGTAAAATCTACACAAATATTTTAAATAAACGACTGACTAAATGGGTAGAAACCGAAGAAACGATAATAGAAGAACAAGCAGGTTTTAGGAAAGACTATAGCACGATAGATCACATCTTTACTTTATACGCACTTGTCCAGAAGTATCTACTCCGAAATGCTAAATTATATGTAGCCTTTGTTGACTTTAGAAAAGCCTTCGATTCAGTGAACAGGAACATTCTTTGGAATATTTTGAGAAATAATGGCAATAACGGGAAAATGTATAAGGCACTTAGAGGAGTGTACGATTCTGTAGTGGCTTGCGTACGTGATAAGGGTAAATTATCAGATTACTTTGACTGTCCGCGTGGTGTAAAGCAGGGATGCTTACTGAGCCCTCAGCTTTTCTCATTTTTTCATCAACGAATTAGCGATAGAGATCAACAAACGAGGCAGACACGGTATTCAAATGATACCAGATGCTATTGAAATCTTCCTGATGTTGTTTGCAGATGATGTTGTTTTGCTTTCTGATACGATAATTGGTTTACAAAACCAGTTGACAGCATTAAAAGGAGAAGCAGATCGGTTGCAATTAGTTGTTAATCTGGAAAAAACAAATATTATGATTTTTAGAATGGGGGGTCATCTTTCTAGACACGAAAAATGGTGGTACGGTAACACAGAAGTAAAAGTGACAAACAGTTATAAATACCTCGGTCTAATATTCACAACCAAGCTCAGTCTTAATGCAGGTTTGACAGAAATGAGTAGAAAAGGAAAGAGAGGGGTGATTGAAATTCTTAGAACATTGCGAAAATTAGATTCAGTTGAACCATCGATTTTCTGGAAACTTTTCGATACTCAGATAACACCCATATTAACATATGCAGCAGAGGTGTGGGGGTGCCGGTCAACAACGAAATAGAAAGTGTCCATACATTTGCAATCAAGCGTTTCCTAAGTGTTCCCTTACATTCTTCTAACAAAATGGTTTATGCGGAAACTGGAAGGTATCCCCTATATATACATACCAATACAAAATGTATCAAATACTGGTTGAAACTGTTAAAACTACCTTACACAAGGTTATGTAAACAGGCGTACAAAATGTTGTTACAACAGCATGAGAATGGAAAGTTTAACTGGGTATCCAATGTAAAGAAACTGTTAACTGAAAATGGGTTTGGCATTGTCTGGCTAAGCCAAGAAGTAGGAAACGATAAATTGTTTATCTCGGAATTTAAAGACAGATTGATCTGTATGTTTCAACAAAACTGGCACTCTCACATGGAAGGAAATGAAAAATACAGATGGTTTCTTTCATTTAACAGTAACCTGCAACCTGAAAAGTATTTATCGGTGGTAACAGATAGATGGCACAGAAGCGCACTGGCAAGATTTCGAACAAGAACATTAGGTCTTTTTGCCAACAAAAAATGGTTTATGCTTGATACAACAACAGTAAAGACTTGTCCAGTCTGCAAAGCAAACGCCACTGAAGATGAAAATCACTTTTTATACCATTGTGATGCTTACCGACATATTCGCGGAAAATTTAGCTTGTTTCAGGTGCCTATTGTACAAAATTGCAATCTGCTTCATACATTGACACTTGAAAACGAATCGCTGATCAAATCCTTAGCAAGTTATATTGCCGAAGCTAGTAAAATCAGAAAAAAAGTCACTTCCAAATTAATTTCCTCTTGTAAACATTTTTTTTTTTTCTCTATTCAGTGCCTGGTGGTCATTGATTCTGTGACAATCAATGGTAATGTTTTACGAGATGCTGTTGTTTTGTGTTTTGCTTTTGTCCAACACAACTTAGAACGTTGGACTTTGAGTGTGTGAGTGTGTACACAGATGTCTAAAAATTTTGACTTGTTGGGTAAATTTTGTTCAGAAATTGCTCTTTATATGGGTAATAAGTTCACGCCCCCATGTCATAACGGCTGTACAGCTATTGACATTAAAATATCATTGAGTCATTGAGTCTCTCTCTCTCTCTCTCTCTCTCTCTCTCTCTCTCTCTCTCTCTCTCTTTATGACATACAAGTTTAAAGGTTGAAATTGCATAGAAACGCCATTAGAGTCCACAGTCTAACGCCTCTGGTTATTCATGTGTGGATACGAAGAGGCATTGGACATTTTCAACACTTGTATTAGGGGTTTCTGATCTGTTGTAACATCGTGCTTGGCAATAATAGGATTCCATTTATCAGAGAGAGAGAGAGAGAGAGAGAGAGAGGAGAGAGAGAGAGAGAGAGAGAGAGAGTTTTAAAATGGAGTTTCATCATTACATTTAACTACGTCCCACAAGCACAAACCCCCACAGCAGAAAGCATCAAATGAAAGAGGGTCCGATTTTAATTTAAGCCTTGATATTAACTCTTGCCCTACATTCAGTCTTAATGGACCTCCTCCTGTTCCCATTTCATTCAAACACTCGACAGGGGGCCTGTTTGAGGTTAGTTTTGATTTGATGTTTGGTTTCGTTTTGTTTCATTTGTTTGTTGGTTGGCGTCAATTGTCTTTTCACCGGCCAATTTCCTCATACATTCTCTCGTGGCCATTGCCATTATTGCCACTGTCAAGGAGATGCTTTTTGCCTGCACTTGTTTGTTGGTTGGTTGGTTTGTTCGTTTGTTTATTTGAATGCCAAGAAAATTGCACAAAAAGTGCTGAAGTGATTGGAATGAAACTTGGGGAAAGCTGCAGTTTTCTTTGTGGACGAAACCAGGAATGTTCACAGAATGGATCCAGTATGGTGCAGATTCTGATCAAAGAGCAGAAGCAGTTTTGGTACAGCAAGAATATTATATTGCTTCCTTACAGTTTTTATTGAATGGTTCCTGCAAATATCAGTGGAATATATAAACGCTCTTGTGATCTCAAAATTTACATGTAGTATTCTTCATATCCCACTACAACAACAGCACCAAAACCAACATGGAAAAAAAACCCTTTCAGTAAAAGCCTACTACTTCTTCTGCAGGTATAAAAAAAGAATGTTTTTTCACGTGTTAGCTGACCTGTTTACAGAAGTCTGAAAATGATAAATGCAGGCAGCGCTCATTCCTGTCGTTCTCTTCTGTTATTGCGACTATACCATACAAGAGAGAGAGAGAGAGAGAGAGAGAGAGAGAGGAGAGAGAGAGAGAGAGAGGAGAGAGAGAGAGAGAGAGAGAGAAGACCTGTGACTCTTTTTGACACTTTGATATTTTATTGTCATTACCAAAGAGGTCCTTTGACAAGGGGGGAGAGGTAACAGAACAAGAAACATTTCCCTCTTCCTTGCCGCAAACAAATAGAAACACTTTCAGATCCTAGTGTGTATCAAATCCAAGGTTAACAAAAACAAATAAATTCGTAACATTTCGTCCTCACGCTACAGAGTATGCAGTAAAGGTAAAAAAAAAAAAAACAGCAACTTAAACGACTTCGCCATCCACTCAATCAAATGATGGACATAATCTATGTTACTGGGGACTCTTCCACTTGCTTGAATGAGATATTCCTGCAGATATCTCTTACAATTATTATCTTGAAATTTCACTATCCTTCATCTGTCTAAGTTTCCAATGCTTCTGCGATGTTTTCGCAACTGATTTATTACAAGTTCATCATCTGAAATAACACGACAGCGACATTTGTCTTTCGCTATACTGGATAAATGAACAATTTGTCTGCACTTCATTATAATCAGTACAGTGCACAGAAAGTGTTCTCGTCATCAATAATATGTCTACAATTCAGAACAAGAGCATCTGTGGATGTTTTCACATTCAAACAGCTTTTTTTTCGCATTAAACCTAAAGTTTCTCAACCTAAATCTTGCGTAATATTTAATCTTTCCATTTAACTGTTTATGACAGTGAGAAACTGTTCAGAATGAAACACATTCTTAATGAAAAAACAGCGATGTTTTTCTTGACTTTCCATAGCTGAGTGCCAATCTGTTTAAAAGAACAAATAAGCCTGACTTTAAATTCCGCAATGAACTGTTGCTCATTCCTACTTTTGCTCCATTTGCTAATTTCCTACTTCCTGGGTCAAATCCACACTAGTTCCAACACCCTGTTCTGAAAGGACTTTCTTTGTGTTAACTTTGCTTGAGAAGAAAGAGAGAAGAGAGAGTAGAGAGGAGAGAGAGAGAGAGAGAGAGAGAGAAGAGAGAGACAACAGACAGACAGACAGACAGGCAGGCAGACGACAGACGCCAGACGGACGACGGACGGAACGGACGGCAGACGGACAGACGGGGAGCAGACAGACAAGACAGATAGAGACGGTTGTGTGAGTGTTTTGTCTGTTCTTTGACATTTTTGGTATCAGTATCAATTTAAGAGCGATCAGAACATTGGACCCAGCAAGAGCTACAACTTACCCCCTTCCCTTCTACTGTATTCCAGCTCTGACAGGGAATCGATCCAAACTTCCTGGCTCCGAACATCTGTGCCGTGTGCCCGCAGTTTGATTCCACGCTGCGAAAGAACGTCGTCGTTCATTCCTCTTGACACGGCTTAAGTTCTCCCATCTTCTTTAAAGGGTTCTGATGGCGATCTGTCTGTAGGGACACAGCAGCGTGAGTGTAGAATGCTGCCGACCATGGGTTTATTTGTTTTTGAAAAGAGAAAAAAAAAAAAAGAGGGTTTTGAAAAAAATATAAGAAAGAGGGAAAACAGAAGATTTGAGAAAAAGACGAATTTTGAAAGAAAAAAATATTGGATTGACGTAATGGAAAGTGAAAAGTGAGAAGAATGTGAAAGATGGGGAAAGGGAAAAGGGAAAGAGGAGGAGAAAAAAAGAGGGATTGGGGGGAAAGATGAAGACTGGAAACAAAAAGAGAGTTTGAGGTGGAAAGGAGCCGTGGTGGGGAACTGAGAATGAACCATCAAAGGAAAAGAGGGAAGAGGAAGAGGGCGGTGGGAAGAAAAAAAAAAAAGGAAAGGCAATGAAGGTCGTGCAAGACGACTCGAGGTGGTGAAACAGGAAAAGGTGAAGAAGTGGACAAACGTGTGGAAAGTGCAAAGACTTGGGGCACACAAAGCATAGCATGGGAAAGGAAACCACGACACCCCAGGGTGAAAGGGGATGAGGATAACGACGGGGCGGAACAAAGGGGACAGGAGAAAAAGCACGAGAAAGAAGCCACTAGGCAAGAAACAGGGGGAGGGAGCCAAACGCGGAACAGGGGGCAAAGAGGGGATTGCAAAAACACGGGAAAGAGGGAGGGGGGTGGAAGATGGGAAGGGGGCGAAAGGAAAAGACGTAGGAAACAAACCAAAAGAAAGTGATTGAGACAATGGAAGGCCACAAGGAAGAAGCTGGAAAGAGAAATAAAGAAGGGGTGGAAAGTGACAGGGGGGCGGAAGAGGGGAAAGAAAAACAGACAAAACAACAAAATGGGGGGAATCAGGGCAACAAGAAAAAAACACCAGAGAAGGGGAAAAGAATCTGGAAGAAGGAGAAAGACAAACAACCACCCCAAGGGAACACCCTCCACCCGGTCAGGGGGGCCACGGCCCGCCCCCATAGCTGCACGGGCCCCCCCCCCCCCCCCGGGCCCCCACCCCACCGTCCCCCAGTGTCGTGCGGGCGTGTGGTTGTCCCTCCGTGCCCCCTAACTCTCTGCCGTGGCATCCAAGTATCCGTGGTGTCCCCCCCAAGCCCTCCAAATGCCCAGTGCCAGTCCCCTTCCTGTCCCCCTTGCTTCGTCACCCCCTCCCCCCCCCTTTGTGGTGCCCGGGTGAGGTGCAATGGCCCCCCATGCCCACTGTCCCCTCAGTCTGCTCCCCGCCCATTTGCTTTCTCCCCGTCCGTTAAAGTCCCCCCCCCCCCGTCCCTCCCCCCCCCCTCCTGCTGCCCCCCCCATGTGTATCCGCTCCTCGTTATTCTCCCGAGCCCCCCCCTCCCCTCTCTGCCCCCGTCGTGCCCCCTAGTTCTTCCCCCTCACCTTCGCCCCCCATCCTTCCCCCGTGTGCCCGTTCCCCCCTTTCCCTCCTTGGTTGCCTCTTTTTCTTTAGGTTTTTCCCCCCCAGTATATCCCCATTCCCCTCCAGATCGTGCCGTTTGATAATCCCTAGTATCTCCCTCCTCTTATCGTTTGTCCTCCTTCGCTTCCACCCAAATCCCCCCTCCGGCCCTAAATTCTCATATTCTTTCCCTCTTCCCCCTCCACATCCCCCCCCCCCCCGGGGGTTCTCCCTTGCCCTTCCCCCCTTTCATTCCTTTCCTCTCCCTCCCTTCCCCCCCTTTGCTGCCCCCGTAGATTCTCCTCTCTATGTTGACGTGGGTGGCCAAGTTGTGGCCCCCTAAGGGGGGGGGTGTGCCTTGTCATTTTGTCGAGCGCTCCCCACCTCCCCGCCCCGGGGGAGATGGTAGTCCGCATGTGAGTCTCATTCCCTCTATCCATGTCAGCTTGGCTCCCGGCCCTGTCCTCTCCAGTTACTCCCCTACTTGTTGTGCAATCGTCCTCCCTTTCGACTTCTCTCCCCTGTCCGCACCCCTCTCTCTCCTTAATCCTGAATGCCCCCCCTCCTCCCCTCGCCCGTGGATCCCTTGGGCCCCTTTCTCCCCCTATGCCCTTGTTGTCCGCTGTTCCCCAACAATTGTCTGGTCGTCCAAGCCGCCACCCCCCACCGCCGGTGCCCGTCCCAGTCGTCCCCTGTGTGTCCCCCCGAGCCCCCCCATCATTTCCCCCGTGTGGCTTCCCTTTGTGGGGCCGGCCGCAATCCCCGTGTGTCCTGTCCCATCCCTTATATCCCCCCGTTCGCTTCCCCCCCGCCCCCCCCCAGGCTTTTTTCCCCCCGTCATCCCTCGTTCCATGCCCAGGCCCCCCCCCCCCCCCACCCTATGGTATGTGTTCCCTGTCGAATCCCCCTTCCCTTTCTCATCCGATCGCCATCCTCCCCTAAAAAATTAAAAAAATATTACCCCAAAAACCAAAACTAAACTAGTGTCGTACCAGCCCCCACCGAACCCTATAATATGAGTGTAACAATAAAGTATTTCAGACCTTCTGATGCCTGAACTCATCCCACCGCACCACAGCAGCCAACCGGCTTACCATGTCCCAAATTAGGTGTATAACTGCCGCCTCTCACACACTCTCTACTCTCTCTCCACGACTCGTCTCGCACTCACTCTCTCTCGCACTCTTTCTCTCTCTCTCCTCTCTGTCTCCTTCACGGGGTGTGCCGAGAGTTGGACGAGACCTTTTCAGACCTCTCCATTTCTTACCGATTAATGACGGCTGCCTTCCAAGATTCCAGAGTGCCTTGCCCAGTGGCAACATCAAGTTGTGTTGATTGTATCGTGGTTAAATAGTCAAAAACGGTCAGTTGATCAGTCCGTTATTAACAAAAAGTGATTACATGATGATGAAGGAGAGGAATCAAGACCTTCTCTAAGCATCGTTCACTGACCTCTATTCCTACTGCACGTGGCATATGTGTACCGTCCAGCTGACCTCTGTGACAGAGCGAAGTGTGAAAACCGGTTTGCCTCCCACTGTCCGGCCGTTTAACGAAACGGAAATGTGTGTTGTTGCGGTGCAAGTGGTTCTCAAAATAATTGGCCTTGTCCTTGCAAAACATAACAGAGCGCTTGAAACATTCTTTTGATGGTTTCTAATGTGTCTGTAACCCATGTAAAACAATATGCGGAGAACCCCGGTGATCCGATGTTTGAACTATTATGAGTAGTTGTTGTGTGTGTGGTGTGTGTGTGTGTGTTGTGTTGTGTGTTGTGTGAGTGTGTGTGTGTGTGTGTGTGTGTGTGCTGCTGCCTACTCATATGGCTGTATTATACTTCAGACAGTCGAACAATCAAAAAATTATTGCGTACCAACTATATAATACAAAGGCGATTTTTTTTGTTCCAGTGACGACACTGATCGTGTGAGAAACAGTCTCATTACAAGAACTGGTTGCTCTATGTGAACCAAGTATTTCTTTTCACATAAAAAAATAGATGCCAAGGTGTGGTCAAATCTTCATAACAATATTATCCATGAGTCTCTTCCATGCATTTAGCACTAACCAAAACTCCGTCTCATTAAACTCAAAAAGGCTGTGACCATTTCCCTGTTTTTTACCAAGATGGCCCGTGGCACCTGTTTTGTCAAGGCAAAGACTGTGTCCCCAATGGGATCGCCGTGAGGGAAGTGTTGAACGTTTTGTGTCCATCTCCTGGAGAATAGGACATCAGTCAATTGACCCAGTCCTTACTTCCACACGCCCATCACATTTTATCACAGGCTTTCCCGGAACGCCCAGCCTTCAGACTTTCCGGACCTTAGATACCATCTTCTTTCTCCTACCACGGGTACCCCAGTTCCAGCTGCCTCCCCATCATGTCCCCTGTTCCTACATCTCTTTACTGTTAGGAGGACCCTTCAGACAGCGCTACAACACACGGGTGATTATTTTCCCACCAACTCCGTCACTTAAAATGGAATCAGACGATGGAGAAAACAAATAAGACCAGTCCTCTCCCTCATTACCTTCAGTGCGGATCTTCAGCATCCTGATTCACTGGATGAATGAGGAAACAAAAAGCCAGCACTGGACGTGATGCAAAACAGGAAACAGAAGAAGGAGATATGCGAAGGTGTTGCCCTCCTATTTTAACCCCAACACACAAAAGCTTCTTCTCCTCAGCATGTACCCCATGGAATTTGTCCGGACTCGCGGGGAGTCGTGTGCAAGAAGACATTGAGACCTCCGTGCTTTTGCAGAATCGAATACGATCACAGGATCACCACCTCATCGAGAACGCTAAAACGTACACCAAGAATGAAAAAGAACTTTCCTGCAAGACCAGGCAGAGATAAAAGACAGTCCATATAAAAGAAATGATTGCGCAGATCTCTGGTCCTTCAACAAGAAAAATGGACTTCTACACAAGAGCTGCATTCCTGTAAGACCAGCTTGGGAAATTTACAATCAGAAATAAAGAATAAAAAAACAAGCTCACTTTAAGAGAAACCACTGGGTTCAGACTGTTTCCACAGGATCGCCCCCATCCTTTCAACATTCTTCTTTCAAGAAGCAACGTCAACCTTCCTTGGCACAGAACCCCCACAGCGGAACAACCCCGAACGACAAAGACAGCGAACATTTGTTGTTTAGGGGGGAAAATGATTTCAGGATGCTGCCCCCTCCGATGAGGGGGCTGACCAAAGTCAGAAGGAACGGCACGGGAGCACTCAGTATGCCGTGTCCAACGGCCAACTCCTTCCTCCCTGCTGGACAATTCTGAAGAAGAACGCGGATACATTGAAAAGAATCTGAATCCACCAAAATTCTCCATACACCCGCGATCAATAACGACCCCCCCCCCCCCCCCCCCCCCTCAATCACCCATTCCATCTCCTTGATTTGTTAAAAACACAACGTTTCCAAGAGATAACAAAGCTCATAATAGGCGATATCAGTACTGCGTTTCGTCAACCTAAAAAGACTTGCCCCCTCCGAACGAATCTATGTACAAAATGCTGAGTTTCCGGATGCAGGTACATGAATTTTTCCTTGCTGCTGTCCCTGAATCTTTCCCTGACATCAGTCATGTTATCGTCCATGTCGGTGAACTCCTGTCCTGCTGGTCTGTTCCAGAAGAAGTCTGGCTGCGAACTTGTATCCCGATGCTGTGAGATCTTTCCCCAACGCCAAACTGGTCCTTCAGCTCCATCGTGCCTGCCAAGGTCGACCTCACCTTAAATAACTACGATCCGCCCATCCAACCGCCATCTACCGCTGTCTTGACCACTGGGAGTGTCGTTTCATTGACCACGACCTTCCACATTCACCACTCCGTTCAGGGGCCCCTCGTCCTAGCCCTCTATCAGGGCCTGATCCCCCCCAGCGCCAAAGGAACTGGCCACTGGCTGCCACCCAAGTTCAATGTGGCGTGGAGGTCCTTCAGGTGACGTGGCATCAGCCGCCGAAGGGGGCTCTTCCAGAATGCCGTCCTTCAGCAATAACGTCTTTGTTGATGGTCCTCAGCGTAGGAGGCATCAACGCAGTACAGATACTGGACTTATAATCCTGTGCTGGTGCCTACGATTCCGTTCTCTCCATCGTGAATTCCCCACCAAACACATGATACACCCCACAGACTGCCCTCACACCGAACTACCCTTCTTCCTGTTCCATTACCCATCACTAAATCCAAGCCCTCAGACAGACAGACCTGCGCTCTCCAAATCATTACCCTTCCCACACCTTCCCCCCTGGATGACGCTGATATAATTAACAGAAACTCCCCCCAATCATTACCGCCAACACCTTCCCATTGTGATGTGAAGATAATTATCAGAATCCACCCCCACATCATTACCCTCCCACAACTTCTCCCTAATGAGTATGAATAAAATTAGCCGTTAATTCACCCCCATCCCCGGTATTTCAGACAGGAAAGGAGTTACCAGGTTATCCTTCCCTCTGCTTTCCCAAAGGTGCAGTATCCTCAAACATTCCCAGTCAACCCATTTATAACACCCTCGGTGGGTTCCAATCACACCAATAATCGAATATCTCTCGAACTGTTCAGATGCAACTCAGCTACTTTCCCAACAACACTTTCTCTCCTCCTTAAATCAAAGAAAAGCACTACCATGGGCGTATATATGGAGGAGAGAGAGAGAGAGAGAGAGGAAGAGAGAGAGAGAGAAAGAAAGATAGAGAGAGAGAGAGAGAAGAGAGGGTGAGAGGAAGGGTTGGGGTAGGGGTGGATAAGGGTGTGGTGGGTTTTCTTTGTTTCCACTAAATGTATACTCACTCCTGTGTTAAGAATCGAAATCCTGTGCAAGTTGGGTTTTAAAAAAAAACAAATCCCTTAGAGATGTATTCAAACCATACGTGCATACACGCAGCGGCGCGTGAATGTGTGTGGGCGTGTTGTGTGTGTGTGTTGTGGTGGTGGTTGTGTGTGGGTGGGGGGGGGGAGGGGGTGGGCTGCGTGCGTGTGTGTGTGTGTGTGTGTTGTGTTGTGTGTGTTGGGTGTAGTGTGTGTGGTGTGCGTGTGGTGGTGTGTGGGTGGTGTGTGTGTGTGTTGTGTGTGTGTGTGGGTGTGTGTGTGTGTGTGTTTGTGTGTGTGTTGCAGGGGGGGGGGGTGTGGTGTGTGTGTGTGTGTTGTGTGTGTAAAATGAAATCACCGGCTCCCGGCATGATTTAGTGCGGACTTTGCACGAGTTTTGTCATGTCCGTTTTGTCCTCTGCATTGATTTTTGCCTTTGTTGCTGGCTGGGATTTCTTTCAGCGCTTGTTTGTTTGCTGCTTAAAGTTTGTAATGTTGTTTGCATTGCAGTAATTCACAGATCCTTTTGTATATTTTTCTCACTTGTTTGACTTGCTACCGAGGTTTTGAACAGTGGTCCTGTGAAGTGATAGGAGCGAAACAGACTGATAGATGCGCTTGTGTTTTTTGTGAATACTTCTTTTGTCCTTTTGCATTGATATTTTGCCTTTGTTAACTGCTGGGATTTCTTGTCAGCGCATTGTTTATATGTATTGTTGTTTTGCGTTACAGTTATTCACTATCTTTGTATTTTTTCCTCACTTGTATAGTGTTTTGTGTTTTCCCTTGTTGGCTGTAAGAATGTCAGAACGTGGTAGCCCTTGGCTAACCGAGGACGGACGTAGAGTGGGGCATCTAAATATTTATCAATGGTATGAATAAGATTTACTGAAATATCATCCATATTATCAAATTTGGCAAACATTTCACAAATTTGGTTTTTCCAGAATCCCATTTATCTCCTTTCATATTCTAAAAGGACTCTTTTCAATTCCCAGGCTATAATGATAATTCGTAAAGACCCCTTCAACAAAAAGAAACTGTCATAATAGTTGTATTCCAATCAGTCAATTAAAGTTGACAGAATGATTACCCTTGAACTCATCACGTAGAAACTATTTTGGATCGAAATATAGCTAATATAACAAGCCTATACCTCTATGTTTCTAAACATGAAGTCCAGCCGAACATGTCGACGGATCGAACGCTTCCATTCAATGTTGGAAAATGCCAAATGATTTATTACAAAGATGACATAATATAGGTATTTTACTATGATTTATTTCAAAACTGATAATCATTGACTCAAACATTGATCATTATGGTTTTGATTACAATAATAAAATCAGCTACACGTGTAACCAATTCCACTGAACATTAATAGATCATATAAAGGTTACCAATTCAGAAACAATAGTAGAATCAGTTGCTCCTGCTTATGCTGCAGTGAGTGACCAATTTTCCGATTTGTTTACACGTTGGACTAAAAAGGGTGCAAAATACCAAGTTAAATCATAAAACGATTACTTCAGGAACTATTCTAAATTCATCGTGACATAATTTCTCTCGATCGTTTAATTCCCCGTTAAATGACGTGTATCAGCACCTGACCCCAATCAAGCGCTGCAAGTATTGTATAACATCATCCATGATCGATACAATAAGCATGCCCTCGTCAAACTAAAAGAGTAAAACAACGGATAAAACACCTTGGCTTACAAAAGAAATATCAGGACACTATATATCAAAGGGAATTAATCTGTAAATAATGTGCTCTCGCGAAGATTTCAAAAAAGTACAGAAATAAATGTGACCTCCCTAAAACATCAGAGAAAAGGAAATATTTCTTGACCTAATTTATAGAAAGAATGACAGAAAATCTATTTGGAGAAACATACCATGCTTAACCTAGAAAAAATTCTGACCCTGTATTAAAAAACTTAACAAAGGGACAGATTTGCAAGTTAACTGAACGCCATTGCAAGTATAGCAAATCAAATCATACGAAACGATGAATCAAAAAGTAGTGATCTACAAGTATTTCTGAAATACTGCCGCCTGAAGAACATCCATTCAGCTTGGATATTGTGCCATGGATGTCCACGAAGTTTATACTTCTCTTAGACACATTAAAACAGACAGCACCTCGTGGAAATTGAGGAATTGAACGGAAAATCTTAAGCTTATCCGCATCTGTCTAGCAGAAACTCTCACATATATTTTATAATCACTGGCTTGATAAGCATTGCTTTCCTGATGCGTTTAAACATGCTAAAGTCATACCCTTGTACAAACCAGAATATGCTATCCTCTAACTAAAATTCGACCTATACTATTCTATCAGTTCTTATCAAAACCATTAGAACAACACTATAAAATAGTGTCTTCTTTTCATGTAAAAAAAATCGATCTCCTTCACCTTAATCAATCCGGATTTAGAGAGAAGCATTCTTGTAAAACAGCTCTTACCAAGATTATAGTTGATCGATGGCTTTCCAACAGAAACAAACAAACACTTTTCCGGAGTACTCTTCGTTGATTTTGCTAAAGCTTTCGATGTCAATTTAATCATGAACTTTTGCTTAGAAAGTTAACTACATAATCGACTCACTTCCGACACTCTAAACTCATTTCAGTCCTTCATTTCCAGCAGGCCAACAATAGTATTAATAAATGATGATTTTCCCTACGTTGATTCCCAAAAACTTTGGTGTACCACAAGCACGGTGCTTGGTCCAACTCTCTTCTTTTCTATATCACTGATGTACCATTAAAACCTTGACTTCTCATTGGAAATGTTTGGCCGATGATACCACTATTGACAACAAATAACTCTAACTGCTCAGCAAGTCGTAACCTTGATATTCAGAAAAATAACAACCTCTCGTTAATTGGACACAACTCAAACACATGTCTCTGCATCCTCAAAAAACGAAATTCATTTATTACAACAAGGCAAAACGTCAAAATGTAACCGAAAACTTCAATCCTTTGTATTGGTAACGAGAAAATCAAAGAAGTTTCGAATTCACAGAGTCTTAGGCATAGCAATCGACAACATCCTATCTTGTTCAAACATTTAACTTCTTTCAAAAACACTTTTTTGCCGTCAAACTGTATCACTCAGGAAAATAAAAACTGTTTAGATTATCACACCATAAAAATTATTTTTTTCAATCTTATATTCAACCAAATATTGACTATGCCTCGACACTCTGGGATTAGCTAGCAATAAAGTTGCTTAAACATTGACTAGTATATATATAGAGCTGTCAAAATAACAATTGATGAACCCTCGCTAGGCACCCTGATTATGAACGAGCAGGTATCCTTCCAATTAGAGACCAAACTATTATGTACAACAAAGAACTCTTTATGCATAAAAGACTACACGGCACAGTGCCTCCTTCAATTAAGAATATATTTACTTCTAATGAACCATCGTACATTCCGCAAAAAAATAAATCTCCCTTTTTCCCAACAAATAATTTATGCAAATCAGCTTGCTTATTCGGTGTGTGGCTGTGGAATAATATCCGCAGAAAAACTGAACAACGAACCAAACACTAGTATATTTAAATCCAATCTTTTCACTACTTGATGTACTGCCCGATCTTACACCACTTTGCCAAAGATGTACCAATTACTGTTCTGTAAAATGTTTCATTGCTTTATCAGTTTTTTCCTTTCTTCTCCCCCCGCCCTCTCATTCTTAATTGCCCCCATCCCACCCCATCCCCACTCCCACCCTCCCACCGTCTCCACACCGGCTGCGGGGCGTGCCCTCTGTACATAGATTTTTGTATCCTTTTGGTATTTTCCATATGTCATATTTAAAGAGGGATTTTTCCATTATTTATATTAATCAATACTTTGTTGTTGTTGTTTTCCTTCACTCTTAAATTCTTTTGGCCCCGGAGGCTGGATGTAAAAAAGCCAGTGATGCTTATTCCATTACCCTCTGAAAATAAAATTTCGTCGTTCAGTTCGTTCGTTCGTTCTGTCTCTCTTCTCTCCTGCCTCTCTCTTCTCTTCTCTCTTTTGTGCTCCTGTCTCTGCATCTGTCTTTCTCTCTGAAACGGACGCTAACTTGGTATATATTCGCCTCACTCTGCTCTTCCTCCCTCCCCCACCCCTCTCTCTCGTCTCCTCCCTCTCGCTCTCTCTCATCTCTCTCTCTGTCTGTCTTTCGGTCCCTGTCTGTCTTTCTGTCTCATCTCTCTCCTCTCTCTGCTCTCTCCTCCTCTCTTCTCGCTCCTACGTCTTTATCTCTGCTCTCTCTCTCTCTTCCTCGCCCCTCATCTCTCTCTCCTCTCCAAGGAATGTTGACATGATCATGTCAATTCGGACAGAATATGAATAATAGTTTTTCTGGCGACGATGTTTGACGCGCCGTAGGGGCCATAATGAAGTAAACGTTGGGATGCCGTGGTGGGTGCCAGAACAAGGAACGTAAACCCATGACGCCAGTGGTGCCTCTATGGCCCCTCACAGCAGTGGCTGGCTCTGAACGACATGGTTCCATCCCTGTTGATCCTCCTGTCGCTGTGTAGTAAAGGCGTGTGTGTGTGTGTGTGTGTGTGTGTGTGTGCGTGCGTGCTGCGTGCGTGCGTTGCGTGCGTGCGTGCGTGCTGCGTGCGTGCTGCGTGCTGCGTGCGTGCGCGCGCGCGAGCGTGTGTGTGTGTGTGGGTGTGTTGGTTGTGTGTGTGTGGTGGTGTCAAGTCAAGTCAATATTATCTTATGAGGGTTAAAGATAAGCTTTCCAGCTTTTACATCCTGCCCTCATAAACAAGAAAGAAACCAATTCAAACAAATAACCACAAGCTCAAAAACATTGTTAAAACACACAATTTCTTCAAAGCAAATACATAACTCACATATGAAATCTGAAACAATCATGAAGACTCATTGATGAACTTTCAAGTTTCAAGCACTGAGGGAAGAGGAGAGAAAGAGAGAGGAGCGAGAGAGAGAGAGAGAGAAGAAGAGAAGAGAGAGAGAGGAGAGAGAGAAGAGAGAGGGACAAGGGATTTGTTTAACGAAATGACTTCAACTGATGCGCAGAAGTTTCTATCAAATGCATTTTTAGTGCTTTTTAATGTTTATTTTTGGGGGGGGCGGGGGGCGGACATGATTTTATGGAGAAGGCAAATTAGTCCATGCGTCCTACCTGAGTACAGAAAACTGATTATAAGATTGCAATCGAGTCGGAAAGCAGTTATGTGTATGCCCTGTAACTATTGAAGACAAAGCTTTCAAAGATTATTTTCGGGCTGATCCATTCATTACATGTAATGCTCAAGCGCATTTGTTGAAGTAGTAGGCTGTCTTTAAATGGAAGAATATTTAAAGTTTTGTAATCACTCTTTGTCAAGTATTGGATTTCAACTGAAATTAATTTAATGGCCCTTTTATGCAGAAACTTACTAGTTTCAGATTAGTTTGCACTGGCATTACCCATAACGTGGATGCATAATTTGATAGAGAAAGAATGTGCGCATTATAGATATCTTTCTGGAGTAAGATTTAGAAATGTTTGATCTTTGAAAGTTGATATATTCTCTTAGAAAAACTTTACCAAGATCCGCAATGATGGCAAGACCAAGATCAATCCGTTCTGTCATGATAACGACCTAAAACTTTTGCGATGTAACCTCTTCAATCTTTTGTTCCTTAGGGCATGTATGGCGCAAATGAGGATGTCATTTTCTGCCGTTTCTGCGTGTAGTACATACATGCATTTTGGTTTTAAACTAGCATTGAGCCCATATGCTTCTTTTCTGTCCATGTAATTAAGCTTGTTTGATAATTTTTCTGCAGTTATATACCGTTCGATAATTATTCTGCAGGTTATATACCATTCAGTAGGTTACTACTGTGAGATTGTAATGAGGTGTCCATCAGCAACATTTCACAATATTCTATAAACCGAGGTAAGTCCGTTTATATAAATAGAAAAGAGTTGGTCCCAAATCCTGACCCCTGAGGACAACAAATTGGTAAAGGGAGTAACGTTGGACTTTTTGAGTTGATTCAACAAGCTGTTGACGATCAGTGAGAAACGAGGTAAAGAATTTTAAGCTGTATTCGATACTTTGTAACACAAACTTTTTTTATTAGAAGGAATGGTTATAACGTCAAACGCTTTGCTAATCTACAAAAAAATTCCATAAGGTCAATTATTGTTAAATTCGTAAGTCCATCTATCGATAAGTGTACAAAGCAGGTGACAAGAGTGATTTTCTCGAAAACCTGATATGATTTTCATGAATCAGATCGTAATATTTAGATGAGAATATAGTGGGTTTTTGAACATGTTTTTCGAGTGGTTAGACAACAGGGATAAAATTGAGATAGGGTCCAATAGTTTGAGAGAATGGTGGAACACCTTTTTTATATAAAGGTATAACTTTTGGGCTTGTTTAAATCTTAAGGAAAGTGCTTTTAAATCAATCCAAATCTAATAAACGTAAGTTATGTCTCAGCAATGTCAGTAGCGATTTTTAGTATCTTGTCATCATCCATCCATTCCCTTGTCCTGACTGTTTTAAGTGTGTTAAATAATCAAATACATCATTAATGACATGGTGGTATGTCAAAACACGAAGAAATGTTTTACATCGACAGTATTGTTCTAACATACATAGATCCTTGTACTTGTTTATCATTCACAATAACATTCTTAGTTATATTTTGCAAAATGAAAGTTGAAGACTTCTGGTAATATTTCTTTTATATTGGATTTTGCATTCTTGAATTATTGTAGTCAAGAGATGATAGCTTTACCAAGAATATTGTTTGAATTATTGTTAGTCAAGAGATTGATACCTTTCCAAAATTAAAGTTTGATAGCTTTCCAAATTAAAAGTTTGAATTTATCTAAGAGATTGATAGCTTCCAATTAAAGTTTAATTTTTGAGAAGACGAAACTAAATTCTGAAAATATAGGTTCTTCTGCTTTCTCTTCAATGGAATTACTTTTTATTCTGCTTTTCTCTTCATGGAATGTACTTTATACCTTTGTAGTCCTCTGAACGACACTTGTATCCTTTGACTTGAGGATAAGCTCTCTTTTGTATATCTCATTGTCTATCTCCTTTGTTAACATGGGGGTTTAATGACATGTTTCCTCTTTTTCCTTATAAACGGCGCGTGTTTTCATATACTGAATTGAATGTACTTATTCCAAAAGTTCACAAGCATCGTCCAGGGTTCCTAATCTGAAACAGGGTCCTAATCTGATCGTACAGGGTTCCTAATCTGATAATTCAGAGTGAAGCAAATCATTAGGAAGCATTTTTATCAAAATGCGTGAAGCGTCTATAAAAAAATTCCTTATTCAACTTAAAAAATTTGACACCTTTCTTTGACCAATGTTAGACAAACGAACAATGGTCACTACAGCCTGTCAGTACAGAACACATTACCACATGTTATCTTTAGTATTGACGAAATGTGATCAATAAGGTTTCCGTTTGTTCAGTGATTCGAGTAGGAACGAATCGATATTTCCAACCCATCCAATTGCATAAGTATGACTCCATTATTCTAGCACATTAATCTATGTTAAAGTCTCCAAAAAGAATAATTACCTATTGATTCCATATTGCGGCATCCATATAAATTAACCTAACCGAACACTCAGTTGGTTCTGCAGGTTTTCTGTATAGAATCCTCCTCAATACTGGCTTACATTGTTTAAGATTTAATTCAATCCAGACGATTCTACGTGTAATTTTTCAAGATACTCATTTCTTTTGAAGGTTAATGAATTTAGCAATGTAAAAATAAACCTGTTGTCTAGGTGCTTTTGGGTCTAACGGATGGCATCAAAATTTTGGCATGCAATATCAGTATCTGGAATCAAATCGGATCAGCCAAGCCTCTGCATCAAAACACATGAAAGCTATACCATTGTTGTGAAGTATGCAGCGATTTCATCTGTCTTGTTTCTGGCATGTTCTGCACGCGTTTATATTTAAATAACCGATGCGAAGTCCCTCTTCCTCTTTTGAAGTCCATGTATCCAAAGTAGCTGACATGATGACTATTTAAGTGCACTGCGTATACTAACCAAAACAAGGCGCATTACAACGCAGTTCTTACGATCGCAAAATCAAGGCGGTTAATACATCAGAACGATGTAGTTGTAAGTCCAGAATATTGCCGTGAAAAAGATATTCACAAAAAAAAAAAGAAAAAAAATCTATACGGTAACAATATAAAATTAAAGATCAAACCATGAACACAACAGAAAGCGTCAAACCCTTGTCAGATATGGATTGGTAGTCCCGACAAAAAATGTGTTTTTTTCTCTGCTCAAATAGGAGAAAAATATATGCACGCACACGTCCACATATGACACGCTACTACGCAATTTAAAAAAAAAAACGTCAGTACAAATCCAGCAACAAATCGAAAGAGAGTCTGCAAAAGAATGATGGGCTCCATTCAAGTCCAGCACATGCAATATTCATACACGACACCACGTGCACAATACACGAGCACGCACGCACGAACACACACACACACACACACACACACACACACACACACACACACACACAGCCGCGCGCGCGCGCGCGCGCGCTACTCACAACACATTATGGTCAGCAACACGAAATGGCCTAGTAAATATGGCGAGAGATTCATGTAGTATGCCATCAATCACAAAACTGTCGATGAATCGCAGACTGTTTGTGTCATGTTAACGGAAATGTACGGGTCTAAATGATCGGTTCATGATCCTTCACCTTGAACAGAGGGAACTGTATTTGTTCCCGAATAGTGGGGATAATTGATAGGATTCACTGGACTTGACTGTTGGAATGCCGGTTATGTGTTAAGGAAATGGGTGGGGAGTTGGCCTGGAACGTTTCTAGCAGAGGTACTTGACATCTTGTAGTGTAAGCGGTCTTCTCTGTGAACAAGAGGGGGATAATGATTCAGGATTCATAGGAGGACAAGTCCCGGGTGGGATATGCTTATGCTGACTGAATTTTTCCCCCCTTGGAAAAAAAAGTCTGTATCCCTAACTATTCCTGTGGATAACCGACTGCTGTTTTAAAGTTTTTGGGTATGTATTCCCACGTAATCTCGGGCGACATCTTCAGTTGGGGTTTTGATTTAGACACAAAGGCTTGAAGGAGGGAAAAACGTTTCCTGAGAGTCATGCAAGTCTAGCAGCCCTGCTTCACTGGAATGAATAAGACTGGCGTACAGAGCCAGTTTGGGTTTACCTGTACTAGTTGTGACGGTGGGGTAGTTATCAAATGAAGCCCGAGTTTCCGGATTTCACAAGGCTTTTGCATGTTTCAGAATTGGATGGTCATCACAGTATTTATAGTGGTGTTTGCCTCGTGCAGGTATTATTGACGGAGATGATTCTTAGCGTTGGGAAATACCTGAGAAGTTAAATGGATAAGTCACACCATGTCACCTTTAGTGATTGCCTCCTGTGGAATCTACAGTCCATTTACCCCCCACATGTATGGCTTACTGTTCTGAGACTGGGAGAACCAGTTGGTGCTGCAGCCTCTCTGTCAAGTCAGAAACACACAAACCTGGGACATGGATTTTTGGACACAAATTTCTGACTGGGCTCTATTCTTCGGAGGTCGATGCGCGCTAACGGGTTGCTCCTATCAGAGAACTGAAGCTCCGTCAGATGCAGAACGAGTGGCAAAAATATTGCGTGCATGTTCTTTCGGGACACTTCTTTAGAATTGGTAGAAGGGCGGCGGTAACCTCAAACCTGAATTGTTGTTCGAGGTCTGATGTGTGGCAGAATTGGGTTAAAGCATCAGCTTATTTGTGAGAGGCTAACCGACTGAAGGTCTGGACTTGAGCACAACAACTGTCTTCTTGGGACACCGGCGTTCTTCTTGTCCGCAGGTAACAGAGGCTTACATCAGGAGCTGGGGGGTTGTGCCTTGTTCCATGGTCGTTCACGGTGGTGCTGAGAATCTCCCCGGTGATGATGGTCGACTGCACTGTTTTTTTTTTTTATTTTTGTGTTTGTGTTTTTTTTTTTTTTGTGTTTTTGTGGGTTTCTTTTTTTATTTTTGTTTTTTTTTTTGCTTTTTTTTTTGAGGCTGGGTACGTGTTCGTGAGCCTCGGTGACTTCTGTAGGGATGTGGAGACTACATCTAATAGTTTCCAGAGCTGTCCTTGCCACCTACACATTGTGAACTGGTGGGAGATCACATCAATGGGCGAAACTTTTTGAATCGGTGTCGTCTCCTCACATTGTGTACTGGCGTCACATGATCTGGCTGTGTCCAACGTTTTGACGTCGCTGTATAATATTACCCAGCTGAGTTGTTCACGGATGGTTCTCTCTACTTAATGTGCTGACTTGTTTTTATCCAGTTCACAATTCTGGCTTCGAGTGAATGAAACGAGTGAGAGGAGAAACGTCAAAGTAGAGGCTAAGTTGTCCGCATTTCATTCTTTGCACACTCCTTGAACGTCCTCCATCTGTGTCATGACACTAGATGTCCTGAAGCAGTAAGAGAGAGCGAGATCGAAACAGCCTCTGCAGGTGCTGGAATCTCCCAGTATAAAGGCCAGAGATAATGGTTTGGTAGGTTTCGTTTTCTGTCTGGGGTAAAACAAAGGTACGTTTGCGGATTTTTTTCATTGTGACGGCCCATCTTCATGATATGCAGAGGAGTTGTGGGGACTTGGAGTGTGGAGGAGGACTGACGGGACGTGGGACATGGGAAGGAGTTGATGGGACAGGGACTCGTTCTTGCGGCAGTTGATCTGTGTAGTTGTCTGCTCCACAAAGGTTGACTGGTCAGTATCATTTCAGATGCTTTGTTTCTGATATGGCAGGATGTCCTACTTCTGACTCGAGGACAATCAGTGTGGCGCAGCAGACGATTCATAATACCGCTGAATTGTGGGGGTAGGAGGGAGGAGTACAAAACCCCCCCCAAGTTTTTGTGGGGGGGGCAAAATTCTTTCCATGGGTTACGTGCAGTGGAGAACTGAGTATGCCAGGATAGAATCTTTTCATAAGCTGAAACTGGCATCGCTGGTGTTTGTAGCGGAACAATCTTAGGACAACCGAGCCTAGAAAGGTCACTGGTTTGTTCAGCAGTGATTTGTCAGAGTATATGTCATCGTTTTTCTTTGGTAGGTTTGAACGAAAGACGATGACTTCACTTTCTTCTGTGTCCCACTGGATACAAGTCCTTTCCCTGCACAGAAGATACCAGAAGTCTGTGCTGGATTTGAAGCATAAAGTCCAGAGTGATACGTTTTTAGATGCAGGATCGCTGAACAGATACTATGACAGTTTTTGCCAGAAGTGGTTGGGCCTCAGATATCCATACTGATGACGAAGAAAAAATGTGTTCGTTTTCGTCACAGTCGAACGACTCCATCTTGATAGCCGCGTTTGAAATAGCGGAGTAACGGTACAGCAGCGCATTACGCCAGATAAGCAGATAAGTGTGTGTGTGTGTGTGTGTGTGTGTGTGTGTGTGTGTGTGTGTGTGTGTGTGTGCGTGCGTGTGTGTGCGTGCGTGTGTGTGTGTGTGTGTGTGTGTGTGTGTGTGTGTGTGTGTGTGTGTGTGTGTGTGTGTGTGCGTGCGTGTGTGTGCGTGCGTGTGTGTGCGAGCATGTGTGCGTGTGCGAGTGTGTGTGAGTGCGAGAGTGTGAGAGTGAGTGTGAGTGTGCGAGTGCGTGAGTGCGAGTGCGTGAGTGCGAGTGTGTGAGTGCGAGTGTGTGAGTGCGAGTGCGAGTGTGTGTGTGTGAGTGCGAGTGTGTGAGCGTGTGAGTGCGAGTGTGTGAGTGCGAGTGTGTGCGCGTGTGCGCGTGTGCGCGTGTGTGCGTGCGCGTGTGCGTGTGTGCGCGTGTGCGCGCGCGCGCGCGCGCGCGCGCGAGAGAGAGAGAGAGAGAGAGAGAGAGAGAGAGAGAGAGAGAGAGAGAGAGAGAGAGAGAGAGAGAGATTCTACAGCAGCGCTGGTTCTGACAGCAATGGTGCCATGTTGTGTTGAGCCTCCTGTCGCTGTATATTAAACATGTGTTCCATTTTTATTCTTTGTTTTTGATTTTTTCTTCACCCGGTAAACGTAAAATGAAGTGAAGCGCGGTCTTGGGATGTTGCTTGTTTTTCATCTCTTTCTGCTTCTTTCTCTGTCTCTTTGCCGTCTGCGGTTATTTTTTTATTTTTATTTTTTCGTTTGTCTTATGTCTCCATGAGCAAGCAGGCGGTTGTGCTTGCACACACATTCAAAAAGAGGGGGGGAGAGAGAGAGAGAGGGAGAGAGAGAGCGAGAGAGCGAGAGAGAGAGCGAGAGAGAGAGAGAGAGAGCCGCTAAAATAGTCCCTTCTCTCTCACTCTGTGTGTGTGTAGGGGGGGGGGGGGGGGGGCGCATTCGTTCGCGTGTGCGTGCATGTGTGTGTGTGTGTGGGGGGGGGGGGGGGGGGGGGGGCGCATTCGTTCGTGTGTGCGTGCATGTGTGCGTGTGCGTGTGCGTGTGCGTGTGTGTGTGTTATCTCTTGTAGCGGGCATGCGTGCAAGTGGGTCTTTATCTCTTTTAGCCAGAAGCATAATTTATCTCAAAGCTAGCAGGAAGTCTGAAATCTTTCTGGCTCCAGTGTCTGTGACGTTTGACTTGCATTTCATGTGACCGTAACAGCTGATGGTTTCAAGATGTCGTGCTTGGTCTTATCGAGATTTGCGATTCAAAAAGATGGCCGTGTAATGTTCTTCACATTGGGTTACGTTGGGGCTCCCGTACGTGAATACTGAACGTCACATAGTTCAGTATTTAAACGAGTTATGCATCTTGTGTTGTTCACAGTACAGATTGAAGTAGATTCTCTCTGTCTCCGTCTCTGTCTGTCTGTCTGTCTGTGTGTCTGTTGTCTGTTTGTCCGTCTCCCCCCCCCCCCCCTCTCTCTCTGTATTTATTTTTGTCCTTTCTATGACTCTTACTGCCTCTCTGTGTCTGTCTGTCTGTCTGTCTTCCTACCTGCCAGTCTGTCTGTCTGCCCCCCCCCCCCCCCTCCCCCCCGCTCTCTCTCTCTCTCTCTCTCTCTCTCCTCTCTCTCTCTCTCTCTCTCTCTCTCTCTCTCTCTCTCTCTCTCTCTCTCAATGATTACTTCAAGAGTCTGATAATAACGATAAGCAACATCTCATTTCTGTGTTGTTTTTTCAGCCAAGGTGCAAGGGCACAATTTCCATGTTTATCATTTACTTTAGTTTTTAGCCTTGCTATCTCAGTTACAACATCCTTTCAGTGAAATGTTTAATTGGGTATCCGACCCGATAAACCGCCCACATCAATAAGAATTCCAGTACAAAGAATGGGAGGAGTATACCACTACGTTCTTTACTGTGCAAAGTCTTAACAAGCGTTGTAACTACGATGGACACAGTTTGAACACACAGAACTTTGGCGTGAAAAGAAAAACACAATTGAAGACTAATCACGATTCAAACCAAGCATTTCATTTTCACCCATACCGAACAAAATCTAAGTTATATTTGCTCTCGTTGATTTTTTTAGAAAGAGCTTTTGTTCTATTAATACAGGCTCTGCGACAGTTGTCAGAACGTGTGCTGAAGTCGGAACATTTGTTAGTGGTTATAAGAGGTGTTCAGATTCTGTCAGCTTGTATTTAAGATTCATGTCATTGGTTAATTACTGTAAATGTTGGATGTGCAACAAGAAACATCGGCTCAGCCCTCATCCTGTTTGTTTTTGTTTTTGTTTTTTCCAATCAATGTAGTTATGGATAATCTGCCTAGAAATGATGAACATGGTTTTCAATGAGATCCTAATGCAGTTGCATTTATTATATTTCTGTTGTTATGATGTTTATGTCATTTCTTCGTGTGGTTCCATTACCGAGATTGGGAACCAAACTACGGGGGAATTAGATCGATTATAACCATCAATTTTTATCTTTAAAAATGCAATGGGGTTTAGGAAGAAAGATAATTACTGGGGTGCCAGAGAAAGAGGAGAGTTACAGGGAATGAAGAAGTAAAAAATAACCAGGCGAGTTTTACCAACGACTTGAGCATTGCAGATTTTTTTGTAGAAAAACAAAGCATGCTGAATTGTATGACGAAGTCGTTTTAGATGAATAAACACAATAGATTATTTTTGTTTCAATGAACTTTCAACACTCGAATCCATTTTGACAAACAGGCCTTCTTTTAAGGTACTAGGTCACAAATAACGGAAATGATAAAATGCACAAAATAATAATCTATGACTGTGAAATCTGAGGATTTGAAATTTGAAAATATGATGATTTAAGAGAATTACATTTGAGTTTCTCGTTGATATTTATCCAATTTAGTAAAAGTACTATGACTCACTGATTTATGGAGGAACCGGTTTGTGACCAGTCCCTGTTTTGATCAATCGCAGAAGGGTCCGATTTATGTCTCACATTGAATTACCAACATCTAGATATGAATACTGGGCTCAGAGACATAGCTGTTGTACAACACGCATGTCACAGGCATTTTGGTTGTTTGGCATCTTTCTTGGATTGAGTTTGTAAAGCAGATACTGACCGAAGGCGGGCGGCTGCCTTGCACTCAAGACTTCTTTAGGACAATGTGACCCGTTATAGGAATACTGAACAATCAGTACAAGCAATTACAAACGATCATAACGGAACGCTTCACAAAATAGTAATAAATGTCACTAATACAAACATATAAACATTCCTGTCAATGAGACCCTTCCTGACATCTACAGAGCTTTATATAGATACCCTTCCTGACATCTACAGAGCTATATATAGATACCCTTCCTAACATCTACAACCCTTATATAGATACCCTTCCTGACATCTACAGACCCTTATATAGATACCCTTCCTGACATCTACAGACCCTTATATAGATACCCTTCCTGACATCTACAGACCCTTATATAGAATACCCTTCCTGACATCTACAGAGCTTTATAATAGATACCCTTCCTGACATCTACAGAGCTTTATATAGATACCCTTCCTGACATCTACAGAGCTTTATATAGATACCCTTTCTGACATTTACAGAGAGATACCCTCCTGACATCTACAGAGCTTTATGTAGATACCCTTCCTGACATCTACAGAGCTTTACATAGATACCCTTCCTGACATTTACAGAGCTTTATATAGATACCCTTCCTGACATCTACAGAGCTTTATATCAATACCCTTCATGACATCTACAGAGCTTATATAGATACCCTTCCTGACATCTACAGAGCTTTATATAGATACCCTTCCTGACATCTACAAAGCTTTATATAGATACCCTTCCTGACATCTACAGAGCTTTATATGAATACCCTTCCTGACATCTACAGAGCTTTATATAGATACCCTTCCTGACATCTACAGAGCTTTATATAGATACCCTTCCTGACATCTACAGAGCTTATAATAGATATCCCTTCCGGACTTCTACAGAGCTTTATATAGATACCCTTCCTGACGTCTACAGAGCTATATGTAGATAGCCTTCCTGACATCTACAGAGCTTTATATAGATACCCTTCCTGACATCTACAGAGCTTTATATAGATACCCTTCCTGACATCTACAGAGTTTTATATGAATAACCCTTCCTGACATCTACAAGCTTTATATAGATACCCTTCCTGACATCTACAGAGCTTTATATAGATACCCATCCTGACGTCTACAGAGCTATATGTAGATACCCTTCCTGACATCTACAGAGCTTATATAATACCCTTCCTGACATCTACAGAGCTTTATATGAAATACCCTTCCTGACATCTACAGAGCTTATATAGATACCTTCCGACATCTACAGAGCTTTATATAGATACCCTTCCTGACATCTACAGAAGCTTTATAAATACCCTTCCTGACTTCTACAGAGCTTTATATAGATACCCTTCCTGACGTCTACAGAGCTATATGTAGATAACCCTTCCTGACATCTACAGAGCTTTATATAGATACCCTTCCTGACATCTACAGAGCTTTATAAGATACCCAGAGCTTATATAGATACCCTTCCTGACATCTACAGAGCTTTATATGAATTACCCTTCCTGACATCTACAGAGCTTTATATAGATACCCTTCCTGACATCTACAGAGCTTTATATAGATACCCTTCCTGACATCTACAGACTTTATATAGATACCCAGAGCTTTATATAGATTCCCTTCCTGACACTACAGAGCTCTATATAGATACCCTTCCTGACATCTAACAGTACTTTATATGAATACCCATCCTGACATCTACAGAGCTTTATATAAATACCCTTTCTGAGATCTACAGAGCTTTATATAGATACCCTTCCTGACATCTACAGAGCTTTATATAGATACCCTTCCTGACATCTACAGACCCTTATATAGATACCCTTCCTGACATCTACAGACCCTTATATAGATACCCTTCCTGACATCTACAGAGCTTTATATAGATACCCTTCCTGACATCTACAGAGCTTTATATAGATACCCTTCCTGACATCTACAGAGCTTTATACAGATACCCTTCCTGACATCTACAGAGCTTTATATAGATACCCTTCCTGACATCTACAGACTTTATATAGATACCCTTCCTGACATCTACAGAGCTTTATATAGATACCCTTCCTGACATCTACAGAGCTTTATACAGATACCCTTGCTGACATCTACAGAGCTTTATATGAATACCCTTCCAGGAATATACATTATCAAACTTCATCTATAACGTATCACCTTCACCTATCACCTGTCCCGGACGATTCACAACCAGCTTCTTCCACTCCTTCCGGTTCTCAGACGCTCTTAGGCAGTTGCTGAGTGTGAGGCCAGTCCATGCACTGATGTTGTCCTCCCATCTCTTTCTCTGTCTTCCTCTCCTTCTGCCTCCTCGCACTGTTCCTTGTAGAATGGTTTTTAGCAAGTCCTGTTGATCTTGATACATGACCATACCATCTCCTTTTCCTTCTTTTCACTGATGACAACAGGTCTTCCTATGGTCCAATGGCTTGCCTTACTCTGGTCTGGACCTCCAAATTGGTAATGTGGTCCCTGTATGAGATGCCAAGGATCTTGGGAAGCATCTCATCTCTATTGCCTAAATCCTTCTTTCAGATTCAGCGGTCAGCTGTTTAAATCTAGTCGTCTCACTTTGCAACTAGATCTGTTTAAATTTATTTATCATGAATTCCCTTTGGAGACAGAAAGAAACTGTGGTATTGAAAGATATGAACGCTTATTTAAAGAATGTGATGAAATCGTTATTGGCAATGATTGAGTGCCCAAATTATGTATGTTACGAAAACAGTTTGTACCTACTTATTATTACTGTAGTGTGTCTGTTTTCAGTTTCAGTGAATGGTATCAGGAGTTCTACTGAAAATTCCATTTTATTTTCGTTTTGTTCTCTTGGGGAACGATCATTTATGTCGTGTGCGTGTGGTTGCGCATTCATTGTCGGCAAAGAAATGTTTAAGTCGTTGTAAAACCTGGTCTGTTCATTTGACATCCTCCATACCCCAGATGGGGTGAAAGGATTACGTTCAATTTAGTGCCTGTGTGTGTCAGTGCGTACGTGCGTTCACACCATCCGTCTCCTTCTCCCTAAAGTTCTTATTCTATTTTATCGTTTCCTGTTCCATTCTATTTTCTTTCTTCTTATTGCCCCCCTTTTGCCCCCCCCCCCCCCCCCTTCCCCCCTCTCTCTCCCTACCCTCACCCCCCCCCCCCCCCCCTCTTTTTTCCTTCTCCACCGATTCTTCTTCCTCCTGTTCCTTCCCTCCTGGTTTTCCTTTCTTCTCCTCCTTGTCTTCTTCTTTAAGCCTTCCTCCACCCCCCCCCCCCCTCCTCCTTCTTCATCGTATCCTTCTCTTCTCCTCCTCAGCTTTCTTCGTCCACCGTCCTCTCTGTCTCCTCCTCCATCTTCTTCATCCGCCTTCTCTTCTTCCTTTGTTTTCTTCATCGTCTCGGTGTCCTTCTTTCTTTCTGTCTTTCTTTCTTTTCCTTCTCGTTTCTTTGTGTGGTTTTGTCAACGAAGGTCGGTGCATTGTTTTGTAACCCCTCCCCTGCCTGAAATCACTCCCCCCCGGGTGAGTAAGGGCGCGTGCCAACTCCCCCTCCCCCCCCCCCCCCCCCCTCCCCCCCGTCCCTATTTCTCCCCACCCGGAATACACTCAGAGAGATTGTGGGCCTGAGTCAGAGACACTGCCCACCCTGTTCCGAGAGCAATCCCTGGAGAGGGATTAGGAGTAGGGCCCAGAGATACCCCATAGAGTGAATCTATCGCCCAGAGATACCCATAGAGTGAATCTATCGCCCAGAGGTACCCCATAGAGTAAATCTATCGCCCAGAGATACCCCACAGAGTGAATCTATCGCCCAGAGATACCCCATAGAGTGAATCTATCGCCCAGAGATACCCCATAGAGTGAATCTATCGCCCAGAGATACCACACAGAGTGAATCTATCGCCCAGAGATACCCCATGGAGTGAATCTATCGCCCAGAGATACCCATAGAGTGAATCTATCGCCCAGAGATACCCCATGGAGGGGAATCTATCGCCTAGAGATACCCCATGGAGTAGAATCTATCGCCCAGAGATACCCCATGGAGTGAATCTATCGCCCAGAGATACCCCACAGAGTGTATCTATCGCCCAGAGATACCCCATGGAGTGAATCTATCGCCCAGAGATACCCCATAGAGTGAATCTATCGCCCAGAGATACCGCATAGAGTGAATCTATCGCCCAGAGATACCCATAGAGTGAATCTATCGCCCAGAGATACCCCATAGAGTGAATCTATCGCCCAGAGATACCCCATAGAGTGAATCTATCGCCCAGAGATACCCCATAGAGTGAATCTATCGCCCAGAGATACCCCATAGAGTGAATCTATCGCCCAGAGATAGCCCATAGAGTGAATCTATCGCCCAGAGATAGCCCATAGAGTGAATCTGTCGCCCAGAGATAGCCCATAGAGTGAATCTATCGCCCAGAGAACCCCCACAGAGTGAATCTATCGCCCAGAGATACCCATAGAGTGAATCTATCGCCAGAGATACCCCATAGAGTGAATCTATCGCCAGAGATACCCCATAGAGTGAATCTATCGCCCAGAGATACCCCATAGAGTGAATCTATCGCCCAGAGATACCCCACAGAGTGAATCTAATCG
>CM031608.1:47097070-47099570 GCA_018398815.1 Conus ventricosus | reverse complement strand
TTGTTTGTTTGTTTGTTTGTTTGTTTGTTTGTTTGTTGTTTGCTTGTTTGTCTGTTTGTTTGTTTGTTTGTTTGCTTGATTGTTTGTCTGTTTGTTTGTCTGTTGGTTTGTTTGCTTGTTTGTTTGCTTGTTTGTTTGCTTGTTTGTTTGTTTGTTTGTTTGCTTGTTTGTTTGTCTGTTTGTTTGTTTGTTTGCTTGTTTGTTTGTCTGTTTGTTTGTTTGCTTGTTTGTTTGTCTGTTTGTTTGCTTGTTTGTTTGTCTGTTTGTTTGCTTGTTTGTTTGTTTGTTTGTTTGCTTGTTTGTTTGTTTGTTTGTTTGTTTGCTTGTTTGTCTGTTTGTTTGTTTGTTTGCTTGTTTGTTTGTCTGTTTGTTTGTTTGCTTGTTTGTTTGTCTGTTTGTTTGCTTGTTTGTTTGTCTGTTTGTTTGCTTGTTTGTTTGTTTGCTTGTTTTTTTGTTTGTTTGTTTGTTTGTTTGCTTGTTTGTTTGTCTGTCTGTTTGTTTGTTTGTTTGTTTGTTTGTTTGTTTGTTTGTTTGTTTGTTGTTGTTTGTTGTTGTTTGTTTGTTTGCTTTTTTGTGTTTGTCTGTTTGTTTGCTTGTTTGTTTGTTTGCTTGTTTGTTTTTGTTTGTTTGTTTGTTTGTTTGCTTGTTTGTTTGCTTGTTGTTTGTCTGTTTGTTTGTTGTTTGTTTGTTGTTGTTTGTTTGTTTGCTTGTTTGTTTGTCTGTTTGTTTGCTTGTTTGTTTGTTGTTTGTTTGCTTGTTTGTTTGTTTGTTTGTTTGCTTGTTGTTTGTTGTTTGTTTGTTGTTTGTTTGTTTGTTTGTTTTTTGCTTGTTTGTTTGTTGTTGTTTGCTTGTTTGTTTGTTTCATGTTGTTCTTGTTTGTTTTTCTGTTTGTTTGCTTGTTTAGTTGCTCTGTTTTTTTTGTTGTTTGTTTGTTTGTTGCTTGTTGTTTATTCCTGTCTGTTTGTTTGTTTGTTTGTTGTTTGTTGTTGTTTGTTTTGTCTTGATGTTGTTTCTGTTGTTAGTTTGCTTGTTTGTTTGTCTGTTTGCTTGTTGTGTTGTTGCTGCTTGTTTTTTGTTTGTTTGTTTGATGTTTCTTGTTTGTTTTCTGTCTGTTTTTTGTTTGTTTGTTTTTGTTGTTTGCATGTTTGTTTGTCTGTTTGTTGTTGTTGTTTGTTTGCTTGTTTGTTTGTTTGCGTCTGTTGTTTGTTGCTTGTTTGTTTGTCTGTTGCTGTGTGTTTCGTGTTGCTTGATGCTTTGGTTGCATTTTTAGTAAGTGAAATTTCCCAGAATCGTTTGTCGTGTGACTTATAACATGCTAAATGGTCCGCAATCTTAACTTTGTCTTCTTCTCCAGACAGCCTGGTTTCATTCCACAATTCATTGTGCACCCAATTTGAAGAGATAGAAATTCGTGTCCTTTTCGTTTCATTTTAATTGGTTAATTTTGGCCTGAAGAAGCCAAAGTGGTCAAAAAAACACGGGCGGCGTTTTGTCGTGTTAATGCGTTGGTTTTTTAGTGTTCGGTGGGAACAGTTCATCTCTTTTCAGTTTGGGTCAGTTTTGTCTTCGCTGAATTCTCTGGTCGACTCAGGCCAAGTTGGTGAGGCAGGTCTGGTGTGTGGGGTGTTGTGTGATGTGTGTGTAGTGCGTGTCGTGCTGGGGTGCGTGCGTGCGTGCGTGCGTTACGTGCGTGCGTGTGTGTGAGATAATCGCTGCATTATTAAGTGCAGCGACAGGTCCGGTGGGCTGGTCTGGCTCGGCGTCTAGCAGCCAACTCGCTCCAACACATTATGGGCGTCGTATTCAAGAGAAGGTAAGCAGTGCCAAGAATTGGCTGATTGCTTCCCTTATCCTTGATAGCAGGTGACAGTGCCCACTTCATTGGATCGTTACGCCTTGATCGACAACGATCCGAGGGTTCACTTCTACTTCTGGTCAAACCACTTGATCTCTCCGCAAGCTGACAAACTGTTGCCAATTCGAGAGTGGAGCTTTAAAACAACTGCCTTCAAAATACACCTTTGAAATAAAAAGAGTGGACCTTTGAAACAAAAACCGTAAGAATAGACCTTTAAAAGAAATGTCTTAAGAGTAGACCTTTAAAATTCCCTTGAGAGTAGACCCTTGAAAACACAAAACCCCTTAAGCTTAAAGCTCTGAAACAAACACCTTAAGGGTAGACCTTTAAAACAAAAAACCGCAAGAGTATGCCTTGAAAACAAAAATCCTAGGAGCAGAACTTTAAAACAACAATCTTAAGAGTAGACCTTTAAACAAACGTTTTAAGAGAAGGCCTTTTACAACACCATTGGGAGTAGACTTTTAAAACAAAAAACGTAGGAGTAGGCCTTTAAAACAGAAACAATAACAAAAAAGAGTAAGCCTTTAAAACCAAAACCATAAGAGCAGAACTTTAAAACCAAAAATCTTGAGAACAGACCTTTAAAACCAAAAACCCTTTAGAGTAGACCTTTAAAGCGAATCCTTAGGAGTAGACCTT
>CM031608.1:47084570-47089570 GCA_018398815.1 Conus ventricosus | reverse complement strand
ACAGGGAAAGAGAGACAGAGAGACAATGACAGAGACAGAGATAGACATTTAGACGGAAACAGATACAGGGAAAGAGCGACAGAGAGACAATGACAGAGACAGAGATAGACATTTAGACAGAAACAGATACAGGGAAAGAGAGACAGAGACAATGACAGAGACAGAGATAGACATTTAGACAGAAACAGATACAGGGAAAGAGAGACAGAGAGACAATGACAGAGACAGAGATAGACATTTAGACAGAAACAGATACAGGGAAAGAGAGACAGAGAGACAATGAGAGAGACAGAGATAGACATTTAGACAGAAACAGATACAGGGAAAGAGAGACAGAGAGACAATGAGAGAGACAGAGATAGACATTTAGACAGAAACAGATACAGGGAAAGAGAGACAGAGAGACAATGACAGAGACAGAGATAGACATTTAGACAGAAACAGATACAGGGAAAGAGAGACAGAGAGACAATGAGAGAGACAGAGATAGACATTTAGACAGAAACAGATACAGGGAAAGAGAGACAGAGAGACAGAGACAGAGATAGACATTTAGACAGAAACAGATACAGGGAAAGAGAGACAGAGAGACAATGAGAGAGACAGAGATAGACATTTAGACAGAAACAGATACAGGGAAAGAGAGACAGAGAGACAATGACAGAGACAGAGATAGACATTTAGACAGAAACAGATACAGGGAAAGAGAGACAATGAGAGAAACAGAGATAGACATTTAGACAGAAACAGATACAGGGAAAGAGAGACAGAGAGACAATGAGAGAGACAGAGATAGACATTTAGACAGAAACAGATACAGGGAAAGAGAGACAGAGAGACAATGACAGAGACAGAGATAGACATTTAGACAGAAACAGATACAGGGAAAGAGAGACAGAGAGACAATGAGAGAGACAGAGATAGACATTTAGACAGAAACAGATACAGGGAAAGAGAGACAATGACAGAGACAGAGATAGACATTTAGACAGAAACAGATACAGGGAAAGAGAGACAGAGAGACAATGACAGAGACAGAGATAGACATTTAGACAGAAACAGATACAGGGAAAGAGAGACAGAGAGACAATAAGAGAGACAGAGATAGACATTTAGACAGAAACAGATACAGGGAAAGAGAGACAGAGAGACAATGACAGAGACAGAGATAGACATTTAGACAGAAACAGATACAGGGAAAGAGAGACAGAGAGACAATGAGAGAGACAGAGATAGACATTTAGACAGAAACAGATACAGGGAAAGAGAGACAGAGAGACAATGACAGAGACAGAGATAGACATTTAGACAGTAACAGATACAGGGAAAGAGAGACAGAGAGACAATGACAGAGACAGAGATAGACATTTAGACAGAAACAGATACAGGGAAAGAGAGACAGAGAGACAATGAGAGAGACAGAGATAGACATTTAGACAGAAACAGATACAGGGAAAGAGAGACAGAGAGACAATGACAGAGACAGAGATAGACATTTAGACAGAAACAGATACAGGGAAAAGAGAGACAGAGAGACAATGACAGAGACAGAGATAGACATTTAGACAGAAACAGATACAGGGAAAGAGAGACAGAGAGACAATGAGAGAGACAGAGATAGACATTTAGACAGAAACAGATACAGGGAAAGAGAGACAGAGAGACAATGACAGAGACAGAGATAGACATTTAGACAGAAACAGATACAGGGAAAGAGAGACAGACAGACAATGACAGACACAGAGATAGACATTTAGACAGTAACAGATACAGGGAAAGAGAGACAGAGAGACAATGACAGAGACAGAGATAGACATTTAGACAGAAACAGATACAGGGAAAGAGAGACAGAGAGACAATGAGAGAGACAGAGATAGACATTTAGACAGAAACAGATACAGGGAAAGAGAGACAGAGAGACAATGACAGAGACAGAGATAGACATTTAGACAGTAACAGATACAGGGAAAGAGAGACAGAGAGACAATGACAGAGACAGAGATAGACATTTAGACAGAAACAGATACAGGGAAAGAGAGACAGAGAGACAATGACAGAGACAGAGATAGACATTTAGACAGAAACAGATACAGGGAAAGAGAGACAGAGAGACAATGACAGAGACAGAGATAGACATTTAGACAGAAACAGATACAGGGAAAGAGAGACAGAGAGACAATGACAGAGACAGAGATAGACATTTAGACAGAAACAGATACAGGGAAAGAGAGACAGAGAGACAATGAGAGAGACAGAGATAGACATTTAGACAGAAACAGATACAGGGAAAGAGAGACAGAGAGACAATGACAGAGACAGAGAGAGACATTTAGACAGTAACAGATACAGGGAAAGAGAGACAGAGAGACAATGAGAGAGACAGAGATAGACATTTAGACAGAAACAGATACAGGGAAAGAGAGACAGAGAGACAATGAGAAAGACAGAGATAGACATTTAGACAGAAACAGATACAAGGAAAGAGAGACAGAGAGACAATGAGAGAGACAGAGATAGACATTTAGACAGAAACAGATACAGGGAAAGAGAGACAGAGAGACAATGACAGAGACAGAGATAGACATTTAGACAGAAACAGATACAGGGAAAGAGAGACAGAGAGACAATGACAGAGACAGAGATAGACATTTAGACAGAAACAGATACAGGGAAAGAGAGACAGAGAGACAATGACAGAGACAGAGATAGACATTTAGACAGAAACAGATACAGGGAAAGAGAGACAGAGAGACAATGAGAGAGACAGAGATAGACATTTAGACGGAAACAGATACAGGGAAAGAGAGACAGAGAGACAATGACAGAGACAGAGATAGACATTTAGACAGAAACAGATACAGGGAAAGAGAGACAGAGAGACAATGAGAGAGACGGAGATAGACATTTAGACAGAAACAGATACAGTGAAAGAGAGACAGGGAGACAATGAGAGAGACAGAGATAGACATTTAGACGGAAACAGATACAGGGAAAGAGAGACAGGGAGACAATGACAGAGACAGAGATAGACATTTAGACCGAAACAGATACAGGGAAAGAGAGACAGAGAGACAATGACAGAGACAGAGATAGACATTTAGACAGAAACAGATACAGGGAAAGAGAGACAGAGAGACAATGACAGAGACAGAGATAGACATTTAGACAGAAACAGATACAGGGAAAGAGAGACAGAGAGACAATGACAGAGACAGAGATAGACATTTAGACAGTAACAGATACAGGGAAAGAGAGACAGAGAGACAATGACAGAGACAGAGATAGACATTTAGACAGTAACAGATACAGGGAAAGAGAGACAGAGAGACAATGACAGAGACAGAGATAGACATTTAGACAGTAACAGATACAGGGAAAGAGAGACAGAGAGACAATGACAGAGACAGAGATAGACATTTAGACAGAAACAGATACAGGGAAAGAGAGACAGAGAGACAATGACAGAGACAGAGATAGACATTTAGACAGAAACAGATACAGGGAAAGAGAGACAGAGAGACAATGACAGAGACAGAGATAGACATTTAGACAGAAACAGATACAGGGAAAGAGAGACAGAGAGACAATGAGAGAGACAGAGATAGACATTTAGACAGAAACAGATACAGGGAAAGAGAGACAGAGAGACACAGTGAGAGACAGAGATAGACATTTAGACAGAAACAGATACAGGGAAAGAGAGACAGAGAGACAATGAGAGAGACAGAGATAGACATTTAGGCAGTAACAGATACAGGGAACGACAGACAGAGAGACAATGACAGAGACAGAGATAGACATTTAGACAGTAACAGATACAGGGAAAGAGAGACAGAGAGACAATGAGAGAGACAGAGATAGACATTTAGACAGAAACAGATACAGGGAAAGAGAGACAGAGAGACAATGAGAGAGACAGAGATAGACATTTAGACAGTAACAGATACAGGGAAAGAGAGACAGAGAGACAATGACAGAGACAGAGATAGACATTTAGACAGTAACAGATACAGGGAAAGAGAGACAGAGAGACAATGACAGAGACAGAGATAGACATTTAGACAGAAACAGATACAGGGAAAGAGAGACAGAGAGACAATGACAGAGACAGAGATAGACATTTAGACAGAAACAGATACAGGGAAAGAGAGACAGAGAGACAATGAGAGAGACAGAGATAGACATTTAGACAGAAACAGTTACAGGGAAAGAGAGACAGAGAGACAATGACAGAGACAGAGATAGACATTTAGACAGAAACAGATACAGGGAAAGAGAGACAGAGAGACAATGAGAGAGACAGAGATAGACATTTAGACAGAAACAGATACAGGGAAAGAGAGACAGAGAGACAATGACAGAGACAGAGATAGACATTTAGACAGAAACAGATACAGGGAAAGAGAGACAGAGAGACAATGAGAGAGACAGAGATAGACATTTAGACAGAAACAGATACAGGGAAAGAGAGACAGAGAGACACAGTGAGAGACAGAGATAGACATTTAGACAGAAACAGATACAGGGAAAGAGAGACAGAGAGACAATGAGAGAGACAGAGATAGACATTTAGACAGTAACAGATACAGGGAACGACAGACAGAGAGACAATGACAGAGACAGAGATAGACATTTAGACAGTAACAGATACAAGGAAAGAGAGACAGAGAGACAATGACAGAGACAGAGATAGACATTTAGACAGAAACAGATACAGGGAAAGAGAGACAGAGAGACAATGACAGAGACAGAGATAGACATTTAGACAGAAACAGATACAGGGAAAGAGAGACAGAGAGACAATGAGAGAGACAGAGATAGACATTTAGACAGAAACAGTTACAGGGAAAGAGAGACAGAGAGACAATGACAGAGACAGAGATAGACATTTAGACAGAAACAGATACAGGGAAAGAGAGACAGAGAGACAATGAGAGAGACAGAGATAGACATTTAGACAGAAACAGATACAGGGAAAGAGAGACAGAGAGACAATGACA
>CM031608.1:47072070-47079570 GCA_018398815.1 Conus ventricosus | reverse complement strand
ATGCTACGGATTTCCATTTCGGTCTGAGACTGCATGACAGGCTGTACTCTACGCTTCCTTTCATAATGTATACCGGCGTTAACCAGGCCCGAGAGATACAGACACCTGCAGTGTTGGTTTAGGAAATTTGAGCAACACTCTCGGAGACCATCCATCAAGTGGATGAAACTCGACTGTGTGGTCCCAGTCTTCCCAACTGAGCCCGTAGCAAAATCAACTCAGGGTAGGAGCCGGTCGGGGCAGAAAAATCCCACATGACTCTGATGGGAATCGAACCTGCGACCTCCCAGCCGGGAGTCCGCAACGCTAACCACTTCGCCGCCACGGCTGGTCTTCTGAAGGTGTTTATGGTGAAGGCGTTTCTTCTGAAGGACTTTCTTCTGAAGTTTTTTTTTTTTTTTTTTTTTTGAAAGGTGTTTCTTCTGAAGGTGTTCCTTTCAAAGATGTTTCTTTTGAAGATGTTTTTAAAGGCGCTTCTTTTGAAGGTGTTTCTTCTGAAGGTTTTTCTTTTTAAGGTGTTTTTTTTTTGTCTTAAGGTGCATTATTCTAAAGGTGTTTCTTTGAAGGAGTTTCTTCTGATTTCTTTAAAGTTGATTCTTCTGAAGGTGTTTCTTTTGAAGGTGTTTCTTTTCAAGATGTTTCTTCTGAAGGTGTTAGTCTTGAAGGTGCTTGTTCTGAAGTTGTTTCTTCTGAAGGTGTTTCTTCAGAAGGTGATTCTCAGAAGGTGTTTCTTCAGAAGGTGTTTGTTCTTGAAGGTGCTTGTTCTGAAGGTGCTTCTTCTGAAGGTGCTTGTTCTGAAGGTGCTTCTTCTGAAGGTGCTTGTTCTGAAGGTGCTTCTTCTGAAGGTGCTTCTTCTGAAGGTGATTCTTCTGAAGGTGCTTTTTCTGAAGGTGATTCTTCTAAAGGTGTTTCTTCTGAAGGTGATTCTTCTGAAGGTGTTTCTTCTGAAGGTGATTCTTCTGAAGGTGATTCTTCTGAAGGTGCTTGTTCTGAAGGTGCTTCTTCTGAAGGTGCTTCTTCTGAAGGTGATTCTTCTGAAGGTGCTTTTTCTGAAGGTGATTCTTCTGAAGGTGTTTCTTCTGAAGGTGATTCTTCTGAAGGTGTTTCTTCTGAAGGTGATTCTTCTGAAGGTGATTCTTCTGAAGGTGTTTTTTCTGAAGGTGATTCTTCTGAAGGTGTTTCTTCTGAAGGTGATTCTTCTGAAAGTGTTTCTTCTGAAGGTGATTCTTCTGAAGGTGCTTGTTCTGAAGGTGATTCTTGTGAAGGTGCTTGTTCTGAAGGTGATTCTTGTGAAGGTGTTTTTTCTGAAGGTGTTTCTCTGAAGGTGTTTCTTCTGAAGGTGTTTCTTCTGAAGGTGTTTTTTTTAACCCGTTGAGCGCCTTTAGTCAGTCAGCTGACGCGGAAATAAAAGTGCTTTCCATGTGCCTATGGGCCGTCCCCTGACGTCATGCATTTTTCTTGAGTTTTCATTCGTTACTATTTCTATCAACGGACTCAAATAGAGTTTGCGTAGAAAGCCTTATATGTCTGTAGTCTTAAAATAATATGTAAATGACCACACGTGAGGGGAAAGCCCATTTATTCTCATCACTGACTGGATGACCAGCCAGCACTTCGTGTCTCGCTTGCAAAGATGGCGGCGCAACCTTCGACAAGCCCAGCGACCAAATCAACGTATTTACACAGCTGAGCAGGCTCTGCTGATGATTTTTGACAAACACAATAATCTTTTATTCAACGACTAACTCGAGCATGAAGGTGAGATGATGATAGTGGTGGAATTGCCGACCATATTCGTCAGTGATTGAGTAGGGCTCTGTGACCTCAGTGTGTGTTCAGCTGACAGCGTCAGTCGAACGAGCCAGCCAAGTGTGTACTCTGCACCGCGTGCTGGTGTCCAGTGATGTGAAAATCAGTGCGAGAGGGGATCGTGGCCTGCTCGCGGCATGACACAGTGCACACGGAAAGGTAGGGAAGATGAGGGGTGAAAGAGAGGGTTGAAGTTGAGCAAGGGGGTGTGGTGGGAGAGGGGGGGGGCGTGGTCGTGGACTGGTCAGTCTGCATCGAGTGTGAGCGTCTTGATAGACTTCCAAACTGTTTTACTTTCATTTACAGGTGTAGTGTGACAATACAAACTTTATTTTCAACTTTTTGGCTGTGTGTTCTTGTTTGGATGTGATAAATACATATGTTTTTGATCGTGCAAAAAAAATCTATCCAAATCTAAAAGCCTAAGTACTTTTTTATTATCAAAATTAAAACAAAAGAAGCCCAGATTCAAAAATCTTCATTCAATTTCCTTCAAAAATGATATAGATTTCATTTTTCTATCTTTTGCAGTTTCTGAGCTAGAATTTTATGTTAATTATGACCCCCCAAATCATGAGATGTCCCTGGCACCTGGGAACACCTTTGTTTGTACTATTGTGAGGCACTGAACGGGTGGTGATTCTTCTGAAGGTGTTTCTTCTAAAGGTGTTTCTTCTGAAGGTTTTTTTTTTTAAAGGTGATTCTTGTGAAGGTGTTTCTTCTGAAGGTGTTTCTTCTGAATGTGTTGATTCAGAAGGTGTCTGTTCTGAAGGTGTTTGTTCTAAAGGTGTTTCTTTTGAAAGTGTTTCGTTTGGCGGTATTTCTTCAGAAGGTGTTTGCTCTCAAGGTACTAGGTGCGTCTAAAAGGGAATATCATGCAATGAAATGGCCATGGCAAAAATACCAACGTTGGAGCTGTTGAACTGCGCTGCCCACCGCTTCCTCGTGCACATGATTCATTTTCCGTCAGGTCTGCTTTTGAGAGAGAGAGAGAGAGAGAGAGAGAGAGAGAGAGAAGAGAGAGAGGAGAGAGAGAGAAACAGAGAAAGAGAGAGAGAGAGAGAGAGAGAGAGAGAGAGAGAGAGTATGTCTGTCTTCAATATTACGCCTCACTATTTAACTGGCATGGAAATAAATCGATGGGAAACTGGCGCGCGCGCGCGCCTGGTGTGGTGTGTGTGTGTGTGTGTGTGTGTGTGTGTGTGTGTGTGTGTGTGTGTGTGTGTGTGTGCGTGCGTGCGTGCGTGTGAATGTGTGTTTAATTATGGTAAGAATGTGAGTGGGCGTTCTCAGTTCTTTCCAGCTGTTTAACTGTAAGGAGAAGCGCAAGCGTAGTCGCATGTTTTCCAGCAGTGCTGTTCATTGGCTCATAATGCGGAAAGCAGGAGACATTCTACGCCGTATTAGAGCAGATCATAAAATGAGTTCAAACATTACATGTCTTCAGCTTTTTTTTTTTTTTTTTTTTTGCACCAGTATGTCAGACGGGGAAATCCCAAAACAAAGGGCTGCGCGCTTAGTTCCGCACGAAACACTGCGTGGTGATTTCCCTTGTGACACAACCCTCCTTTTCCACACACTTCCTGAGCGACACCACGCCCCCCCCCCCCACCCTCACCACCACCACCCCCCACCCCTCCACCACCACCACCCCCCTGCCCCCGCTGTCTCTTCCTGCTTTTCAGTACGTTAATATAAAGGGCACGGGAAGCACTCTCTGATCGCCAACTATCAGTGGTCTAGTTAGTTTCAAAGCGAAGTGACTGCAGGCGAAAATTGACACACAGTTTGAAAGTAATCTTCAGTAACTCCACCAGTTAACATAGACGAAGAAATTACAAGACAAAACACGAAGCGTTTTAATCTCTTTGGTCTTCTTCAAGCAAGACAAACAACATTCAGGACAATGAAGACGGAGAATCATGTCTTTTGTTGATCAGTTCGAGAAGTGATCACTCGTTCTGTGACTGAAAGATGAACTTTGCAGGTTCCATGTCGTCGATGACACTGAGGCGCGCGCAACCTGTGACGTTTGTGTCTTGAATCTCCTTTCTGAGTGAGAGAAACATGGAGATGTCAGTAACGCTTTTCGAGACCCCAAAGTCTCCATTTTCCATACCCAAAAGATCCACCCAGCTCATCGTGACGTCGTAGTTCACGGACGTCATTTAGGTGTTTTGATTCAGCCGTGCGTGTACGTCATCACTGTGTGCCGGTTGTACCTGTTTGTGCTCGCTTACGTGCGTCTCTCTCTCTCTCTCTCTCTCTCTCTCTCTCTCTCTCTCTCTCTCTCTCGTGTGTGTGTGTGTGTTTGTGTGTGTGCGTGCGTGCGTCTGTGTGTGTGCGCGCGCGCGCGCGCGTGTGTGTGTGTGTGTGTGTGTGTGTGTGTGTGCGCGCGCGCGCGCGAAGGGGGTGAGATGGTGGAAGGGAGAGACGGTGAGAGGGAGAGGAAATAGTGAGAGAGAGATTCGACAAGTTGAAAGGGGGAGGAAAGATGGCAGCGAACACTGTGTCCAATGCTGAGTGACAGACTGATTGAAGCCTGCACTCTGTGTCCCCCCCCCCCCCCCCCCCCCCCAGCTACCCATTTGTTTCAGAGGAGACTCAATGCGCCGATGGCAGCGGGTCTAATTCTGTCCGTTTATTGACAGGACTAGTGCCAGTCAGTCATTAGGCACGCAGTGCTCGAGTTGCCTCCCTTTATGAGGTGCAGAGAGTCAGGCATTAGTTTCGTCTTCACAGCCAGCAAAACACCTGTTCAACTGTCTTGAAATTATGTCACATCGAAGCTGAAAATCATTCGACTCATTTGCACATAGAAATATGTCATGGATAACAACAGGCATTTCAACATGATCGTTAGATTTGTGTTTTTTACATGAAACTTAAAATCCTCTAGATGAAAGAAAAAGACTCATTCCTACATTTCGCATTAATCAGAGCATTTTCCATGAATCCAACTTTGTCTCCTCACTATCGTTGCGATGATCTTTTCCTTTTTTTAATTATCTGTGCCACAACCCATTTACTTTAATAGTGGGCATACAACTCTTGGTTGAATTCTAGCAACCAAATAAAAGGAGTTATGAAGAAATTGTCAAGAACATGTTATAAACTAGAATCGACTTATCTTAACATGTCTTGTAATCTGTTTGTCCATAATATTGTCTTGAGGAACGACTAACAAGTCTTTTTTAAAAATGTGTTTGTTTCCGCATTCAGTCAGTTTCCTTTGAAACTAGAATCGACGTTTTTTTTATTTTTATTTTATTTTTATTTTATTGTCACTGCTTTTTAATTTTACCTTTTTTTTCGGTTCCGTCCGTAATTTATAAGACTGGATCATCGTTGTCTGCAATATCAGCTGAGATGCCTTGTATGGGAACCAAGCTCCTGGCACCTTCTCACGGTGATCTAGCGGGGAACTCTGTGCTCCTCCACAACAAAACACAGACCGACGGCCTGTGTACAAACCAAGGATTTTTACTGTCTCCAGAGCTCCAAGCAGTAAAGAGTGCAGCTGACGCTTCCACAGACACAGTCCATTTCCTTGGCAGGGGAGATCACCTTATGGTCTTTCCAGGCTTAGTAAGACTCCAGATTTTTTACAAGAGCACATGAGGTTACCGCTCCTGACGATTAAGAAGGTCGTGGCTGAAACTGAGGTGTGATGTGCATGTACACTGCAAGCAAGTGAAGCATTTGAAAACAACAAACAAACAAAAGCATTTATGTCCTTCTAAGATTTTCATTTCCATAATTTTTTTTCTCTCGTTGTAAATCTAGAAAGAAAAAGGTGCACCCCAAGGTGCAGGTGGGACCTAGAGACGTATCGTCCTCAACTGCCGAAAAAAAAATCAGCTGAAAGCAATCCTGCACCACCCTTGGAAGCCTGCGCTGTTCACACAGGGTGCAGGTACGCATAGGGTTTTCCATTAAGACGTCAAGGGACATAATTCTTCCCTGACAGGTGCCGGTGTGTAATGGCCACTGGACTTGTGAATGTACACTCTCCCACTTTGTCACGTCGTGGTGAATTAATGGCTCAAAACATTAAACCATAACTTACATGGCAGCTGAATATGATTGATGGCTATTGGTTGTCACGTTCCTTCTATACATCGTGGCCGATATTTCACGTGTATTCCCTGTGGACGCAGTACTATTAGTGACAGGCTATAAACTGATGTAGCCAGGGAGGCTTGATATGATTGGTGTTGGTGTCGGGCCTCGCTATTCACACCATTCTGCTCACTTTCCGGCCATTAATGTGAAGCAGGGGGTCCTTACCCTGTACCCGGCACTGGCAGTTTATCTTGTGGACAATAATCTTCCCTGGACAGAGGCAAATCATGTCGCGGTGGTACAGCGGTGTACTACAGTAACCGGCGCATTCATGAATTATGGAGTCGCCGTGTCAAACCTGGCTCAGTCTCACTATTAGTATACCTCAGCCTATCACGTGGATCGAATCCATTTTTTTGTTCTGATCAAGGGTCCAGAGAATAACTCAGCTGGTGGAGCACCGGACTCGTTGTTGTTGTTGTCGTTCCCTGGCTAAAAGGCTCCAGGGATCATCCAAACAGCCGAAGCACTTGAACACTATGGTACAAATGCATCAGCTGGGGATGAGAACATTACGTGTGTGATCCTGGGGTTGCAGGTTCCAATCTCCCCTGGGCCGTTTCGGTACAGTGGGGTGTTTTCCTCGGAGTTAATATATTGGTTCTGACTCCATTTCCCGAAAAGTCTTCGAAATGGACTATGAACCGAGGCTCCGTGTGTGAACACATGGATTACACGTTGCATACACGTGGTAGTACATCACCAGCTTTGGGAAGAGAAGGCCAGTTAGATCTTAGAGATGACAGGTTACACGTAACATGAAGCCTGTGTAAGAAGTCGAAGGAATGAAGGGAAAAAAGCGGAGTGACTGATATTGATTATGTGACACAGGAAACAACTAATTGTAGCATCAGCAGGCAGCTCTTCAGTCGGCTCTACCCGGGTAGACAGCCTGTGGGCATACACTCATGAATAGGCTATGATACAATCCTACTTCTGGCTGAGGTGGTTTTCTAAAGAGAGAGAGAGAGAGAGAGAGAGAGAGAGAGAGAGAGAGAGAGAGAGAAGCATAACATGATGAGGATAAAATGCTGAACGTTTACCCTCCTCTTTTCTGTCTGCAAAGGGATTTCAAAGATCAGTATAACACATTCACTAATATTCTCCAGAAGACATGAAAAATGCCAGAAGATATCATACGTTGTTGATAGCAAGGACACGTTCACATCCAAACGTTCATGCCTAGTAATGTAGCTGACCAGCGGTACACATTATCTTCCCCGCTAACTCCTCCCAATTGCCTCCCCGCCCTCTCTCCGTACCAGTGTACAAGTTTTCTGCCAGCCGGTCGGCTAATTATACAGACTGAAGCGTGTATCTACCGATCGACTGACGTGCATGTCTGTACATATAAATGTATACATCAGCCGACCGCCTGGCAGAAGACGTGTACATGGGAACGAATGCAGGAATGGTTCGATGGACGGATGGATCGATGGACGAACAGATTTTCCAGACAGAAACAGACAGACAAAGACAAACGTGCACACAGACAGACAAAAGAAATATTCCAGGCGTTAAAACAGGCCAGTAGTAACCTACATCCAGGCCAAATCTCCGCGCGGC
>CM031608.1:47033398-47064470 GCA_018398815.1 Conus ventricosus | reverse complement strand
ATGGGTTAGAAGACTGCCCTCAGTTTTGCGCGCAATGATAATAAGAATTTAAAGGGCTAAAACCAGTACAAGCAATCAAAAAAAAACAATAAATGTTGCTGAAGACTCCAGTACAACCAGCAAACTATTACCATTTGGGTTGAAAGTAAGGTACCTTTATTTACCGGGAGAAGCAGAAGGGGACACTCGCATCAGGGCAACAGATCCAGTTTGGAGTGTTGATCCATATGAAATAAAAAGAATTGTAAAAATGAATCCGCCCGTGTATTATTTACGAGAAACTGACACAACAAAACAACCAGCTCCTCAAAGATCTTTTGTGAAAGAAGAACTGCAGATAATTCCGCCAGACACAGTTCCGCTTTAATTAATTTACGGTTCTCCAGTGCCCGATTGCATATGAAAACTCTGGATTAACAAACACACGTTTTGTGTTTGTTCTATCTAACGACTTCTTTGTTACAACTGTTGTGTTGATCTCATGTAGATTAGATCGCAGTTTTACGTTGTCATGATGAAAAGTCTTATTGCCAAACAATGCTTCTTTGTAGTTGTCATGTGATATGTTTGACTGCACAACACTGCGAGATATTCCCTTTGCTTTCTTAATGATTTTCTCCTGGCTCGAAATACTGTACATTTTTGACCTTAAACCAACAAACTCCTTGATCACCTTTCCAGATAATTCATCCTTCATCTTTCCTAAAACCTTCTTGTTAGTAATTGAATGTAAAGGCGAATCTTTAGGGTAATCAGATGTATCATACCACCCCGCATGCCCTTTAGCTACTTCCATTTCCATGTCTTTATAAATATCTTCAGTAGGGATATCTATAACAAAACTATCTGTATCTGTGTAAAGTACTCTAGACTTGGGATACGAGGGCTTAAAGTAGTCATAAAGAAACTCTAACATCAAAAGCTTTGATAATTCTAAAACAGTAAACCCAATAAATACAGGTTTGTCTAATTTGACTTTCTTTTTTTTCATCATTATGCCAAAAAGCTGATCATGAAATCTTCTAAAGTCCTGATAATTTGGTTTTGAAGTCAGCTTAATTGCTTCATTCTCTCTGGTGACTAATCTGACATCTTTGCGCTTGTGCGGATTCTCCATAGTCTTTCCAAAACAGCTGTTGTTCATCAGCTTGAAAAAGTCTTTTTCTGAAGCATCTGTGGATTTAGTTCTGAGATCAGTGTTCTTCATGATGTATGGCTTCATGAACTGTTCTTGATCAAAAGCAATTATGCGATGAACTGCTGTCAACTTCAAACCATGTCTTAAATAAAATTGTAGAAGTCTGTAATGACAGACATAATTTTTTTTGCCTCGAAGATTAGGCACAAGTTTAGGCGGTCTCTTGGATCCATCTTTAGACTTTCTGCTGCTAATGGATAGTCATTATGCAGGTCATGGAGTTCATGAGGATATTCTAAGTCAACTTCTAGAATGAAACCACGCTGTTGATCAGGCGTTAAACTGCCCAACCACTTTAATGCCTTTTGAATATTGTTCGGGCCACCGCCTGTGTACATCTTGAAGTTACGTAATGGAAGTGATTGCGCCATTGCCCATCCATACAGATTGTTTGCATCTAAATACATGAGATAGTTAGACCTTTTTACTCGGATCATAATGATCCAAGTATTTGTTGTTTGCTTTACAGTAATGATGCGACGCCATACTAATTCCCCCACGCAACCCGTTTTCAATCATCTGAATCATTGGTAAATCTGACAATAAATCAATCTGTACTCCAGTAAACTTTAAGAAAGCGTCCCAACTCATCCCGGGCGCAGAAATATAATGCGCAGGATCCAGGCTATAATGTTTCATGCAGGTCTTTCTAATAATTTCAAAGACGTCCGCCAACAAACATACATCTGCCATCAAGTAGGAGTCATGATAGTCTCCCATCGTTTTACACTTAACTTCTGCCACGCATCTTGAGCATGCTGGTAATCAAATCACTGATGTCCTTTCCTCGAAGACTAGAAAAGAACGCGCCTTTAGGTGGAAGTGTATCTTCATCAAACCTTTCCCAACGTTCATGTACTCATAAGGGTAAACGCCCTTTCTAACGAGAGTTGGGTCAAAATATTCTTCCGTTATTGGGCAGGACTTTAAGGACAAGCCAGCGACTCTAATAACCCATCATGTGTTGCATAGAGTCATAAAAAAGACATGTTATTTAAAGTGAAACACATGTACTTTCTGATGACTGTGCAATGCATGCTACCCTGAAGGCATCGTCCACTGCTTTCATTATAAGGTGGGAGTCGTAACCTCGCAAGTTATGAAAGAATACAGGCAGCTTCCATGTCTTAGGATCAAACTTTAGTTGAAGATTGCATTTGTTATGCGCCGCTCCTCTGAACTTTCCGCTAATGTGATCATGGTCTCTTACTTTTGGATTTGTTGCTTCTTCACTGAGTTCTAAACCACAAATCCAACAATGTGTGGCTGAGTCATACTGTTGTTGGTCTTCAGGCGTCATTATGATTTCAGATAAGTTTAGATTATTAGAACAGTCATTGCGCACTTGCTGCATGCGTTCTAAGAAGTATTTTGCAGCATTAGGCCCTCTATATAATTCTGGCTTTGAATGGGCGCCATCCGACCTGACAACAATGAAGGCAAATGAACAAATCTGATGATTACTCATTAAGACTGTTTTTCGAAGTTTTTGTGGCGCTGGCCCTTCATAAGGAACAATGAGTGATTCGAAGTCTGCGTAAACAACATATGGAGAATGTTGCAGTTTTTTCCAGTTCTTAAAACTAACTTTAGATCCAGGTGGGGGCGTAATTAGTTCTGTATTACAGTCAACTGGGCCGATACAATGTTTCTTATGTTCGCTTGCGGCTTGAACAGATGCATTCTTGTTAAACATTTTCTGCAGAATTCTTGTTTATGCCCATTCTTTGAAGCATGCTGCATTAGTTTACCATTGTTCGAATCAATGTGTAATGCGGTAGCCCCGCTGGTGAAAAGCATCAGTAGTAAGTCAACATGATTTTTGTCTGGCTCGCCAATCGTTGGACTGTTCTTGGACACTTTAATTGGCACCAAATTTGTTTCCTCATCCCATGTGTATACATTAACAGTTATTGGTTTGTTTTGTTCTTCAAACCGATCAATTTGGTCTACACTAACAGGAAAGGACACCCCACTAAAGTTAAGAATCATTGATGTACGGGTGATAGTTAGACACTCTCTCTGCGTTTTTGCGGGCGTGATGCAGCCTTGCAAGAACACACCACATAAAACATTTGTTGTCTGTATTCTTTATGTTTAGAACTGCTCTTTTTGCAACTAATGCTGGAGGTAGTGGAATGTAAGACTTGCCAACAATCGGTGCATACATAGCCTGTTTTAATCTGATCTCTAAGACTTCGCCCTCTGACCAACCAGAGCCTCTCATTTTGGCTTCTTCAGCGGCAGCGTCAAACTGTGCAAGCAGTTCGTCTGCCCAACCGGGTGTTAAGTCATTATGAGAAAGAATAGTCTGTTGTTTAGTCGAGACCCAGACTTCTAGATTTTCTTCATTTATTGTTACATAGTCGATTAAAACAGCTAACATTACTTTAACTGGCGGGTCTATTAGTAGTTTACTTGGAACTTGAGAAATAGCATGAACAACGCTTGCCCGCACGTTTGCTGGATCAATGACTTCTAGATCAATATCATTCAGTGCTCTTGATAAACGCTCTCTCTCAAGCATTCCTTCAAAAAATTCGTCCTGCCCTTCATATATCTTAGCCATGTTGAGCTTCTTTCTAACTCAAAATATTTATTTAAATTAAAAAAAAATAATTAATCAGAATCAATATCAACGGTCTTTTTGTGCTTGGACTCATAAACTAAAGTATAAACACCTTTTGGTGTTGTTTAATGTGAGCTGTTTAGAACAGAGTTTAATGTCTCGTTTACTTTTTTTTAAGCATTCCTTTTTTATCTGCTCGGGGTCTGGCTGTTGAGAAAAACTTGTCACCGCCTTTCTTTGAAGATCAAACTTTTGTCTTTTGTAGTCATCAAAATCGGCCTGTAAACGATTAAATTCTTCATCCGTGATGTTCGAGTCAACAAGCGCTTTATTTATTGTCAGTTTGAACGAGCTAAGTTTAGCTGTTATTAGTTGAACCATAGCTGTGTGCTTTTGGAGTTTAGTTTTTATTTTTTTTGCTAGCAGCACCTACGGCTAATGAACACAGGCCGAGAGCTAAAGACAAACCTCCTAGAGGTAAAGCTGCGGGTGCGCCTATGCCCGTTGCTAAGAGACCAACACTCGTTCCTGCTGATAGAGCGCTTATAGTCGATGCTCCAGTATTAACATATGTAACAGCATTAAAGGCAGCAGAATACCTTCGTTTGGTTTTGCTGTATTTTGAAAGGTCTTGCTCTAGTTTTTGTTGCATTTGTGTAATGTTTGTTAATCTGAAGGTTTTTACTTCAGGGGTTTCTATAACAGCAGAATTGCCTGCTATCCCTTCTCTCGACATCACCGGTGCTGTAGGCACATTTGGATAAACCTGAACAGACATGCTTTTTATAAAATGAAAAATAATTTAGTATAATACATATTCTAATCTGTTTTCTCGAATATTCAGCTGCGCATCATATAATAAAACAAATGTACATTAAGCGGTTTATTCGGCTTCTTCCTTCTTTATCATTTGAATGTTTATTACGTCTCTCACGTTTCTCCCGCTTCCATACAACTCATTATCCTCTGTTGACCTTAGGTCAATCCATAAACCGTATTTTGTTGTTAAATAATCATCGAGTCTAAACACTGTGAAGATGTAAATCTTTAGACACTAGGTCTGCTTTTGGATTTTCTACCCCTCCCACCCCCAAACAATTTTCTTATTTCGTCAAAATGATGATAAGGCCTAAGCCCGCTAGCGTAGATTTGGTTAGGACTGCCGTCAATTGTACATTGCACTTTCGTTATTTTAGGATTAAAAAACTTTTCACTTGCTCTTTTGAACGGTTCTTCATCTTCACACAGCAATAAAATACCTTTAAGCGATCTTGCTGCGACGCTAAAACTAAAATTCCATATAGTGTCTGCCCTGCTTCTAGGAGATGTTGTATGATGAATCACTCTTTCGTAATATATTGGTAATTTTGACTGATATTGTTGTTCAATCAGCCTTGCTAAGTGAAGGTTGCTAACAACGTCAAACTCTAACGAGATGTCAGAAATGCTGTACTTTGCTTCGGTGTCTGATGATCTGATAACGCGTTTGTATTCATTAAAAGTTAGTTCATATGACAATCTGTCTTTTAATGCTCCTTGAAAGTATGGTGCATGCGCTTTTAACAACTCAAAATCTAAGGGAATGGAAAAACGATTTCCATACGCAAAATTTACAGCTACAGCCTTTTTGCTGCTTTTAGCACCTGAGGCGAGTTCGGCGCCTATTCTAAGCTTTAGTGCTTCTTCATTTCAATTCCTTGAAACGCAAGATCAGCCCTTTCGTTCCCGTTAGCCATAGATCAGAATAGGTTAAAAATATGTCTGCATTATGTAAAGAAAATATTTCTTGCCCCTCAAGTTTTATAGAAATTTTCTTAACGATTGCCCGCCCCAGATTCTGCACAACTGTCCTGTTTGGGTCTGTTGTTGAATCGAGCGCTATTTTGAAAGTAAGACGCGCAGAGCCTGGCACAATCACTTCATCCGCTCCTAGGTCTGGAAATTTGACAGTAAGAATTTGATCCGCATCAATAGTAGACGGATTATTTGGAACAGTAATATTCCGTTTATTTCCCTTCACGCCACGGGGTTCTTTCAGCTTTCTATGCGGGTCAAGAATCGAGCCATGTACTTGTTCTGGCATTTTTATGAAGCAAAATAAAAAGTTAATTTTTTAAAAACATGGCAGGAATTGTAGATGAAGAAGATTATGATGTTTTTGATCGTGGAGACGACATGAGTGAAATGATCCCTTTGACACAGCATCGCTCAACGCTCTCAATGCAGCGTGAATTAACAGAAAGTACGGTCGGAGCATTTACAAAAGTTTAGGTCAAGAACCTCCCGAATTTATAGACCCAAATGATTTTGAATTAGAAGATGGTCATTTGTTTGTAAAAAACGATCAAGGGCAACTTGTTCGGCTTACAACTAAACCCGACCCATCAAAGTTTTTAGCTGTGGGTTCAATTAGAAATAGACTCAGTGTGAAAGATCAAAATCGCCTTGGCATTGCTAGACCGAAATTAAGGGCGGAGGCAGTTGCTAAACTTCAAAACACACTACAAGAACTCCCGACAGATAACCAAATGCAAACATGGAACTTAAAGAATTAAATCAATCAGCAGGCGAATTAATAAATACAATAGAAGCAGAAACCAGTTTTTCAGAAGAAACAGCGTTAAAAACAATTAATGATTCCCCATTGCCTATGCGAGAACATACGGCCCTTGATCATGCTTTAAGAACCATTAGAGGCGAATTAACAAACAATTTAGCAAAACTAGGTGAACTAGATGAGCATATAAAAAGAGAAAAAGAAAAACTCGTTGAGGCTGATGACGCCAACTTAGGGCATGATATTAAAGAAAGAATAACCCAAAGACTAAAAGATCTTGAACAAGAAAGATCAGCAAGACTAGAAGTGCTGTCTACTAACCGAAAACAATTACGAACTCAAGTGAGCAGAAATAAGAGAAACTATCCAAAGAATTTTATATGAAGACACGACACTAGCAGAACGAATACGAACACTGTTTAGAGAGCAAGGAGTCACATTAGTAAGCGTTATAACAGCCTTAGGATTTGCAATAAGTACACTAGTGATGGCTATTACAGGCAGCGGTGGAGGTCAAAGTTTAGTGCCTCCGTCGCCATCACCTGATAAATCATGGTAAAAAAACAGCTTGATCATCTTGCGAATTTATTAAAAAAATTAGCTGGTAAAGCCGTGGACGCTTTACCAGGAATATTGGGGAGTATTGTCAGCTGGCTTTTGTCTACTGCAAGCAAAGTAGTTGGCTTTATGGCCGAGCACTTATGGTCATTAGTTCTCGTAATAGTTGGGTTACTATTTAGTAAGATAAAGACCAAGTAATCCTAGGCCAGTTAATCCAAGAACAAGCGCTGTCTTTTCATATTCATGGTCATCGCGAACAGAGTCCGCAAGCTTTGCTGAGTCTTCAATGACTTTGGGGGTTTGGACTTCGGGAATTAGATGACTTAATCTTGGGTGTTTGTTTACTGCTTGTAATATTACTGGCTCAGAATTTAGTCGTTTTTCCCAACCTTCTGTTCATTGCCTGCTATAAGAATTTCATTATTATAGTTTATTATTATTCCTACCTGGAGTCTAAGGTCAGAAGGCAACATGTATAAACCAGTGCCAACAGCAAAGTCTACTTTCGATCTTGCGTATTGTAAAACATTTTGGTATCTTTTAATACTTGAAGGTAAATCAACTGTAGAATTAATGGCGTCCTCTAAATTTGCTAAGTATTGTTTTTGCGCGTCAAAGCCAGTAGAAGGATCAGTTATGCTCGATCTTGCCTGTGCTTGCGCCCCTAGCAAACACCAAACGTAAGTACGAATAGAGTCGTTTATTCGTTCTATTCCCGCCCTAGTTAGGCCCTTAGAAGTGTCTAAGATAAATGTTGTCCATGCTGTTTTATGCTCTTGCTCTATGGACCCAAGGTGAAAAGCTGTTGCGCTTGAAGAGAAAGATGTGTAAGGAGGATTCCAGTCAAATTTAAACTTTCTGTGCATGCCCCAAAAAATAAGGGGTGCCTAGACCATGATTAAGATCCAACTTTTGTCTAAAGTCCGTCTTGGTGTTAATATTGAATTCGTTACAGATCCTTTCAAAAGCCTCATGTCTATTATGTTGCTGAATGGATTAAACGGTTTGTCATTTGGTAATGGCGCTCGCAGTTCAGTCAAAATACGCCTGAAGGTGTAATAAAAATGAAATCTGTACACTGACCTCACCAAAGGATCAGGATGATTTAAGTGATCAGCATACGACACTCCACACCCAGTTGATGCACAAAAACACAGCAAAGTTTAACTGGTTCTGATAAAACTGCATCGGATGACTAAACCACGCTTTCGCGATGTAGTCTTTTTTAATAGGGGGGTTAAGATAGCTCATCAATGGAGTACTCACCTTTTTATGAAAAGCGACAGTCTGGGTCACAGAAATGTCGAGGGTGCCAGTTGTTATATTTTTAAGATTGTAGTGTGGCCCAACAGAATATTTTGCATCAGTATATTTGAATGCACTCATTTTTAATTTGTTTTAAAAAATGTTTGTAACAATAACAACTCAAGACCGCCCTTCGTTTTTAGAACATGCTATTGATAACAATTGCGGGGCCAAAACGGTCGCGCTCCATGAAATATTTTACAAAGTCGTATGGTTTAATATAAGCAAAGCCAAGAAGAATAATAAGGTTCTAAAAGTTAACAGAGCAGGGACCAAAATGAGCCAGTTAACAATACCTGATGGTTATTACGGGTTTTGCTCACTAAAAGAAGCAATGATAACTTTGACATTACTCTCAAACTTAACAATGCAAATCTAAAAAACAATGTTAACATTTAAGCTTGAAGAAGAAGGAACATCTTACTTTTTGATAGAGAGCTAGCTAAAATGTTAGGCTTTACAACTAGCAATTTACCCACTCATAGTTTTTATTGCTGAGCCAGACAAAACTACTTATGAGGGGGAAAATCCGCTCGATCTTGCATTACATTCATTACTCTATGTTCATTTGGATGAGCTGAGCACTGATGAAAACTTATATGATGGAAGGCCCTCAACTGTTTTAAGAGCTCTTCCGTCAGGGAAAGCAGCATATTGCGATTATGAAATTATACAATTCCCTAATTTACAGTTTAAAAGATTAGTTTTGTGGGAGGGTCGGATCATTTAATATAAAAAATCAAAGACAAAACAGGGAAAGTCGTGAAATGTGATAACCTGCACATTGTTTTAGAAATAAAATAATACGCTACTAAAAAATAATGTCGCGTGGGCCAGAAAAACCAGGAGTTACATTAGCGCCTGTGAGGTGTATAACTTTAGAATTAAAAGACCTTGCAGACGTTGCGGACTTTGAACAGAATGGTGAGATAGGCACTTTGTATGGTTTTGAGTACACTAAAGATGGTGATTATAAACGCAAAGAGGTTGACGACAACAAAAGGTTTCCTAAACTAGAACAACTACGCAATCTAGAAGCAAATAATGTTGGCCAGTATGAAATTAAAATAGTTCGAAAACCTGACCTCAAATGGCACTTAGAACCATATTTAGAATGGGAAATAAAATTTGAATTCATAAGCCCATTTACATATTTTAGCCGTCAAAAAAGTTTCAGAAAAGCATTCAACTCTGGCCCTTTACATGTAAGTCTTATACCGGACGATAATAGTCGGAAAGAAATTGAAATAACGCCGTAGGGGAAAAAACAGTACATCCTCCACAGAAAAGAAACAGTTGTAAAAAAAGCTTCTACAAAATTACAGTTCTTTCCAAGCAGAAAATTAGGAGACACGTTCACAATGATATTTGAAATTTCTGTCTTTAAAGATGTGGAGAGGGATGGGTTGTGGGCGTTAGTGATGACCTTATAAAAGGAATTAATATTAGCTGGCAAAACTTAGACGTTAAACGTCTATAACGTTACCATCGTCGTTCTTCACAATGGCGAGGATATTAAGATCATAACAACAAGCAACAAAATCACTGTTGACTTAAATAGAAACAATCTTACAGGACTAAATTGGATTAATCTTACACATTTAGGCCTCATAGGGTTTTATTATACTGAACAAGTTTTGACGGAGAGTATGATAAAAATAATAACTGAATTAGATTAAACTCTGTTATAAAACTATGGAGCAGTTAAACTTTATGACAAAAACTCCCTCATTGCTCATTGATTTGTGGGCAGACTGGTTGTGGAAAAACAATATTTATCCTCGACCTGTTACAAACAGTTTATCGTTATAATTTTAATCAATTGTGGTTTTCTGTCCAACACTTAAATGGAACAAAGCATATCATAAATAGAAGTTTTATATGGACAGATGATGACATATATTTAGTTAATCCTAGCAATAAACTGAGTGAGTGTTTAGAACAGTTTTATAGACTGTTTGAAGGAACGCAGACACTAATTATATAGATGACTGTTCGGCAGAAAGAGACATAGTTAAAAAGAGAAACACTTTGTCGAAACTAGCTTTCAGCGGAAGGCATGCTGGGTAAGTGTGTGGATTTTATGCCAGAAATATAACTCGGTTTTAAAGACTTTAGAGAACAGTTAAAGACTGTAGTTTTATTCACATGAAAGACAAAGACTCATTTGAAGAATGTTTGCGCGAAAATGATGTATTGAAAATGACCAGGAAAAACACAGGATTAAGCAAAAATTAAAAATCTGAAAAGTTTAGTAAATTAGTATTGAAAACGGATAACCCTACACAGTATGTTTGTTTGTAGATAATCGTTATTTTTTGGTTATTGAAAGAGAATGTGTGATGGATTATCAAAGAACAGTAGAGAACAGTAAAAATGCCAATCCTAGGTCGCATCCGCCCGAAACTAGTTGAGGGCGGATTGAGTTAGGATTGGCATTTTACTGTTCTCTGAGAGAGAGTGTGCGTGTTTGCATGTGTGTGTGTGTGTGTGGTGTGTGTGTGTGTGTGTGTGTGTGTGTGTGTGTGTGTGTGTGTGTATGTGTGTGAGTGTGTGTGTGTGTGTGTGTGTGTGTGTGTGTGTGTGTGTGTGTGTGTGTGTGTGCGTGTGTTTGTGCTAGAGAGAGAGAGAGTGTGCGTGTTTGCATGTGTGTGTGGTGTGTGTGTGTGTGTGGTGTGTGTGTGTGTGTGTGGATGTGTGATGTGTGTGTGTGTGTGTGAGGAGAGAGAGAGAGAGAGAAGAGAGAGAGAGGAGAGAAAGAGAGAGAGAGGGAGAGAAATAGAGAGAGTGTGTGTTTGTGCGTGCATGTGTGCGTGCGTGCGTGCGTTCGTGCGTGCGTATGCGTGTTTCTTTTGCGCCAGCATTCGCATTTCATGTGTGCTAATCTTAGTTTGTTTGTTTGTTTGTTTGTTTGTTGCTGTGGTGTTCGAGCGGATTGCCTGTTTATCATAGAAACAAGAACAGCACAAGGAAACGTAAAAAACCTGCAAGTATATGTCTCACCATTTCCTTTTTTTTTTTTAAAGCCTGGAATGCATATTGACAACGTTCACCAGAAACATAGCCAGGCGAAACAAAGGCGCCCCGGAGGGTGCAGACTTCCGGATCGGTTGAACGGATCCAGGATCCGCCCTTGATCCGGATTCGCACCACAGATCCGCACATCAGAATTACGTACTGCAGATTTGTACCACAGATCAGTACCACAGATCCCTCCGCTTGTAATCTTTCCTTCAGGGTTCCTGCACTTTTCGGTCCCAAAGAGCTACAGACTAGAATGCCCGGCTGTTTTTTTAATACTTTTGCCCCATTCATTTGATTTTGCAGTTCTTGAGTGCGAGTTTCTCCGCAACTATATCAGTCCTGCGGTTGTTTGCATCTCTCTCTCTCTCTCTCTTCTTCTCTCTCTCACTCTCTCTCTCCCTCTCTCTCTCTCTCTCTCTCACACACACACACACACACACACACACACACACCACGCACGCACGCACGCACGCACGCACGCACGCACGCACGCACGCACACACACACACACACACACACACACATCATCATCATCATCTGGTTGGTTGATGCTTTTACAACAAAATTTAGTAAAAATGCCTCATGTGTTTGTGGACAGAGCATCACAGTTGATCATATCTTGTGCTGCTATCAAACAATTTATACCCATACTTTCTACATATACTATTAAAATATTTTCGAATCACCAGTATTAACCTGTGAATTCTTTATTTGTTTATCAAAGAGTTCAATAAGTAAGTACATATAGTTTCTTACATTTATTATCTCATACTTATGAGGCTAGTTTGAAGTGAGTCAATCATTAACATACTATTAAATTTACATAATATATACGAAAGGACCATTTTCATCCGCCCCCTACCTCTCACTGTACTCTCCCATATCAAAACTATTTGTAGCTTTCTAGCTTTATCATGAGGGTTTTGTTTGTTTGTTTGTCTGTTTGTTTTTATTAATGCTTTTTTCCCGACTAATATCACCTAAGGACGTTAAATTTGAAACTAACACACACACACACACACACACACACACACACACACACACACACACACACACACACACCACACACACACACACACACACACACACACACCACACACACACACACACACACACACACACAACACACACACACACACAACACACACACAAACAAACACCACGCGCACACGCACGCCCCTTACACTCCACCGACCCTAATTCTCCTCCCAGAAGAGATGAACATATTCAGCGTGACTGACCAAACGAGTCCCAAGCCATCTTTGATGGTGATGGCTATAGGTCTGCAAGGACATCATCATCATAGAGTGCAATGGCGCATCCTCTACCAGCAGGGCCGCAGGGAACATCCTACCTGATGATGACGTCACAGTGATGGCAGGGAACAGCCGACCAGATGATGACGTCACAGTAATGACAGGGGACAGCCAACCAGATGATGACGTCACAGTGTTGACAGGGAGCAGCCGACCAGACGATGACGTCACAGTGCTCACAGGGAAAAGACAACCAGATGATGACGTCACAGTGATGGCAGGGAACAGCCAACCAGATGATGACGTCACAGTGATGGCAGGGAAAAGCCAACCAGATGATGACGTCACAGTGATGAGGGAACAGCCAACCAGACGATGACGTCACAGTGATGACAGGGGAGGGCCAACCACACGATGACGTCACAGTGATGACAGGGAACGGCCAAGTTCAGTTCAGTTCAGTGGTTTATTTAATGTCTTTTCATCGCCAGATAATATTAGACACTTATTAAAAAAAAAAAATTAAATAAAACTCCACACTTAATTTATCATCCACGTGAGTACTTTCAACCCACATCTGATATGTGCATGCTTACATAAGTGAAATACCCTATATATGTTACCGTCATCAACCGTAATCAGGCATAACTAGTAATGACTGTTTTTTTTAGCCATTACCAGTAATGACTGATTCAGTCAGTGATTACGAGTAATGACTGAAAGTCTTAGGCATTACTAGAATTGACTAGTCATTTCACGTAAAGGACCGATTTTGCATATTGACCTCACCGTCATCAAGCGAAATTAGTCATTACTGGTAATGCCTGTTTTTCATTCAGTCAATAGGTGAAACTGAGAGCATGTTCTGGGGTACTATCAGCATTAAGTTTCATATTTAGCTGTTGTTGGAGTTCAGTTATTACCCTGTACAAATTCATAACCGAGCTATCCAGGGATCTCTCTTGCGTGTAAAAACACTGAAGACATAAAGGGTACATTTCTCCTATTTAATTTATTCATTAAAAACGGCAAAAAAAGTTTGGGTTTTTTCATTCGCAACAATAATAAAGTCACACATAAAAATGCACTACCACGATGTTTGCACAAACAATAAATATCCTGATATTATTCTAGTAACACTTTTTCATTGGCACATTTTGTTTCTGCATGTGAGACTGTGGTGGCAGCGGCTGTTACATTTTAGACTGTTTCTGAAACAAGAGCATTTCTTTGTCTGACAGCGTCGAGCGCCTGCGCATGAGCATTTGGCAAATCCTTGGCCGTTACAACGAGACGTCAAAGTAACGGCTGATCTCAGTGAAATCAGATTCTCTCTGTCCATGTCTGCAATTGGCAACAATCTTTCCGCGCAAAGGATAAACTGATTTCTAGAATACTTTCCCTTCAGTGTTCCATTGCTGGTGGCAATAGTGTACATCATGTTTTCATCCCGATTTACTACAACACCCAGAAGATTTCGGGGTCCCCCCTCCCTCTGTCAACAAAGGGAATAGGGATCGCAACATTGTCACCTTCACTGGCATCTCCTAACTCAACCCTGGCCCGTTTCACCATTCTTTCAGCTTGTTTTTTCTGATGATGTCTTGCCTCTGCTTGCTGACGTGAAATGCTGTCTTCCAGCTGGTCAAGGTAAACCGCGTCTACGTGGAGGTCCATGCGGTCTGGCTGTGATGACATACCTTCGACGGAAGAAGCAGAAGATGGCACTGACAGAGACGGCTCAGCGTTTGTAGTCAAGGCGCTTTCTGAAGCACCATCAGCTTGGATACTGTCGCAGGAACCACCTCCTGAAGGAATCAGTGTTGTGACTTGACCAGCCTCGGACGTAAGAATCCCTTGATCATCAACCCACACAGACAAACTGCTCGCTTCTGGCTGAGGTTGAGACGGATATGTCTCTCCTAACAGAACGTCAGCCTGAATAATCCCTTCTGGTTCAGCTGTAATGGACTGGACTTGATCTGTGATTTGAGACACTGTGGCATCCTGTATTTGGCTGGGTTGGGGATCAGCGTCGGAAATGGGGTTGGCTTCTATGTCTTGAAAGACCGTGAGGAGGTCAACTTCCGTTTCCAAGCGCCCAATCACTTCACTGGGTAGAGATGTGGAGGCCAGTCCCACTTTTGGATCCGTCCCAAACAAGGCTTTATATGGTGATCGTTTCATTCCTTCGTGATGGGAACTGTTCTTCATGAACTGGACAAAGCGGATGCCCATGGTCCATCTTTCAGAACTGTTTTCTTCCATCCACGCGGCCAGCATGTTCTTAATATCAGCGTTTGCCCTTTCTACTGACCCCTGGCTTTGAGGGTGCCTCGGCTTGCCATTCACTAGGTGCAGTGTGGGCCACAGACTCTTCAACGAATGAATGCAAGTCGGCCTCAATAACAAGAGTCGGCTTCCGGGCTGAGTCGTTTTCAAGCGTACATGTGACATGCCTTGTGAAGTATAGCTGAACACTGGTCCGTCAACATGAAAAACGTGAGAAAAGTTACGTCTCCTGCCTAGTCATCAAGCGTTCAGTTCACGAAATGTGCAAGTCAATTCTAGTAATGCCTAAGACTTTCAGTCATTACTCGTAACCACTGACTAAATCAGTCATTACTGGTAATGGCTAAAAAAAACAGTCATTACTAGTTATGCCTGAATACGGTTGATGACGGTAACATATATTGATCTTTATAAAAAATATTGCAACCGGTGACTGCGAAATAACCATGGCAATTTCAGCAACATGGGAACCATATAAGACAGTACTGACATTATCAAAGTTTGTCATCTCAATACCTTTCTCCTGATAGAGCGTGGTCAACACTGAGCATTCAAATAAAAGATGATGTACAGAAATGTTTTCTCTGCAGACACAAGTAATACCTTGAGAATATTTAGTGTTCCAAGTATTCATCCTTAACTTATGAATTAATCTGACAATGTGCCTGGGACACGGTGGTAAACTAGACATTTTTTCACTTAAATTCTTCTTATGTATATATTTTTCCATGATTTGGATTAATTCACAAGCGGATAAATCTAAGGGACTGTTTAATAAATTTTCAGCATTTCTATTTGCTCCTTCTTTTGCAAGACCGTCTGCTATTTCATTCCACTTTATACCACAGTGAGATGGGACCCAACAAAAATCAATTCTTATGCCTAGAGTTATGACACAATGCAGTAGATGTTTTAATTCAAAAAGCAAATCTTTTCTAGCTTTGCAGTCCCAACGCTCTAGTGATTGTACAACAGATTTGGAATCAACACAAAGTAAAATTTTATAGAAAGCAATTGGTGTATCACATTTGTAAGTCAAAGCCTTCAGTATTGCATATAATTCTGATGTATAGATTGAAAACCCCTTTCCTAAATAATACGATTTCCTGACATTTAAAGTTGGTATAATAAAGCCAGAACCACAGTCAAAGGATTCCATTACAGACCCATCTGTAAACACTTTTAAATGATTTGGATAGCTGTTTTCTAAATGTTCACGAACTTCAGTTGTTAAAATATTTACATTATCACTCGGCCAAGCAGATAGTGACGTGGTCTGGACGTCACAGTGATGGCAGAGAACGGCAAACTGTATGATGACGTCACACTGATGACAGGGAACGGCCAACCAGATGACGACATTTACAGTGATGACTGGGAAGTTAATTGATAAACAAAGAAAAGAAAACAGGACAACACACATCACCTTTGTCACAGAGAGCGTGAAAGAGAGGAAGAATAAAGAAGAGAATAGTGACAGCATTGTGCGTGTTCTATTTTTCCCCAGTCTCATTCATAGACTTCCTCACCACACCCACATTCTGCAGACATATAGTTTTGAGTGGACATCCCAGAAAGGACATTGATTTCATTAATATTATCTTGTTTCCTCCCAACAACAGAGTTCACTCCCAAGTTACATACATACTTCTAAGTTAACACAGATCCAGTTCAAATCCCCCCAGTTTCTGGGTTTCACAGTACAATACTTCGCACACTCAGCACAAACGGCTTTTCTTTGGCTTCAACTCAGCCACCCTTGGGCGAGACACCAAGCTGGGGAGGACCTCCGCGTCCCCTCCCACAGCAGCAGCAACAACAACATCTCTGCTCTTCTTCAGCCGCACCCCACCAGCCGACAGATGCCTATGTCGTTCCTTCAGCCAGATCTCCAGTCAGCAACTGTGCTCCTCCTCCAGCTAGGAGCTGCTATAAGCAGCTTATCAAGGCTCTCGAGTCTTTTTCAGCCCGGACTTCGTGAGGTGTAGATCTCAAGGCTGGCTGTTGCAAGACTGACGTCAGTAGATCTCAATTCCGCAGCAAGAAGACTTAACAGCCAATGAATAAAAAGGATTCATTCGGCCAATGACTAACAATCTTACAACCTAGAATTAACACCCAAATAGCACAACACACACACACACAACAATCGTACTTAAACCAGCAGCGAGGACACAAGCACGTCCATCACACCCTTGTTTAACCCACGGGTACAATTCACAAAATCAGATAATTTAGTCCCCGATCTTATTCTTGCTTTCACATCTTTATACACACTTTTTACATACCGAAACAACTTGCTTCTAATTCCATTTTTTAAGTGAAATAGGCCACAACTTTTCTGGAAATAAGAGTCAAAAGCTGTTTGAAGTCGACAAATGCGACGTATCATTTTGGATTATTTGCAAAACTTGCCTTTGAACAGCAGCTAGCAGAGAGAATATATGATCAATGGTGGAATAGGCTGCCTCAATGCCAGCCTCGTGTTAAACCGGTTAAATCATTCATATGTACCCATTCCCGTAATCTTTTATTGATAATGAAACTATACACTTTACTGCCTACATAACACAGATAAATACCCCTATAATAATTTACATCGTTTGTTTCACCTTTCTTAAACAATGGTAAAATGATGGATTCTTTACAGTTTTCTGGATAAAAACCAGAGTCAAACAAATGATTAAAAAGCTTTACTAAAACTTGAGACAGACTGACAGACAGACAGACAAGACAGACAGAGAGACTGACAGACTGACAGAGAGGTGGGAATGAGCATACCCTGGCAGAGAGACAGACAAAGATGGAGAACAGGGACATTGAGCACGTTCAACGAGTCAGAGTCTCAGAGGCTGTCGTTAAGGAACCAGGGAGCACACACACACACACATACACACACACACACACACACACAGCACACACACACACACACACACACACACACACACACACTCACACGAACGCGCGCGCACACACAGACACACACACACACACACACACACACACACACACACACACACACACACACACACACACACACACACACAGATAAACACACACACACAAACACACACACACACACACACACACACACACACACACACACACACACACACACACACACACACACATGCATCCATGCACGCACGCACTCACACACACACACACACACACACACACACACACACACACACACACACACACACACACACACACACATTCTTCTCTCTCTCTCTCTCTCTCTCTCTCTCTCTCTCTCTCTCTCTCTCTCTCTCACGCGCGCCCGCGCGCACGCACGCACCACACACACACACACACACACACACACACACACACACACACCACACACACACACAAATCAGCGAATCGGGGCGTGAAATATGGACACGGAAGCGTGAACAGAGGCAGTGGAGGAATGAAAATGAAGCGGAGGGGAGGGGAAAAACGGAAATGGAGGAGATTTGATGTCAGGATTTACGAGGTCATCGGCAACATTGCACGGCGTGAAACCAGCGGCTGGACGGCAGAGTGAAGGATGAAATATTGCACTGACAGACAGACAAACTACACACACACACACACACACACACACACACACACACACACACACACACACACACACACACACACACACACACACACACACACATACACACGCACACACATACACACACAGATGCACACACACACACACACACACACACACACACACACACACACACACACACACACACACACACACACGAACTCATGCACACACACACACACACACACGCACAGAGAGAGAGAGAGAGAGAGAGAGAGAGAGAGAGAGAGAGAGAGAGAGAGAGAGAGAGGAGAGAGAGAGAGAGAGAGAGAGAGAGAGCGTACTCGGCTTTTTGATCAGATAGTAACCATTGACATAACAAGTTTACTCGTTAACTAGTCTCTCTACTTAACACCTAATGGTGCCGATATCAGTTTGTTTTGGTTGCGTTCACAACGTGGTCTGGACTGTGAAGAATTGGCAGACGGCGTGGAAGATCTCGATGCTAGATTTCAGAGAATAAACTGATACGCTACAACAAGCGAGTGTTTTGTTTTCCTTCTCGAGCTAGATCATGTTATAGGGTGTATTCTATACCCACGAAAAGTGGTGTTTAAACTATCAATGTTACAGAAAGGTAATGTTTAGCCTATCAACGTTATAGAAATGTATTGTGTAGCTTATCAACGTCATAGCAAGCTGTTGTTTAGCCTGTCAACGTTATAGAAAGGTAGTGTTTAGCCTATCAACATTATAGAAAGATATTCTTTAGCCTATCAACGTTAAAGAAAGATATTGTTTAACCCATCAATGTGATAGCATGTTATAGCAAGGTGTTTAGCTTATCAACGTTTTAGAAAGGTAGGGTTTAGCCTATCAACGTTACAGCAAGGTGTTCTTTAGCTTATTAACTTATAGAAGATGTTGTTTAGCCTGTCAACGTTGTAGATAGGTGTTATTTAGCCTATCAACCTTATAGATAGGTGTCGTTTAGCTATCAATGTTATAGAAAGGTGTTGTTTAGCCTATCAACATAATAGAAAGGTAGTGGTTAGCCTATCAACGTTGATATAGAAAGGTGTTGTTTAGCCTATCAATGTTTTAGAAAGGTAGGTAGTGTTTAGCCAATCAACGTTATACCATGTTATAGCAAGGTGTTTAGTCTGTCAACATTATAGAAAGGTGTTGTTTAGCCTATCAACGCTATAGAGAGGTAGTGTTTAGCCTATCAACGTTATAGAAAGGTGTTGTTTAGCCTACCAACGTTATAGAAAGGTGTTGTTAAGCCTGTTAACGTCATGGAAAGATATTATTTAGCCTATCAACGTCATAGAAAGGCAGTGTTAGCCTATCAACGTCATAGAAAGATATTGTTTAGCCTACCAACGCCATAGAAAGGTAGTGCGTAGCCTATCAATGTTATGGCATGTTATAGCAAGGTGTTGTTTAGCCTATCAACGTTATAGAAAGATATTGTTAAGCCTATCAACGTCATACAAAGGTAGTTAGTGTTTAGTTTATCAATGTTATACCATGTTATAGCAAGGTGTTGTGTAGCCTATCAACGTTATAGAAATTTAGTGTTTAGCCTATCAACGTAATAGAAATGTAATGTTTAGCCTATCAACGTTATAGAGATGTGTTGTTTAGCCTATTAACGATAAAGAAAGGATAAAGAAAGGATAAAGAAAGGTGTTGTTTAGCCTATCAACGTTATAGATAGGTGTTGGTTAGCCTATCAACTTTATAGATAGGTGTTGTTTAGCCTATCAACTATAAAGAAAGGTGTTGTTTAGCCCATCAACGTTATAGATAGGTGTTGTTTAGCCTATCAACGTTATAAACTTTGAAATATCTGGTTCGTTCTCGCAATCACAGTCTGCCGTTTACGACATGGTGCCTCAGAATAAAACACCAATAACATGTAGAGTGCATGTGAGGCCAGCAAATTACACCGTGATGCATTTCCTTCAGGTGAGAGAAAATTCTGCATTATCTACCACAGTGTTGTAAAGATAAACAGTCTCCTATAGAGACTCCAAGAGAGACATCCCATTCCCCTAAAACAGCCGAATCCCTTGTGTATAGTCTCATGGATCATGTCTGTAACGATTTATTTGACATATAAAATAGCGTTGTTGTTTTTTCCCCTTCTTTCTTCTTCTCATGATCACTATGATTATATTTTCCATGCACATACTTATCAGTATGTTGTCATTATCACTATGATTATATTTTCTACGAACACACCTATCAGTATCTTCTCATTATCACTGTGATTATATTTTCTATGAGCACATCTATCAGTGCGTTCTCATTATCTATACGAACACGCCTATCAGGGCGTTCTCATCAGCACTATGATTATATTTCACGTGAAGACACCTATTAGTATGTTCCCATCATCACCATGGTTATATTTTCCATGAACACACCTATCAACACGTGTACCCCTCACCTTTCCCCTACTCCCCCTCCCTCCACCCACTCCCCCTCCCCCTCCCCCCAGCAGTGTCCGAGACATGACGTCAAACAACGGAGCGACACACTGACACACAGGGGTGTCTGACGATTCGTCCTGTGTGGCCCCAAACGCCGTGGTCAACATTCTGGCGGTCTTGAGTCAACACCAGGCACCAGAGCGCCACCTGCCTCTCCAGGGGAACCGGCGACAGACCGTTTAGGACGCTGGTGGCGCCGTGTTGACCCTGGGTCCTCGAGCTGGACGAGGGACGGCACGGAACGGCCTGTCTGTTTGCCCCCCGAGAAACTGAACCCCGACCCAAGAGCTCGCCACTCTCCCATCCCAACTTCATGGAGAGGCTCCTGAGAAGGACATTCAGACAAGCCACCTCCTCCACCTCCCGCTAACCCACCCACCCCACCACCTCCCCTCCTCAATCTCCCTTCTCTCCTCTCCTTTTTTTTCAAAAAAAAAGTGTTGTAATCGTCTGTATGAACGTGAGTTTGCGCCAGACAAATACGTTTCCAAGGAGATTCCGCTGTCTGCAGATGTTTCCGTCTGCTCTGCTAGGTTCTAGCGCACGTTCAGCATGTCTGTCACGTGACACCGAGTTCAGAGCCTAGAGTTCATCTATTCCGGAGTGCATGGTCACTGCTGTGCAGCGATGCCGGTACCCCAGTGTGGACGTGTCCTTCTGCCGCGGGCAGCGGTCTGGGAGTAAGTCTGTTGGTGGGGGAGTTTAACGTCAGTTATCTGTGACGTCAGAAGATTTAGGCGTTGCTTTACATCTTGATTTAAACGTATTTTCGTATCCAGGCTCATGAATACAATACTTAATTTTACTGAATATTTACACACGCTGTTTCAGTTCATTTCTGTTATCTCGCCCGACCACATACTGTCCTTTCAAGAATATCATCCCAGGGCAAATCAGGAGTGAATACATGTGACTTTGAACCGATGGTTCCCTTGTTCATATCATCACATTTTCTCAGAACATTACAATTTCGACATCATCTTCCATGTTTCTAGTTTCACCCGAAGACATGCTTGCCCAGGTGTAAAAGCTCGTGTTGTGTTTGTACGGTATGATGGAGAATCAACATAATGTTGATGAAACAAGACGGGATTCAAAGAATACCCATCAATGCATGAGTAAGATTGCAGTTGGCCCTGGTACTAGCTCTGCTGGATCTGTGAATGACCTGCCTGTGTATATTTCAGTCTTCAGTGGTAATTCGTCGGCCCGTTTATTGTTGAACGTCAGTGGAGATTTCTAAACGCATCAATAAGAACATCTTTCTAATGTTACCTCCGACAGAGAGAGCCATGAATATTATTTTCTTCCCCTAAATATTCTTTCAAAAGATGATTCAGACTGCCAGGTGTTTTTTGCGTTGTTCTAGTAGCGAGGCTAAGACACATTTTGAAAACAACAACAAACGATTGTCAGTTGTAAGTCATAACGCAGTTGTTGGGTGGTTTTTTTAGTCTATCAAAGTACATGTTCACTCTCAGCTTGCCTTGTTTGATGATGAATATCAACTGACGTCACTACGTTTCAACGACTGACGTCGTTGACAGACTGACGAAACTTGCAGACAAAGGAGGCAGGTCAAACATCCCCAAACAACTAATGACGACAATATAAACGTGATGCAATGAAAATGACGCATATATGGCCGACGGCATGAAAACATGACAAAGCACACACAAACAGACCAGTGCAGCATGGATCGGCGTATTAGTGATCTTCAATTTGACATTCCTCCGCATTCAGCGACGTAAACAGAGTCAATTTCAAAACAGCAATAAGATGAAACAATCATAATCCTGATTGTTAATGCAATTGTGGCTCTGAATTGTTTCCTTCTCTCTGCCACTGATACCACTCACCATGCTTACTCGGTGAGGGCAACTGCTTCTCTTAGAACACTGTGTTTTGTTTCTTGCCGATGCGATCACCACCATCGTCCTCGTCTGGTCGCGAACTCCACCACCAATCACAAACATACAGCAAACATCGGCATACAGTCACTGTTTATCAAACCATCCTTTTTTCCTTCTTTTTCCAACGGCTGCCTCACCCTACACACTGATCCCCATTCTCCCCTGCCCTCCCCCCCTCCCCACCAGATTGTTATTATTATTGTCTGCGTCCTATGATTGCGTATACATGCATGCTTTTGTCAAGCCTTATCATACAAATCCGTTTGTGTGTGAATCATGTACTCCATAATCCTGTGTGCCTATATTTTTTCTCCTTTTTTTCATGTTCATTTTGTTTTTCTCTTTCATATTCTTGTCTTTCAATCTCATTGCAATTAAATTCAGCTCAGCAATGACAGATTGGAAGAACAGGCTCTGCCTAAAATCTCCATCTTTGATCGAACAAAAGTTTTCTAATTTCTGAGCTCTGAGTTCCGTCATATTAACGTTAAATAAGACGTGGGGAAAGGCAAGTTTCTCAGCACCTGACTGTTCTATACTGACACCCCACGGACGAATCATGGAACCAGGGAAGTAAAGAGCACAGGAATGGTATCCAGCCGCGTTTTCGCCACTGCTCGCCTTGCGTGGAGTCACGTTCGGCCGCGCAGGCTAGTAACTGCTAGCGGTTCAACTGTCCGGGCCTTCCCCGCAGGTAACCAGTTATGTCAGCTTCTTCTTCTCTTTTTTCACCAAGGGCAGATCACTGGCTGCACACAGGCTGGACCAGCAAGTCAACCACCGTGTGTGTGGTTCAACCTGGGTAATCTGATGCCGACTCCTGTGAAGAGTGCAGAACAGATCCCCAACTCGTGAGGCAGACACAGAGCCAGTCAGCCCAACAGGAAGTGGGGAATGCCTTCACTGTGCCAGTCAGCCCAACAGGAAGCGGGGAATGCCTTCACTGTGCCAGTCAGACCAACAGGAAGTGGGGAATGCCTTCACTGTGCCAGTCAGCCCAACAGGAAGCGGGGAATGCCTTCACTGTGCCAGTCAGACCAACAGGAAGCGGGGAATGCCTTCACTGTGCCAGTCAGCCCAACAGGAAGCGGGGAATGCAGTCGACATTGTGAAAGTCGAAGTTCCCGTTCCTGCCCTCTCAGCCTCTTTGATTGGACTGATCGGAACCAGACATGTTGTGAATCTGGAACACAAATAGCCCCAGAGAGGCAGCCTTACACCCAACCGACCAGACTGGCAATATCACAATCAGACGTTTGCTCTCTTCAGTCAGTCTGAGAACGTTGAACTTATTGTTTCTGCCCTCTTTCTTTGATAGGAACAATTGGAGCGGAATCTTTCTGAATCTGGTTCACAATGTTATCCAGAGACGCAATCTGGCACCAAACTGACCACACTGACCGTTTACAATTGGGCATTTTTGTCCTCTTGAGCAAAAATTTAAGAGCGCGGCCGAAACTGATGGCAAGTCTCTTGTTGGGTCAGTGTCCGAGTTCGGTGTTTAAAGGTACCACCAATCACAAACACCTCTCTCTCTCTCATTCATCTTAAATTATCAATACCGCTCAACCCGCTCCTTGATTCTCGTTTATCTTTCACATGATGACATGTTGCTCTCAAGCTTGATTCAAACTGTGATAATCTACGTGGAAAAATAAAAAGGAAGGGGAAAAAAACTCGTGGAATTTCTTGGGCTTGAGTTTGCCCTGATAAGTGTCTGATTGGAGTTGGCTTCTCTCCGGAGGTAAGGTGAAGGTCGCTTACAGTTTTCACCACACATTTGCTTCGGCATCTTCTCTCTGCCTCTTTGTTTGTGACTGTCTGTCTGTCTGTCTTTCTGTCTGTCTCTCCCTCTCTCCCTCCATCCCACACACTCTCTCTCCCCCTCTCTCTTTCCCCCTTTCTCCCCTCCCTCCACCCCCCCCCCTCCCTCTCTCTCTCTCTCTCTCTCTCTCTCTCTCTCCCTCTCTTTCAAATTCATGAGTTCTGGTGAAAGTAAACATCTTTTCTTGTTTGTGAGTCCGTTTTAAAGAGACCTAGGTATTAAACATAAATGCCTGCAAGGTTTCAATGATTGAACTCCGTTCTGAATGGCAGTATGGGAGAGCGAAAATCTGAGCCGTCAAATAGAAAAATTCACGTTTCTTTCTGTAATGAAAAGAGCGCAAATAACTGATGAAAACAATGTCTTGCCTATATCGTGCCTGTTATAATGTTTCTGGTCATTATACATTCTTCCTTTTATTGCTCGTGGACTGTGCTTCTCTGCACTCCCATCCACATCTTCCATACCTCCTCTCTGTCTTTCTCTCTCTCTCTCTCTGGTTGTCTGTGGGCCTCTCTACCCCATCCCGCTTCCTCCTTTCTCTCACCCATCCCCTTCTTTTCTCTTTCATATCCCTTATGTTGAGCAATCTGCGTACAGACTAAACATGCTGCTAATGTAGTGTAGGCGTTTTTTTTATTTTTTTATTTATTTTTTGTTTTTTTTTACAGCTGTCAAAGTCCCGGTGGAAGTGCACTGTGTTTGATTTGATATTGGACTCTTGTGTAATAATCGCTGTCTTCCAACACCTCTTATCGAATTATAATAAACAGCAAATGGCAAGGACATTCAAAAGATTGGATAACCCAATTTTCTATCATCTTACAAGTGTGTGCATGCTTTTAGTAAAAAAAAAACAAACCGCGGTGAATGTTCTCCCCCCACCCCCCACCCCACCTCTCTCTCTCTCTCTCTCTCTCTCTCTCTCTCTCTCTCTCTCTCTCTCTCTCTCTCTCTCTCTCTCTCTCTCCTCTCTCTCTTCGTCCTTTTAGCTCTCAAGGGTTTTAATTCTGTTTTCTTGGATGTCAGATGTATACATAGAGGTTTATTAGAAATTTATGAGAAAAAGGGGCAATTCACAATTGTTTCGCTCTTTGAATTATTCATGCAACTTTGTTTAACTGCTGTTGGTACCTGCAGAGAGAAATAAAAAAAACGAAAAATTAAAATCTAAATGATGAAGAAATGGATTCATTCACAATGCAACACAGACAAAAAGATTTTTTAGGAAAATGTCTGAAAACGTGAGGACAGGATGCGATATTATATCACAACGTTACGTCCTGACATGAGCGTGTGACACTGGCTGATTCAGAGCCCAACACGTGACACGGGAAGACCGTTAATGACCTGATAGAGACAGAGATGAACGGAACGGCAGAATCCTTCCAATCACGCATGCAGCTTCCGCATCATTGACTAACATTATAAAGGAAACCAAAGAATCACCACCGGCAAGATACAAGCTGCAAGGATGGCATTCTCTCTCTCTCTCTCTCTCTCTCTCTCTCTCTCTCTCCTCTCTCTCTCTCTCTCTCTCTCTCACACACACACACACACACACACACACACACACACACACCACACACACACACACACACACCACGCACGCACGCACGCACGCACGCACGCACGCACGCACGCACACACACACACACACACACACATACACACAACCTGTATTACTACTTTCCGCTGTGGTGCCATAGACGGCGCAGGAGGGTGCTGGGTGTCAGAACGTGGTTTGCAGTCCTATCAGATTTATTCACAGGGGAATACAGGGCTACGTGGTTTGGAGTCCTATCAGATTCATTCCCAGGGAATACAGGGCTACGTCGTTTGGAGTCCTATCAGATTCATTCCCAGGGGAATAAAGGGCTACGTCGTTTGGAGTCCTATCAGATTCATTCCCAGGGGAATACAGGGCTACGTCGTTTGCAGTCCTATCAGATTCATTCACAGGAGAATACAGGGCTACCTCGTTTTGGAGTCCTATAGGATACATTCCCAGGGGAATACAGGGCTACGTCGTTTGGAGTCCTATCAGATACACTGACAGGGGAACACAGGGGCTACCTCGTTTGGAGTCCTATCAGATTCATTCACAGGGGAATACAGGGCTACGTCGTTTGGAGTCCTATCAGATACACTGACAGGGGAACACAGGGCTACGTCGTTTGGAGTCCTATCAGATACATTCACAGGGAAATACAGGGCTACGTCGTTTGGAGTCCTATCAGATACATTCCAAGGGAACACAGGGCTACGTGGTTTGCAGTCCTATCAGATACATTCCCAGGGGAACACAGGGCTACGTGGTTTGCAGTCCTATCAGATACAGTCACAGGGGAATACAGGGCTACGTCGTTTGGAGTCCTATCAGATACATTCCCAGGGGAACACAGGGCTACGTGGTTTGGAGTCCTATCAGATACATTCCCAGGGGAATACAGGGCTACGTGGTTTGGAGTCCTATCAGATACATTCACAGGGGAATACAGGGCTACGTGGTTTGGAGTCCTATCAGATACATTCACAGGGGAATACAGGGCTACGTGGTTTGGAGTCCTATCAGATTCATTCCCAGGGGAATACAGGGCTACGTGGTTTGGAGTCCTATCAGATACATTCCCAGGGGAATACAGGGCTACGTGGTTTGGAGTCCTATCAGATTCATTCCCAGGGAATACAGGCCTACGTGGTTTGGAGTCCTATCAGATTCATTCCCAGGGGAATGCAGGCCTACGTGGTTTGGAGTCCTATCAGATTCATTCCCAGGGGAATACAGGGCTACGTGGTTTGGAGTCCTATCAGATTCATTCCCAGGGAATACAGGGCTTCAGCTGGCTCCAGCCCGGAGTTCAGTGTGTCAAATGATCAGGTGGTAAGTCTGGAACCGTGAGGTCGAATTTCATCCTCTGTCAAACGCGTCTCTACGAGTAGGGCAGCTTTTGTTTCCTGTCCCCCGATTTCCTTCCCTGAATTTCATCCTCTGTTGAACGCTTCTCTACGAGTGGGGCAGCTTTTGTTTCCTGTCCCCCGATTTCCTTCCCTGTCTTGCTCTCTCCTTCATTATCGTCTTTTTTTTTTGTTTTTTAGGTCTCTTTCTTTTAATAAGATAATGTCATGACGTTTCGTCACCCACACCCCTCCTCCCTCTCCCTGCGGTGTCAGTTCAGTATTTTCTTGTGTTGACGTTTCAAGCACAACGTAGCAACAGTCATGTTACTGGGTGCTTTAGTGCATGACGAACGAGAGACTTTCTTGTCTTCTTCGTCTCTTTCTTTCTTTCTTTCTTTCTTTCTTTTTCTTTCTTTCTTTTCTTTCTTTCTTTCTTTTTCTTTCTTTCTTTCTCTCTTTTTCTTTTTTTTCTTTCCTTCATTGTTTCTCTCTTTCTTTTTCTTTTTGTTTTCAAAGCTGCCCTGCCATGAAACAACGACTTTGTGGGATTTTTAGAACTCAGAACGGGACAGACATTTCATGGAATGGCCACCTCTATTGTAGCCATCACAGTGGCAGAGTGAATAGACACTGAGAATGTGTCCTTGAGGGATGCAGATCAGGCCGCCACACACATGGGGCTTTCAGCTAGATAACAAAGAAGAAATAGTGATAGTATAAAATGTCCTGAACTAAAAAGAAAAATAAATAAAAGGAAAAGAAAAGAAAAGAAAAAAAAGAAAAGAAAGGCAAAAAGCGAAATTAGCTGAAAACCCCTACCTGCAGAATAAACGTTGGTTGTAAAGTTAGAATACTGACGGAGAGTGAAAGATCTCAATATTTACACCCATCTCTTGTGTGTGTGTGTGTGTGTGTGTGTGTGTGTGTGTGTGTGTGTGTGTGTGTGTGTGTGTGTGTGTGTGTGTGTGTGTGTGTGTGTTTTACAAATTATCTTACAAGTAAAGAAATTGTGCAAACCATAAATATCTGTGTCCATGATACTACAGAGAGAGAGAGAGAGAGAGAAGAGAGAGAGAGAGAGAGAGAGAGAGAGAGAGGGGGGGGGGGGTTAGAGTGAAATGACTTCATGACTTGAAAATCTTCTTTATTGTGAGGCGCGAGACAGAGGTGAGAGCAAAACGGGAAGGAGTGAAACAGAGCGTCCTCTGAGAGTGTTGTTCCTCGTTTCTGACCAACACTGCAGGTGTCTGTTACTCCTGGTCAACGCCAGAATTTGTGATGGAAGGTGGCAAAGAGAGCATCCCTTTCACGTCGTCTCTTGCCAGCATAGAAGTCTGAAGTCTGATTGTGCCTCCCTCATCCTCAATAACCACCCTCGTGGGAAAACATCAAACCCATCCTGTGGCAGCCTTCAAGCCCTGCTCCCATGGTGACCTCCATCACCATTTTCTCTCCATAGTCATGCCCTGACAGGAATTGGTTCCAGTCTTCAAATGCCTGCACAGATTTATAGGTTCTGTGAATCATGTTAGCCATGCATTGTACTTTTGGGACGCACATATACAGTCAACTGTAGTCACAGGTACCACAGATGTGTGCAGCACTGGAACTCACACGGATCCATTAATTCATATAATCCGCTGTATGATGCTGCCCTTCCTTAACATGACCAGACACGAATGGCCCCATGAGCATTTTCACCATTGGGTCGACGAATATAGTCCGATCTATGATGCTGCCCATTCCTAATACGACCAAACACAAATTGCTCGCCGAGGTTCTGAGCACTGCGGCTTACATGAATCGACCAATGCAGTCCGATCCATGATGCTGCCCTTTCTTATCATGACCAACCAGCAATTGCTCCATGAGAATTTTCAGCACTGGGACTGACGTAGGGCAAAATAGGGGGGAAATAGTTCTGTGTAGTGGAACCAGGGGGAAGGGGATGGGGGGTGGGTGGGTGTTGAGGTGGACGGGGATCACAGAATACGAGACGGCCAGTAAAAAGGAAATAATTGAGGTACATTGGGCGTTCATAATGGGACTGAGAAAGCGTCTCTCTGACAAACACTCGTCGCCACTGCCTGGGCAGACCAAAAGCTAACGCCCCCCCCCCCCCCCACCCCACTTTCTCTCCACCCTCCCACGCCCCTCAGACTGAGAAGGGCTTACGTGCCCATTACTTCAGGAAGCAGACACAAAGCAGGAGGGGGACATCCAGTGCAGACACATCGCCAGCCGCCAGATTGAAATGCCCCTGGGACATGATCAATGGCAGGGAAAGACGGCAGGAAGGACGAGAAGAGAGAGAGAGAGAGAGAGAGAGAGAGAGAGAGAGAAGAGAGAGAGAGAGAGAGAGTGGACAAGTTTCACAACTTTTTACAGTCCTGAAGATAGACACTCCCAGACCAGTTTTGGGTTCAGCTCATTCTTGCCAACACAGCTGGCGACAGTTCAGAGAGAGAGAGATGAAGGGAGCGGGGACAGAGGAGAAGGAGGGAGGAGGATGAGGATGGGGGGCTGAAAATGGTAGGGAGGGAATGAGGTAAAGGACTGGGGACAGAGGAGGAGGAGGGGGATGGAGAATACATAAGCATCTATTTATGTAGCTTATAGAACAATGTTCATACCTCAATTCTTCACTTTTAAAAGGATACAAATAATATGTTTCATTAGAAGAGCTGTAGACATTGAATTTGATTGAAGATGAGAAAGAATTGAGACACTGACTGAATCAGTCATGGTCGGTCGTAGTACCGAGCACTATCAGAAAATATTTCCACTGGTCAGGCTCCATTGTAAAACAACTCACTTGCAGGAAGGGGGGGGGAGGTGCTTGTCAGTCAAACCACGGCAACGTCGGCAACAACGAGAACCACTGCCAGCCTGCGGTTGTTCCTGATTTGTACCAGTAATGTACTTTAACAAAAAGGTAATTTTTCTTTTTCTAAAACTTGCCTGAAAATCTGAAGCAGATTCCACGCAGGAAAGGACTTTTTTTCAATGAGGAGAGAAGGTAACACAAATCTACCGTGTCGTCATGAAGAATACAGACATTATCTAGGTCGAGAGTTAGTATGGTAGCTTACCGATGAAAGGAAGCGAAACAAGGTCCGAGTTCCATCCATTATCTAACTGTATCATAGGCGTGGGGTCCTGAAAACGAAGATAAGACTGCCACCTAGTTAGTCTTGAAACCAAGGTCAATAACTCTAGAAGGATTTCTGTCGGTCTTCCTTCAGTAGAGACTGCGGGGTGGCCAGGAGGATCAGTGAGCTTTGTGGGTACTTTCGGTAAGGGATAAGACAGGGGCGTCCTTGTCTGTGTAAAAGATCACCTAGCCCATTAATAGGTGCTACCAGTTATATATAGCTTGCCCCTTACTCTGTCACTACTCTCATTGGATTCAGTAAATGTTTCAGAAGCTGGCTCCTGTTCTACACGTAGATGATGTAAAGGATGACGAAGTAATCTGCAGGCTCGTGTTTGTAAGGATTCAATAGCTTGGATGATGCGTGCACCTCTTTTATCCGCCTTCCTGACCATAGCGATTGTTTTATCCGCTTTCCTGATCATAGTTATTCTTTTATCCGTTTTCCTGGCCAAAGTTATTCTTTTATCCGCTTTCCTGACCATAGTTA
>CM031608.1:46990898-47028398 GCA_018398815.1 Conus ventricosus | reverse complement strand
CTGCCTCTGCTGCACTCCTCCCCGCTGACATCAAGGCGGCTGGAGAACTGCCGGAACGAGCCAAACGTGCGGAATGGATGGGATGGAGGGCGAACAGGGGTGGAAAGAGGGGGGGGGGGGGGGGGGGGGGAGGGGGGAAGGAGAGAGGGAGACTAGGGAAAGTGCGCGGGGAGAGAAGGGTGTGGGGGTGGGGGTGGGAATAGGATCATGTTTTGATCGTTCGAACATTTTTTTTTTTTTTCCTTTTTTTTTTAATTTGTCTGATTATATCGGCAGGTTAAGAGCGTGAAATTAGTTTTCATACAACTTTTTTTTTTTTTGGTCTTGCAGTCATCTGTCTGTCTGTCTAACTGTCTGTCTGTCTGTCTGTTTGCCTGTCCCTCTTTCTCTCCCTTTCTCTCCCTCTCTGTGCGAGTGTTTGTGAGCAAGTGAATGAGAGAGAGAGAGAGAGCGCGCGCGCGCGCGCGCGTGCGTGCGTGCGCGCGCGCGCGCGTGCGTGCGTGCGTGCGTGCGTGCGTGCGTGCGTGCGTGCGTGCGTGCGTGCGTGCGTGCGTGCGTGCGTGTGTGTGTGTGTGGTGTGTGTGTGTGTGTGTGTGTGCGTGCGTGCGTGCGCGCGCGGAGGGAGGGTGGATAAAGAGCGTGAGCGAGTTGACACATTATCATCATCATCAAAATTGCATCTCTCTCTCTCTCTCTCTCTCTCTCCTCTCTCTCTCTCTCCTCTCTCTCTCCTCTCTCTCTCTCTCTCTCTCATCTCTCTCTCTCTCTGTCTTTGCCAAAATCGAACCAGTTGTTACATATGTGCTGAAATTTGGGTCCTCATAATAGTAAAGATTTAGAAACAGTACATACATTTGCAATCAAACGCTTTTTAAATGTTCCGCTGCATACTTCAAATACAGTTACTGTAACGCGCGGCGAAGCAGGCAGATACCCGTTATACATTAGGTGTTATGTCAAGTGTATAACATACTGGTTAAAATTATCAAGATTACCTTTCTAAAGACTGGAAACAGGCCAAAGAAATGTTATAAAACGAATATGAACATTTGGGAAAGAAAATTGGGTATATCATATAAAGAAGGTCTTAACTACGCACGGATTTGGGATTGTGTGGACGTGCCAGGGAGTTGGATGCGAAGACGGAGTTTTTTTTTTAATTTAAAGACAGGGCAATAGCCTCGTATAAACGATACTGGCATTCTACAATGGAAAGTACAGAAAGATATGACTGGTTCTACAGCGTTAAAAGCATATTTGAAACATAGATATAATACATTTCGACAATAACGAATAGGTATCACAGAATTTTTCTTGCCAATTGAGATCAAGAACTCTTGGCTTAAACGTCCATTAAAAAAGGTCCATACTAGCCAACCTCATCGTTGCCTTGCCCATTGCGTAGTTTTCTCTCGGGAGGATGAGACGCACGTTTTGTTTCAAGGCAAAGAATACAATACTATTGATGAAAAGACATATTTAAAAAAAAGAATATTGCCAAAAATCAGGACACAATAGACTGCTAAAACTGAACTACGACGATGGCACGGTGAAATCTCTTGCATGGTATACTGCTGAGGCGTTGAACATTCGGAATTAGAAGAATAATTCAAACCGAGGTGATTAACAGATATAACGAAATTTTAAAGGAGATGGTAAGAAATTTCAGTTTTGATCGTTAATGCCTTGTGAATTCTTGAAGGTGCATTATTCTGGATGGTCGGTGTTCAGGCTTATGGTGCTTGGAATCGTAGTATCGTTTTAATTCACGTTTGTTTGTGGATTTACTGTTTGCATTGTTTGCGTTTTGTTCTGCATCCCCCATGTCATTAAGGCCGTATAGCTAATGACATTAAAAATGTTCAGTATTCAGTGCTCTCTCTCTCTCTCTCTCTCTCTCTCCTCTCTCTCTCTCTCTCTCTCTCTCTCTCTCCTCTCTCTTCTCTCTCTCTCTCTTTCCCTCTCTCTCTCTCTCTCTGTTCGTCTGTCTGTCTGTCTGTCTATCTAGCAATACCTCTTCTTCCTCGTCGTTGTCTTTATATTACCTTCGACATATTAATAAAAGATGTGATGTTGATGCAACAGGCATATCTCCTCACGCGCTGCTGAATTGTCCAACCTCCATACTGCTGACCGGTAGTCGTAAATGTCCTTCACCGACTTCGACAATTCCGAGCCGAAACCCCCCCCCCCCCCCCCCCCCCCCCCTCCTCTTATGTCTAGATGAAATGTCAGATCAGTCGCTAACCTGTGACCTTTGCACAGTTCACGAGCGAATGCGAACGATGGCACCGGATGGCAGCATACATCTCCTTGGCAACACCGGGGCACACAAGTCTTCCGGTGCCATACCTCTGTGTCAGCAGTGTCCCTGTCGTCAGATTGATTTGAACATGGAGACCCGATGATCGTCCGTGGGCCGAAATAGAAACAGTCAAACATGTAGTGAAAGATGAGCGACCTTGTCATGTCTCTCAGCGTTTCGCTGCAAGGTGGCATTGCAGAGAAAACCAAGGGAGAGGTGGCAGCTCTCCTTTGAGGAACACTGATGTGAGAGATCAGTGTCAGGTGGCGCAGTGAACCTTCCAGCCATATGGGTGACGGCGGATCTAGCCTGTGTCGCCGTGGACGACTCCTGCAGATGTGGGGCGATTGGCGATGGAGCGCGGCCCGGGATACCATGCTGTGAGCCAGGCAGGCATGCGGGTACCGCTCACGGGCTGAAAATTGCCCTCTCGGCCGTAGTCTGCGTGGACAACAGAATTGAAGGGACTCGTGCTGCGCTCCAGCCACTTTCGTCCTGATCCCTCGTTGAGGCGGCCTCATGCGGCACAGGACCATCGCCACCCGAGCACGAAGAAGGCCGCCTGGTGGCCCTGAAGACAGGCCTTTTGATGGGGGAGTGGAGGGCAGTGGGGAAACGAACACTACGACGTCCATCGTCGGCCAACCAGCACCCAAACGTAAACTACAGTTCACAAGGAAGCAGAGCTCAGAAAGCGACAGACGATGGCCCCCACACGGAACCCACCCACCACTGCCAGCGACACGACAAACAGTCGCCACAGAATATGCAGACCTCGGTCTGCGGATACACCCTGTCCTTAAGGGCCTCAGGCCAATAGGACGTAAATCTCAGTCTTTCACCATCCCCAAGTCTCCAGCTGGAGGACTGACACACTAATGAGTACTTTTTTTTTCTTTTTTTTTTTCAGCCGTAAAGGTAGCTTACGCTGTCAGTGGGCGACTTGTTTCACGCTATGCTGATGTCACGTGTTCGACCCTCATGTGGACCACTGCTTTTTTTTTCTTTTTTTTTGTTTGTTTTTGTTTTTGTTTGTTAGACAATGGACTGAAATATAAAGAATTTGTTTTGTTTTTTAACATTTTTATACCTTTTTTAAAAAAATATGGCCCATGCATCTTTACTGTTGCAAGGTTAGCCTTTTACATTCTCGGCACGGACGATGAGTGGCCAAATAGACAGCTTACTTGCTTTCTACCGTGGGGACATGGGTTTGATTTCCCCGTATTCAGACATGTATAGTGTTTAGTAATATATGTTTTCTATCTTTCTTTCTTTTTTTAATATTTTTTTCTTTCTTTATCTGTTTCTCTTTCTTTCCCTCTTTTTTTCTTTCGTTCTTTCTTACTACATATGCAAAAATACAGTTTTCAGCAGTGTGTCTAGCCATCACCAAAATACAGTTTTCAGCAGTGTGTCTAGCCATCACCAAAATACAGTTTTCAGCAGTGTGTCTAGCCATCACCAAATGTATTTAAAGCAACCAGTTATTTCAAACTTGATCAGGTTTGGGGTGAAACGAGATAGGCGTATGGGAATGACGTGGTATTGGGTGACACGTGATTGCATGAAAGTGACTGGGCGACTGACGATGGCGAAAGTGACTGGGCAAAAGATGATTGGATGAAAGATAATTGGATGAAAGCGACTGGGCGAAAAATGATTAGATGAAAGTGCCAGGGCGAAAGATGATTGGATGAAAGTAACAAGGCGAAAGATGATTGGATGAAAGTCACTGGGTGAAAGATGACTGGGTGAAAGATGACTGGGTGAAAGATGACTGGATGAAAGTGACAGTGCGAAAGATGATTGGATGAAAGTCACTGGGTGAAAGATGACTGGGTGAAAGATGACTGGGTGAAAGATGACTGGGTGAAAGATGACTGGATGAAAGTGACAGTGCGAAAGATGACTGGGTGAAAGATGACTGGGTGAAAGATGACTGGATGAAAGTGACAGTGCGAAAGATGACTGGGTGAAAGATGACTGGGTGAAAGTGACAGGCGAAAGATGATTGGATGAAAGTCACTGGGTGAAAGATGACTGGATGAAAGATGACTGGATGAAAGTGACAGTGCGAAAGATGATTGGATGAAATATAATTGGGTGAAAAGATGATTGGATGAAAAATGATTGGGCGAACGTGATTGGGCGAAAGTGATTGACCGAGAGACTATTAGACGAAAGTGACTCGCAAAACATGATTAGACGAAACATGCTACCACGGAGGAAGGCAATGAGTGTGAGCAGTGATCCAGTCAGCAACATCTAGAGCCATAATAGGAAGGGGGTGGTATCAGAGAGCAAACCTGACGTCAGTGGAACACGTGACCCTGTCAGCTACACCCAGAGCCATAGAGGGGCGGGGGTGAAGGTATCAGAGAGCAAACATGGTGCTAATGGAACAAGTGGCCCCCACGCACAGAGCCCAAGTATCGCCAGACCCGGAGAAACAAGGCAGAGGTTGATGATCGTGGAGGCAGGGTCACCAGGGAAGGAGGATGAGGTGATGGTGAAGTGGTACCAGTGGCGCCAGACACACACCACAGCCCGCGCTGCTGTGACGCTCCCTCTGTACAGCACTGACCAACCACAGAACAGTGCAGGGACAGTTGATGCAGAACAGATCGCCAACACAAGGACATCACACCACGTCGATGGAAGCGCGCAGCGGCATCGGCATTGTGAATTTACCAATGGCTGGTCCATTGACCTCTGGCCTTAGTACCGACTGGCGCCGGTCTGCAAACACGTCACTTGCATCAGCCGTGCGAATAGGCTCCGCGAGGCATAAATTCTGTTCTGACAGTTCTCCGTGATTCCCCCTGAAATTACCCATGGTCACTAAGAGTTAGAATCTGTCTACCATTCTTACGAACCGACACCCATTCCACGGATTGAAATGGTCGTTTAGCATGATTACTATAAACGGCCTTTTTGAGGGACAAGTATCGTGGATTTACACCATGAAACTAAAAGATTGTTTTCTTTTCATTTTTAAAACTGAGCAAGTTAGGTCACAGGTTGAAAACATGATGTAAAACCTGGTTTGGGACTAGGCGTAAGGTGTGAAATACAGATGTTGTTCTAATCTTGGCAAGAAATTGAATGATCAATAATGACTATACACAACACAGTCAGACGAGAGTGCGGGAGGGGGGGGGGGGGGGGGGGGGGGGGGGGGGAGGGGGAGATACGAGTATGAGGAATACCCCTTCCCACACACCCTCCCACTGCTGGGCAAAAATGGCACTGAAGACACCTTGTTCTCTGTACACCTCCTTGTCCGGACCTCTAGACCCTTTTTTGACCTCCCTTCTCTCACATGACTAATCCGGCCCTGCACAAACACACGTAAAGGAGGCGAAAGAAGCTGGCCAGTTGGCACAAATAGGTGCCAGGTCAGTGGCCGTACAGTCAGTGAAAATGAATTTAAAATGATTTCTTTACATGGGTCTGTTTACGTCAGAGCATTTGAAAAACAGCTTTACAAAGGAGTTTGTAACAAGAATGCTACATGGTCATTCTACTGTATAGAAATTTGAATGACACAGCTAGCTCAAACGTAAGAAAGAAAACACACACACACACACACACACACACACACCACACACACACACACACACACACACACACACACACACACACACACACACACACACACACACACACACACAAGCTCAAAACGTAAGAAAGAAAACACACACACACACACACACACACACACACACACACACACACACACACACACACACACGCACACACCACACACGCACATACACACCACACACACACACACACACACACACACACACACACACACACACCATAACACACATACGCACACACACACATGCACACACACCCCTACACACACACCCCTACACACACACACACACACACACACACACACACACTCACACACGCACACACACACACGCACACACACACACACACACCACACACACACACACACACACCACACTCACACACACACACACACACACACACACACACACACACACACACACACACACACATATAGAGTGACACACACGCGCACGCACGCACGTACACTCACTAAGAAGAGAGAGAGAGAGAGAGAGAGAGAGAGAGAGAGAGAGAGAGAGAGAGAGAGAGAGGAGAGAGAGAGAGAGAGAGAGAGAGAGAGAGAGACAGACAGACAGACAGGCAGACAGAGAGATAGGCAGACAGGCAGACAGACAGACAGACAGACAGAGAAAGTGCAACAGCCAAGTCATTGCATGGAGAGTCCGCTGCAGTGAAGACAGGTCAGAGTTGTCTTTCAGGCTGGAGGTAAGAAATGAAAGAGGTTCGTCAGAGGTACAAACATCGCCCCCCCCCCTACCTCCCCTCCACCTCCCCCCCCCCCCTGCACTATACAGAACCCAGGATGTTTTAGTGTCTGAGCAGGTCATACTCTGACAGCCTTCGGCGTCACCTATCACGGGGGATTCATGTCAGGGGAGAGAAGCCTTCACCACCTCAGGCTGATCCTCCGTGGCACTATTGACCACTGAAGGTCAGAGAGAAGAAGTGCCACAACACACACACACACACACACACACACACACACACACACACACACACACACACTCACACACGCACGCACGCACGCACGCACACACACACACACACACACACACACACACACACACACACACACACACACACACACAGAGAGAGAGAGACAGACAGAGACAGACAGACAGACAGACAGACAGACAGAGAATGCACACTATTGTTGTGTTTATTCATTATCCCCAAACATAGAACATGACTTCCTGAACGGTGGGTGTAAAAAAAAAAAAACTGCGTTCGCAAACGTAGTACCACCTGTGAACGTCGCCATTCTTGTTGGCTTTCAAGTGGGGGTGATTGCAGGCTGACATTCCAATAGGAGCAAAGACAGAATAACTGTAACGCCAAACGAAAGAATGAATGAATTACAAACACAATGCGTTTCGACCTGTTTAGTCTTCTTCAGGCAAGCCAAATGACAGTCCAGATCATGAAAACGAAGGACGAATAGGTAGTCTCTTTGCACTTGAACTGGATGCAAGAAGGTGAGAGAATCGAACCGAGCCCTAAGGGAAACAATATGGGTTATAATAATGATAATAATAAGAAGAATAGTATCACCAATAATGATAACAATGATAATGATAGTAATAATAATAATAATAATAATAATAATAATAATAGTGATTATAACAATATCAATATGGTAGCAGTAGTAGTAATTTAAAAATAGTAATAAAAACATATAAATTATCATAATGATGACGATTTTCTTACCTGAAGATCATCAAACAGATTGAAATGCATTGCGTTTGTTTTGTCTTTTCTTTCTTTTTTTTTAATTCTTTCGTTAGGCCGCACAGTAATTCTGTCTTTATCTTCCCAGTTGCACCAGAGGGACGAAAAAAAAAAAAAAAAAGAAAGAAAAGAAAAATAGAAAAAGAACAGAAATGAATAAAGAAAGAAAGAAAGAAAGCCCCCCCCCCCCCCCCCCCCCCCCCCCCGCTCTCCACCGGCCCTCCACTCTCACAGTAAAGTATGACATGGTTGACCAAAGTGCTGATGACAACATACCATGCAGCATCTCACTAATCTCCCATAGTCGTCCGTTGCGGATCAACAAACCCCTCAGTGGCCCGACTGTTTAACGACAAGCCATGCCCGAGTGTGGTGAGTGGAGGGGAACTTTGTGCGGGTTATATCCCCAGTATGTAGTCTGCTGGGCGTCATAAAAACTGAAGCGCCGCACGTGCCTAATAATGGATCGCTCCAGTCCATTCTCCGTTGTGTGAGCTCCTACTTCATGAACCCCCGTCGTCTTTTAGTGACGCGACCTTCACGACCCTTTCACACATTGTAGTTGTTCTAAATGAGGCCAACTTTTCTTCCTGTCTTCCTTCCTCCTTGTTCTTCTTGATCTTCCCCCCTTTTTTTTTGCTGTTTTACTTCTTTAATCTACGACTACTGCCTCTTCTTTCTTTCTACTTTTCCTTATTTTATGTTCTTGTTTTTGTTTTTTTATTTTTCACTTCATCTTCTTTTCCTTCATCTTTTTTCCTTCATTTTCTTTTCATTCTTCTTTAGATTCTTCATCTTCAATCTTCTCATGATATTTGGATTTCCTTGCCCCCCCCCCCCTCTCCCGTCGCATCTTCTTGCTCATTTCCAACTTCCTCTACAAGTTATACCCAGGTACGTCTTGCTGTCACAAAACCAGAACCAGCAATCCACAAGAACAATCAGTATGGAGGGGTAGCCCGCCCAAAGGTGACACTGCCTTACTGCAGCGTCACTAACATTACTCTACATCGCGCTTACCTTAGTTCATTGATTCCACGATCGCTTATAGTGTTCGAAAAGTCCAATAGTTGAAGGGATTCTTTCAGGAGGGGGGAATCAATCGAAGTCCGCAGAGTTGCAGGGCCTTTTTAGAGGGGGGGGGGAGAGGATGGGCAGGAGCGAACTCAATCAAAGTCCCACAGTTGCGGGCCTTTTCAGCGGGGAGAATGATCAAAGACCAACCGAGGTTGCATGCTTTTCAGAGGGGGGGGGGGGGGTCGGATCCAAAGTCCCTCAGTTGCAGGCGTTTCAAGAGGGGGGAGCTGGGGGGGGGGATGATCAAAAGTCCCACAGTTGCAGGCTTTTCAGGAGCGGGGGGGGGTGTGTGGGGGGGGGGGATCGATCAAAGTCCCACGTTGAGGGCCTTTTCAGAGGGGCGGGGGGGGGGGTTCGATCAAGTCCCACAGTTGCAGCTTTTCGAGGGGGGGGGGGGGGGGGGGGTCGCTCAAAGATCCAATTGTTGCTACGGCTTCTAGAGCGGGGGAATCAATCGAAGTCCCGCAGTTGCCGGCTTTCAGAGGGGGTGAGGAAATCAATTCAAAGTCCCACCAGTTGCAGGCTTATCAGAGAGGGGCAGGCAATCGATCAAAAGTCCCACAGTTGCAGGCTTTTCAGAGAGGAGAATCGAATCAAGTCCCCTGTTGCAGGCTTTTCAGAGGGGGGGCGGGGGGGGGGGGTCGATCAATGTCCCACAACTTGCAGCTTCTTCAGAGGGGGGGGGGGGGGGGGGGGGGGCGAGATCGATCCAAAAGTCCACAGTTGCAGGCTTTTCAGAGGGGGGGGGGGGGATCGATTCAAATTCCACAGTTGCAGGCTTTTCAGAGGGGGGCTGGGCGGGGGGGGGATCGATCAAAGTTCCCAACATTGCAGGCTTTTTCAGGGGGGGGGGGGGGGGGGTCGAACAAAGTCCACAGTTGCAGGCTTTTCGAAAAGGGGGGGGGGGGGGGGGAAACGCTCAAAGTCCCACCAGTAGCAGGCTTTTCAGAGAGGGGGGGGGGGGGGGGGGGGGGGGGGGGGGATCGATCAGAAAAGCTGTAGACACTGGGTAGCGCACAGTACCAAAGCTCGCCTACAGACGGGAAAAAAGGAAAAACGTAGTGTATGTGTGTGTCGTGAGCTGTGTGTGTGTGTGTGTGTGTGTGTGTTGCGAGCGTGCGTGCGTGCGTGCGGGCGTGCGTGCGTGCGTGCGTGCGTGCGTGCGTGTGTGTGTGTGTGTGCTGTGTGTGTGTGTGTGTGTTGTGTGAGTGTGTTTTGTCTCGTCCAAACACTTGGGCATTAGCTTTTAAAAAAAAATACAAAAAATAAAAAAACAATGGAGAAAAAAAAAAAAAAGAAAACGAAAAAAAGAAGACAAAATGATGGAAGGATTTCATTCTGAGCAGCCTTAGGTTTAGGTTACTTCTTATCCTGGAATTTTAGTTTATTGTAATTTAAGTCCCTTGCGGATTCATTCCAAGAAAACTGGCTTCAGCACTTAGTGTCTTAAGGAAGATAATCTTTTATTTTTCTACTTATCAAAGAAAAGTCGCTTGTTTTGCTCTTTCATGGATTTTCTTTTGCTCTTAGGTGTCACCTTTGGTTGGTTTTTTGAAAACTCAACACACATACCACGGCTATTGCACAACCAGCATTATTCTGGTTTCGAAATACCGGTATCTGACCAGGAGTTACAAGATAGTGGTTTCCTCCCCATTGGAGATTGTCTCACCCCTTTGAGACTATCAATCTTACTAAAGGTTCTTTTTGAAGAAGCATTCTTATTCACCAACTCTGGCACATACTGTAAATTAGGCAGGAATTATCTACCACTGTAGATATGAATGCTTATATGCCCCTAATTTCTTCAATCCAAGGACATAAGAAAGAAGCCAGAGCTTGGTTTATAATTGATAATTAAATATGAGAGAACAATAAAATACCAATCCTGACTCAAACACCTCAAAAGTTTCGGCGTGGTTGGTCAGGATGGTATGTTTACTAGTTCTCTAACTAGTTATCAACCTCTACAAACAAACTACTGTGTCGGATTTAACCGTTTTCCCCCATTACTAATTTTACTAACTATTTAGATTTTAGTTTTGCTTTTAATCAGCCGTTTTTCTTGTTTTTTTTCAAATAACATCATTTTCGCGCATACCTTCATCCAAATGGTTTTGTCTTATTGTGAAATAAACTTCCAGTCTTTACCTGTTCTTAAGTCTTTTAAAACAGAGTTATATTTTTGACAAAAATCCACACACTTATTCCAGCATGTCTTCCACTGGAAAGCAGTTTTGACACAAAAGTGTTTCTTTTTAACTATGTCTCTTTCTGCCGAACAGTCATCTATAATAAAAGTGGCTGCGTTCTTCCAAAACAGTTTATAAAAACTGTTTTTCTAACAATCACTCAGTTTATTGCTAGGATCAACTAAAAATATTTCTCATTGTCCATATAAACCTTTATCATGATATGCTTTGTTTCCATTTAAGTGTTGGGCCAGAAAATCACCCGATAATTCAAAATTCTAGCGATAACTGTTTGTAATAGACGAGGCACACAATATAGTTTTTCCACAACCAGTCTGCCCCCAACTCATTGAACAATGACCGGGATTTGTACATTTAAAGTTTAATGCTCCCATAGTTTTATAACAGAATTTAATCTAATCCAGTTTATTGTTTTTCATCATCTATCTCTGTCAAAACTTGTTTCAGTATAATAAAATCCTATAAGGTCTAAAGTGTAAGATTAATCACAATTCAGTGCTGTAGTTGTTTCTATTTAGACTAATATTTGATTTTTTTGCTTGTTGTTATGACCTTAATATCCTCCACCATTTGTGAAGAAATGACTGACGGTTTACACTTTAGACTGGTTCAAAGTCTAAGTTTGCCAGCTAATTTAGAATTCTTTTAGAAGGACGTCACTAACGCCACAACCCCATCCCACTTCCACATTCTTTTAAGACAGCAATTTCAAATATCTTTTGTGGAACGTGTCTCCTAATTTTCATTTGCGGAAATGAACTGTAATTTTGTAAGAAGCATTTTCAAAACCGATTCTTTTCTGTGGAGCGAAGGATGTACTGTATATTCCCCATTACGGCTCTTTTATTTCAATTCTTTTCGCATTGTCCCTCTGGCATAAAGACTTCACTGGTAAAGGGACCCGAGTTGAATGGCTTTTATGGAAATTTTGTTTGATGGCTTTTTAAAAAATGTAAATGGGCTTAAGAATTCAAATTTTTGTCCCCATTTAAATATGGTTTTAAGTGCCATTAGCTGTCAGGTTTTCGGAACAATTTTATATTCTACTGGCGCCTTATTTGCTTCTACATTGCGCGTTGTTCTAGTTTTAGGAAACTTTTTGTGTCGCCACATCTTTGCCGTTTTATAATCACCATCTTTCGTGTACTCAAACCCTACCAAAGCGCCCATCTCCCCATTTTTTCAAAGTCCGCAACGTCTGCACGGTCTTTTAAATTCTAAAGTTTATACACCTCACAGGCGCTAATGTAAAACTCCTGGCGTCCTTCTGGCCCCGCGACTTATTTTTTAGAACATTATTATTTTATTTCCAAAACAATGTGCAGGTTAATCACATTTCACGACTTTCCCTCTTTTGTCATGCAATTTTATATTAAATGATCCGCACCCCCCCCCACAAACTAATCTTTTTTAAACTGTAAATAGGGAAATTGTATAATTTCAGACTCGCAACATGCAGCTTTCCTGATGGAAGGCTCTTAAAACTGTTGAGGGCCTTCCAATCCTTATAAGTTTTCATCAGTGCTCAGGCTCGATCCAAATGAATATAAAGTATGAATGTAATGCAAGATCGAGCGGAATCTTTCTCCTCTAAGAAGTTTTGTTGACGTAACTCTAAAACTATGAATGGGACGATCGGCAGTTGAAAGCCTAAACCTTTTAGGCGAGGCTCTTCATCAAATTAGTACCCTACTTTTCTTCACAGTGTATGGAAGGTCAACAGTGTTTTTAGATTAGCATTGTTAAGTTTGAGCGTCATGTTCATAGTTATCATTGATCTTTTAGTGAGCAAAACCCGTAATAACCTCAGGTATGGTTAATGGCTAAACCATCTGTCCTTTATTATTTAACTTTTTTAATCTTATTATTCTCCTTGGATTCGGTTATATTAAACCATACGACTTTGTTACAAACAATTCATGAAAGTGCAACCATTTGGGCTCCGCAATTGTTATCCATAGCATCGTTCTAAAAACGAAGGACGGTCTTGGTTGTTATTGTTACAAAAACATTATTTAACCGAAATTAAAAAATGATCAATTATTAATATTACTGATGCAATATATTCTGTTGGGCCGCACTACAATCTTAAAATATAACAACTGATACTCTTGACTTTCTGTGACTCAGTCTGGACACCTTTCCAGTAAAGGTGAGTACTCCCTTGAGAGCTATCTTACCCCTCCTATTAAAAAAAACTACATTGCGACAGTGTGTTTAGTCATCCGATGCAGTTTTATCAGAACCATTTAAAACTTTGCTGTGTTTTGTGCATCAAACTGGGTGTGGATTGTCGTTATGCTGATCACTTAACACTCCCCATCCCCCCATCCTGATCCTTTGGTGAAAAGGGGTCAGTGTACAGATTTCATATTTTTATTACACTTTCAGGACCGTATTTTGACTGAACTGCAAGCGCCATTACCAATGGACAAACGTTTAATCCATTTCCGCAAACAGAATAGCATGAAGGCTTTTGAATAAGGTCTTGATAAACGAATTCAATATTAAGGCTAAGACAGACTTTAGACAAAAGTTGGATCGTAATCATTGGTTTAGGCACCCCTTATCTTTTTGGGGCGTGCACAGAAAGTATAACTATGACTGGATCTCCTTACACATCTTTCTCTTCAGTACAGCTGTTCACCTCAGGGACCATAGAGGAAGAGCATAAAACCGCATGGACACATTTATCTTAGACACTTCTAAGGGACCTAACCAAAGCAGGAATAGACTAATAAACGACCTGTTGTATTACGTTTGGTGTTTGCTAGGGACGCAAGGCACAAACGCGATCGGCACAACTGATTCCTTCTACTGGATTTGATCCGCACAAAAACAATACTTGGCACAAATTTAGAGGGACGCCATAATTCTACAGTTGATTTACTTCACGTATTAAAGGTACAAATGTTTTTACAATACGCAAGATCGAAAGTAGACTTTGCTGTTGGCACTGGTTTCTACATGCTGGCCATCTGACCTCCCGGCTCCAGATAGGACATAATAAACTACAATATGAATCCTGTGGCAAGGCAAAGATCCAGAAGGGTTCGGAAAAAACGAAATAATTCTGAGCCTGAATATTGCAAGCAGTAAACAAACCAAGATTGACACCCTCCAAGACTAAGTATCCAATCCCCGTGGGCCCCAAAGCCTAAAGTCCGTTTGAAGTAGGTCAACAAAAAAAAAAATGACCCCCTGAATATGAAAACGACGAGCTTGTTCTTGGATTAATGGCCTTGGGATTTATTGGTCTTTATTTTACTAAATATTACCCGACTATTTAAGAGAAACTAAGGCCATAAGTGCTCGGCCATAAAGCCAAATACTTTGCTGGCAGTAGACAAAAAGCTAGCTAACAAACCCCCTAATATACCGGGAGTAAAAGTTATTAGCTTTACCGGCTAATTTTTTTAATAAACCCGCAAGATGATCAAGCTGTTTATTTACCCATGATTTATCAGGCCGCGCAGGAAGGCGATGAGGGGCGGAAGGCACTCGCCCCGCACCACCGCCGCCCGTAATAGCCATCACCAGAGTACTTATTGCAAATCCTAAGGACGTTATAAAACGGCTTGCTAATGTGACTCTTGCTCTTAAAAACGTTCGTTTTCGTTCTGAAAGCGTCGTGTGGTCTTCATATAAAACAGTTTTGGATTGTTTCTATATCTGGCCGCTTCGAGATCGTAATTGAACTTGGTTAAGTAGAGAACTCTTTTAGTATTGCTGGACCTTTGTATTGTAAGTTCTTTTATTCTTTGCGTCTTTTTTACTTCTTTAACAGCTAGCCCTAAGTTGGCGTCATCAGGCCACTCAACGAGTTTTTCTTTATTCTTTTTTTTATACGGGCTCATCTAGTTCATCACTTTTGCTGACTTTTTTTTTAATTCGTCTCTGATGTTTCTACAAGAATGTTGAAGGACACCTAGGTCTTGGCTCGGGCTATCGGGGGTCGTGGATAGATTATAATGCTGTTTTCTTCTGTAAAACTGGTTTCTGCATTATTATTTTGATTGCTTGTCTGACTTAAATCTTTAACGTTCATGTTTTGTATTTGGCTATCTTTTGGGAGATCTTGTAGTGTGTTTTGACGTATATGCAACTGCTCCCTATCTAATTTTGCGTTTTGCAATGCAAGACGATTTCGATCTCCCACCCTAAGTCTTTGTTTAATTGTATTTCATGCTTAACATCTTTGATGGGGTGCGTTTTGTTGTAAGCTGAACAGGTCACCTTGATCGTTTTTCACATACAAATGGCCACCATCTTATACTTCAAAATTATGGTCTATAACATGGGGAGGTTCTAGGCCTAAACTTTTGTAAAAGCATCGCCTTAACTTTCTCGTTAATTCGCCCCGACTTTCAGCTAATTCAAACAGCAATGAGTGCGATGGTTGTATCAAGGAGCCGTTTCCTCATGTCGTCTCCCTCCAGGAACAAAAACATTTAAATCTTCTGACCTTCAATGCCTGCCATGTTTCTTTAATAATAAACTTTTTATTTGCTTTTATAAAAAAATGTCACAAACATATGGTTTCAATTCTTGACCGCCATAGAAGACTGAAAAAGAGCCTTTGGTGTGAAGGGATAATAATCGGAATATTACTGTTCCAAATAATCATCTACTATTTGATGCGGTCAAATTCTTACTGTCAAATTTCCAGGACCTAGGAGCAGATGAAGTGATTGTGCAGGCTCTGCGCGTCTTACTTTCAAAATAGAAGTCACTTCACCAACATCCCCCAACAGGACAGTTGTAAAGAATTGGGCGCGGGCAAACGTTAAGACAATTTCTATACCACTTGAGGGACCAAGAAATATTTTCTTTACATAATGCTGACATATTTTTACCTATTTGCCTCTATGGCTAACCCGGGAACGGAAAGGGCTGATCTTGCGTTCAAGGAATCGAAAATTGAAGAATCACTAAAACATAGAATAGGCGCTCTGAAGATGCTAAAGACCGGCCAAAAGGTTTAGTAGCCGTAAGTTAGTGCGTATCGAAATTGCTTTTCATTACCCCTTGATTTTGAGTTTTAAAAGCGCATGCCCATACATTTCAAGGAGCCTTAACAAGGACCAGATTGTCATATGAACTAACTTTTAATGACTACAAATATGTTATCTATATTACAGACACGAAGCAAAAGTACAGCAATTCCTGACATCACGTTACGAGTTTGAACAGCTATAGCAACCCTAAAAACTTCGCGAGGCTGATCGAGCAACAATATCAGTCAAAAATTAGCAATAATAATACGAAAGAGTAGATTTTTCATCTAAAATATCCTTAAAAGCAGGGCGGAAAATCTGGAATATTTTATGTTTTAGTGCGCAGCAAGTATCGCTTAAAGGTACTTTTTTATGGCTGTGTTGAAAATGAAGAACCATTCAAAAGACAAATGAAAAATTTTGTTAATCCCAAAAATAACGAAAGTGCAATGTTTACATTGAGGGCAAGTCTAACCAAATCTACGCTCGCGGGCTTAACCTTATCAGCATTTTGATGAAATAAGAAAACTGTTGGGAGGCGTGGGAGGTGTATGAAAAGAAAATCCACAGTTGCCCTTGTGTCTAAAGCTCAACATTGTCACAAGTGTTAGACTAGATCATTATTTAACAGCGAAATACGGTTTATGGATCGACTAAGGCAACGGAGGATAATCAGTTACATGGGAGCAAGGAGAGAACTGTTAGAGACATAATAAACATTCAAATTGCTAAGCCAAGCGGCGACCTAAATAACCACTTAACGTGTATTTGTTTTAATATATGGGGATGCGCAGCTGAATATTCACGATAACAGATTAAAAGAATACAATTACTAAACATTATTTTTTAATTTAACAAAGCATGTCTGTTCAGGTTTATCCAAATGTGCCTACAGCGCCAGAGCCGCCAACCATAAGAAGGGCTAGTAGAACCCAACATAAAACCCTTTAGGGATTAACAAACAATACACAAATGCAGCCACAACTAGAAGAGGACCTTTCAAAATACAGCAAACCCAAAACGGAAGGATTCTGCTGCCTTTACTGCTGTTACATATGTTTTATACTGGAGCATCGGACTATGAAGTGCTCTATCAGCAGGGAAACGAGTTGTAGGTCTCTTAGGCACAGGCGTTAGGTTGCGACGCAGCTTTAACTCTAGGGGTTTGTCTTTAGATCTTGCGCCCTGGGTTCATTAGCTGTAATTCTGCTGGCAAAAACTTAAAAATAAACACCAAAAGCACACAAGCTTTGGTTCAACTCATTAACAGGCTCAACTTAGTTCGTTCAAACTGACAATATAAATAAAGCGCTCGCTGACTCAAACATCACGGATGAAGAAATTTAATCGTCTTAAGGCCGATTTGGATGACTATAAAAGACAAAAATTTGATCTTCAAAAAAAGGCGGCGGCAAGTAGTTTTTCTCAACAAAGACAGACAACCCGAGCAGTAAAAAAGGGAATGTTTAACAAAAGTAAACGAGACATTTAAACTCTGTTCTAAACAGCTCTCATTAAACAACATCAAAGGGCGGTTTATACTTTAGTTTCATGAGTCCAAGCACAAAAAGGACAGATTGATAATGATTTCTGATTAATTATTTTTTTTAAATTTAAATAAATAGTTAGATAGTTAGAAAAAGAAAGTCAAATGGATAAGATATAAGAGGACCAGACGAATTGTTTGAAGGAATGTTAAGGAGAGCGTATGTCAAACTCCTTACGATATTGATCTAGAAGTCCATGATCCAACAAACGTACAGGAAGAGTTGTAGTACATGCATTTCTCACGTTCCAGGTAAACTAACAATAGACCCGCAGTTAAAGTATGTTAGCTGTTTTAATCGACTATATAACAATAAATGAAGAAAAATCTAGAAGTCTGGGTTCTCGACTCAACAACAGGTTATTCTTTCTCATAATGATTAAAGCTGGTTTGGGGCAGGACCCAACTGCTTAACAGTTTGATGCGGCCTCTGAAGAAGCAAAATGAGAGGCTCTGGATGGTCCGAGGGGCGAAGTCATAGAGATCAGATTAAACAGGGCTAAGTATGAGCCGATGTAGGAGGTCTTACTTTCACTACTCCAGCATTAGGTCCGCGAAAAGAGCAGTTCTAAACCATAAAATTCGGACACAAATGTTTTTATGTGGTTGTTGTGTTCTTGCAAGCTGGCATTACGTCCGCAAAAACCGAGAGCGAGTATCTAACTATGAACCTTACATCAATGATCTTACTTTAGTGCGAACGATCTCCTTTCCTGTTAGCGTGGACAAACTAGATCAGGTTTGAAGAACAAAACCAACCAAAATAAAACTGTTTAATGTATACACATGGTCTGAGGGACAACAAATTTGGTGCCTATTAGAGTGTGTCCTTCTAAAGAACACAAAAAACCAAAACAAACAACCAACACCACACCCCCCCCCCCCCTAAAAAAAAAAAAAAAAAATTTATAAAAAAAAATAAAAAAAAAAATAAAAAAACAAAAAAAAAAAAAAAAAAAAAAAAAAAAAAAAAAAAAAAAAAAAAAAAAAAAAACACAAAAAAAAAAAAACAAAAAAAAACAAAAAAAAAAAAAAAAAAAAAAAAAAAAAAAGAAAAAAAAAAAAAAAAAAAAAAAAAAAAAAAAAAAAAAAAAACAAAAAAAAAAAAAAAAAAAAAAAACAAAAAAGACAGCCCAAACAATAGGCGATCCGGCCAAAAGTCATTGTGGACATATCCTAATGCCTTCGGCCCAACAGGGGGATTTGCATTAACAATGATACGCACAATGCGTAGACTAATGCAGGCATACTTAAAAAGATGGGCACAAACAAGGAATTCTGTAGAAAATGTTTTAACAAGAATTCCATCTGCTCCAGCCGCGCTTTAAACATATATAACATTTGTAAAAGTTCTTTAGACTGTCAATACCGAAACTAATTATCGCCCCCGCTGCGCACTAAAGTTAGTTTAAGAACTGGACACGGCTGCAAACAAGTCCATACTATTGTTTTTACGCAGACTTCGAGTCGCTTATTGTTCCTTATGAGGGGCCAAACGCCACAGAAACTTCCAAAAAATGTTACTTAATGTGTAATCATCAGATATGTTTCATATGCTTCATTCTTGTCAGGACGGATGGTTGCCCCATCACAACCCGCAATATATAGAGGACTAATGCTGCAGAATACTTCTTAAAACGCATTGCGCAATTGCGTAAACGCCAGAACTCTACATCTACCAAACTTATCTGCAATCATACCTGCCGCCAGAAGACCAACAAAACAGTTATGCTCAGCACCCATAGTTGGATTTGTGGGGCGGACTTGGTTGACCTGGTTTAGGACTCTCATCAGACGAAAGCCAATCCGACAGTAAAGACCATGCTCACTTAGCGGAAAGTTCAGAGCGCGCGCCCAACAACTGCAATTTTCAACTAAAGTTTGATCTAAGACATGGAAGCTGCATTCTTCTTTCATACTTGCGGAGGTTACGACTCTCATCTTATAATGAAAGGCGTAGGACGGACCCGCCTTCCGGTGTAACATGCCTGCCAAGTCAACGAAAAGTACCTGTGTTACACTTAAATAACATGTATTTTATGACTCTAGTCAACACCTGTGGGATCATTAGAGTCACCTGGCTTTTTTTATGGTCCCCTTAATGTCTTGCCCAATAACAGAAGGCATATTTTGACCCACTCTTGTTAGAAAGGGCGTTTATGCCTTATGAGTACATGAACGTTGGCGAAAAGGTTTGACGAAACTTCGCTTTCGCCTACAAGACGCGCGTTCTTTTCTAGTCTCAGAGGAAAGCGGCATTCGTGATTCCGAGCATTACCAGCATGCTCACGACGCACGGCAGCAGTTAGAGTGTTTAAAACGATGGGAGGGGAAGGCTATCATGATGCATCACTTGATGGCCCGTTGCAATGTATGTTGGCGGAGTTTGAAAATTACAGAAAAGGCCAGCATGAAACATTTACAGCCTGGATCCCGCGCATTATATTTCTGCGCTGGGATGAGCAGGGACGCTTTCTTTAAAGTTTACTGGAGTACAGATTGATTTATAGTCCGATTTACCAAAAGATTCAGATGATTGCAAACGGACATGCGCGGAGGAATTAGTATGGCGTCGCATCAATACTGTAAAGCAAACAACAAATTACTTGGACAACTTGATCCAACGTAAAAGGTCTAACGATCTCATGTATTTAGATGCAAAAATCTCAGTCTGGTTGGGCTATGGCGCATCACTTCCATTAGTAACTTTTTTTAAATGTACCACAGGACGGCAAGTACGAATAATACAATCAAAAGCATTAAAAGTGGTTGGCAGTTTGGAAGGCAGATCAACAGCATGGATACAATCTAGGAAGTTGACTTAGAATATCCTCAGGAAACTCCATGACCTGCCATAATGACTATAACCCATTAGCAGCAGAAAGTCTAAAGATAATTTCAAAGAGAGCCGCCCTAAACTTGATGCCTAATTCTTCGGGACAAAAAAAAATTATGTCTGTCACTTACAGACTTCTACAATTTTAATTAAGACATGGTTTATAGCTAACCAGATGTTCATCGTGTAATTGCTTTGATCAAGAACAGTTCATGAAACCGCATACATCATGAAGAACACTGATCTTTCTTAGAACCAAATCCGCTGATTGCTCAGAAAAGACTTTTTCCAAGCTGATGAACAACAGCCTGTTTCGGAAAGACTATGGGGGAAAATCCACACAGCGCAAGATGTTAGATGGTCACCCGAGAGAAACGAAGCAATTAAGCTGACTTCAAACCTAATTTTATCAGGACTTTAGAAGATTTCATGATCAGCTTTTTGGCCTACTCATGAAAAAAAAAAAAAGAAGTCAAAATTGAACAAACCTGTATATTTATTGGGTTTATGCTTTGAAATTATCAAAGCTTTTGATGTTAGAATTTTTTATGCCTACTTAAAAACCCACGTATCCAGAGTCCAGAGTACTTTACACAGCTACTGATAGTTTTGTTATAGATCATCCCTACTGAAGATTATCTATAAAAGGACATGGAAATAGAAGTTGCGAAAGGGGCATGTGGGATGTTATGACACATTCTGATTACCACTAAAGATTCGCATTTTAATTCAACCATGTTAACAAGAAGGTTGTTAGGAAAGGATGAAGGCTGAATTAATCGGAGGGGCGTTTGATTAAGAGTTTATTGGTTTAAGGTCGAAAATGTACAGTCTTTCGAGCCAGGAGGGGGAACACCAACAAAAAAAGCAACGAGGAATATCTCGCAGTTTGGTTGTGCAGTCAAACAATATTAATGAACAACTACAAAGAGCATTGTTTCAATAAACGTACTTTTCATCATGACAATCGTTAAAACTACGACCTAATCTACATGTGATTCAAACACAAACTGTTGTAACATAAAGTCATAAGATTAGACCAAACACACCACGAGTATTTGTTTATTCCAGAGTTTGCATTTGCAATGGGCACTGGAGAACAAGCATAATTACATACCTTCTTCACCGAAAGAGTTAATATTCGGGTTCATTATTTTTCTGAAATTTCTCTCGAAAATCAAATATATCATCTTCAATTCATTCACATTTTTTCTCATGTTTGTTGACGTTCTCGGGAATTTTATTTTTTATTATTTCAAGATTATTCCTTTTTCCCATTTTTGATAGTCAAAATTTGGGATTTTGGGCTGTAAGTGATCTGGATGCAGTGCCATGTTTCTGATGAATCCTTCGTAATTGTTCTCTGTCCAGCCGAATATGTATCATATGATTCCGCGTTAATTCCTTAATGGCAGCAACACGTATCATATGAATCTCGTATTAATTCCAGTTTCTCTTCCTTTATCATTCTTGTTTCGCTTGTTCGTTCTGTTGCTTCCTATCTGGAGCTTCCATTTTAGACTCAAATTATTTATGTAAATTAAAAATAATTAAACAACTGGACTGATCTGGGGGATATCTGCAGTTCTTCCTTCACAAAGATCTTTGAGGAGATGTTTGTTTTGTTGTGTCAGTTTTCTGTAAATAATACACGGGCGGGATTCATTTTACAATTCTTTTTATTGCATATGGATCAACACTCAAACCGGATCGGTTTGCCTGATGCGAGTGTCCCTTTGCTTCACCCGGTAAATAAAGGTACCTTACTTTTAACAAACGGTTACTAGTTTGCTGGCTTGTTACTCGGAGTCGTCAGCACATTTATTGTTTGCTTTTTTGATTGCTTTGTACTGGTTTTTTTAGCCCTTTAAATTCTTATTATTCATTGCGCGCAAAACTGACGGGCAGTCTTCTAACCATTATGTGTTGCGAGAAAATTGTCAATCAGGCTCTCTGTGATACTGGTAGGGAAAAAAGTCTTTCAGATAACTGTTTGTTTAAAGTTTTCAACAAAGCCTGTGGATCTATATTGTGAACTCCTGGGATGCTCTTTTAATAGTAACTCTAAGTTTTAAAACAATATTGATTCACTTGTCCTTTAAATTGCTTTTTCCATCATCGACTTTCGCAATCTGCGAGGATAAGTTAAGGGGAAGCGTTTTTGGAATATCAGTAGTATGGCAAACAGCAACAGCAGAAGCAACTCTTTTTGTGGGTAATGGTTCCGCATCTTTGTATCTTGAAAGCTATGTCAAAGACTGTAAGTGCGTACTTAATTTTTTTCGCTCCTAATCGTTTCATGGGGTTCAAAATAGAAGGTCATTTGATGGGTGTCGTTCGGTATTGTCGTTCTACAAAGTGTGGTCTCTGTAATCGTCTAGGGAGGTAAATAAATTTGCAAATCGCTTGTTTAGACTGCAATTCTTTTGCTGTTTGTTCCCTGACTCCGCTGCCTGGCTTAGCTTTTTAATTGCGTGATTCTTCAAATATCCTTTTGGCAATAATAGCTTTTGTTCAGTTTTATTAAGCCAATAATTATGCGCAACAAAATACACGACCGGTCATGCCAAAGACAATAACACGATTTCTTGCTCTTTTGTTTTTCTGATGGTTGATAAAGTCGCCTGAATTTTGGTGGGCGGCAATCGTCTCGATTGGTTTGCCTGTTACAAGATAATATTCTTTTATGCTTTGATCAACATCTTTAAATGTGTAAGCTGCATGTCCCTGTTTTTTCAGTTTATCATTAATTAAATCTAACTGCTCAATCTTTCTTTTCATAGTAAATCTGGTGCTGCTGCTAAGTTGCTCCATAGCTTTTGTTATGTCTTTGATCTAACCGTATCCGCAGTTTACTAAATGCGTGCAATTACTTCCGCTAAAGGCCAACCAAAAAAAGCGCATAACCACCAGCGCCGCTATCATCAATACGAATGAAGCCATTTTTATAAATGTATTTTTTTAATTTTACTTATTGATACTGTCAGGAATTATTCTTGCTAACTAGAAAATCTTTGTAGCGAATTGTAAGCTGCTATAACAGCAATTAGGCTTTGCTGAGTCTTCAAAGTCTGTTTGCCAAGATCTTGTTGGATTTAATTATTAACAAGCTTTTAACCAAGCATTGTGTATTCCTATACTTAGGACCGCCAATAACAGCAGAATGGATAACAAGATTGGTACAGTCTGTTCGGGCTCATTTAAAACAAAAAAAATAATAATTATATTTTGTAATAAAACATGAACACCGAGATCTATTACACATTCCTGAAACTTTGTGATTACAAATGAACAAGTTGATGACCAAGCTAATTATGCCAAAAAAAGGAAGGGAGTATTCTTTGGCAGCATAGTGGAAAAACAAAACGTTCCTTGGAAATGAATTCAGCAATATAGAACAGATTCAACAGATGTCGCCACAAGACATTATAAAGTATATAAACCAGGTAGAAAACGCAACTAGGATCAAGAAATGGTTAAAATAGTTGTGTGCAATCGGTTCTTAGGTTTGTACACTAAACTAGTTAGTAGATTTGCGCCTATTGATTCTGAACAAGACTTTATGTATGATTTAAGCAGATCCAGTTTTAACAAAGTCATTAGAGTCTTCTAGGTGTGATCTGTTATTACAGATTTGGACAGTATTATCGACGCTAACTCCGTGGGATTAATTACTTTAAATCAATATGATTATATTTCCCTTAAAAATGACCCGAAGCCAGAAAAATCAGAAGAATTCAGAATCAGAAAACATTGATTCGGTGGAGAACGTGATCCGTAAAAAACGCTCATCCTGGACGCGTTGCAGCAGGAAAAAAGTTGCAGAGTGGAACAAGCGAACAAATTAATGTTACAATCACAAAAATAATAGTCATAATGAAAAGTGCCAGAGACGCAAAAGCCGTTGTTTCAATGCGGCTATAAAAACACAGAACACGTTGATCCTACAGCAACACAGGGTTGCCTACACACCAACGTCTTCACAGAATTTCTTAAAACAATTGTCATTTTTTGGCGCATTGTTACTGCTGGGGGTGGTTATTACGGTTATTAAAATATATAAACAAAGACACCAAAAACCCAAGCAGTCCAACAATCTCTGCACTAAAATACAAAATCCGAATGCAAAAGTATGCCAGAACCGCACCAACAAAGATATTTTTGACTCCATATAAAATGGCTATACTTTAAGAACTTAATAATAAATTATAATATAACTTGAATAAGAACTAGTAGACTTAGGGGATAAACTTAGTTTATGAGCTTGGGATGACTTAGTTAAGAATTGAGGTGCCTTGGATCAAGAAACTTTTAAGAAAACTGATGTGACTTAAGTAGGAAACTTTAAAGGCAAACTTAATAAGAACTTAATTAAAAACTTAAATTAAGAACTTGGGGTGACTTGATTAAGAACTTAAATTAAAAAATTGGTGGGTTGTGCTTAATTAAGAACTTAATTAAGGACTTGGGCGTGGATTGGGAGGTGAAGGTGTCAAGTGTCTCAAAGGGAATGTGGGGGCATTGCATTTGATGAATAGGTTGTGTTCCGCGCCCCACCTCAATCAAATAGGCCAAGTGATCAATAGGATCGTTTGGCCTAGTTAGTCACTGAGCTTTGCGGGTCAAAAGACCCTATGTGATCACTAGCCTAGTTTGCTGCTGTGTTTGCAGGTCAAAAAGTGATGCACTAGGGTCGTTTGACCTAGTTTGATGTGTGCTCCTATTTTTCAACCAGGGTTGCAACCTGGCTTTGGCAGAGTTACGGCAGTTTATGCTGTTAGCCGAGTTTATGGCGGCTTAATCGCCAGTAGTTAGTACATCCGTCATTGTATATTTGGAGCATTTATATGGAGATTAGTGCTGGCTACACACCATCCTCTCCATACTAGGTAGATGTACTAAGGTCTGCCTAGCCTATCTAGTTTGTTTGCCAGAACCCCCGAAAATCGCTATTCAGTTGCCATAAGTCTAATGGATAGTTTGGGTTTGCTACACAGTTCATTAATCACTGATTTCCTAGCTTGTGAAATTTAGGATAGTTATAAAAACACACCAGAAAGTTGATAAGTTTTCTAGCATAGAATCCAGCCATGTTCACCTGCGTCTTAGAATGAACGCCCCATGTTTTTGAGCGTTTGTTTGTTTTTTTAAAAATGATTGAGTCTGTCTCAAGCCAGGCCCAAAACAATCCAATGCATGTGGATTGTTTTGTTGGCCGACTTTCAACAATGCAGCGCCAATTTTTTTTGGATAAGGAACATCTCATCAATAGTCAAACACGTATTGAAACGGCAATATCTGTCAAATATTTTCTTTTCAACGGTTTTCATTTCCTTGAACCAACAAACTTTAAGATAGTCGTTGCATTTACCAAAGCAAGTCGGTTCACTTTTTTTTTATTTTTTTTTTCCCCCTTTTTTTTTTTTTCTGTATCTTCAAAAAAGCAATGCTTCTTTGGGGGGCGACTGGTTTGCCGCTGTTAAAGGCCTCCCAACGAAGCCAATCCGACATAAGAGCCCAAAGATCACATTAGCGGAAAGTCAAGGCGCCGCGCACAAAAACTGCAATTTTCAACTAAAGTTTGATCCTAAACATGGAAGCTGCCCATCTTCTTTCATAACTTGCGAGGTTACGACTCTCATCTTAAATGAAAGCAGTAGACGACGCCTTCAGGGTAACATGCATTGCACAGTCATCAGAAAAGTACATGGTTTCACTTTAAATAACATGTTCTTTTATGACTCTAGTCAACACCTGATGGGATCATTAGAGTCACTGGCTATGTCCTTAAAGTCCTGCCCAATAACAGAAGAATATTTTGGACCCAACTCTTGTTAGAAAGGGCGTTTATCCTTAAGAGTACATGAACAGTTGGGAAAAGGTTTTGACGAAAATTCGTTTCCCCGCCTAAAGACGCGTTCTTTTCTATTCTCAGAGGAAGGGATTAGTGATCCGATTACCACATGCTCAAGAAGCATGGCAAAGTTAGAGTGTAAAACGATGGGAGACTATCAGATGCATACTTATGGCCGATGTATGTTTGTTGGCGGACGTATTTTGAAAATTACAGAAAGACCTGCATGAAACATTACACCTGGATCCCGCGCATTATATTTCTGCCCCCTGGGATGACTGGGACGCTTTCTTAAAGTTTACTGGAGTAACAGATTGATTTATTGTCAGATTTACCCAATGATTCAGATGATTGAAAAGGGAAATCCCGCGGAGGAATTTAGTATGGCGTCGCATCATTACTGTAAAGCAAAACCCCAAATACTTGGACAAACTATGATCCAAGAAAAAGGGTCTAACTATCTCATGTATTTAGATGCAAACAATCTGTAGGTTGGGCTATGGCCAATCATTTCCATTACGTAACTTTAAAATGTACACAGAGGGCAGTAACGAATAATATTCAAAAGGCATTAAAGTGGTTGAGCAGTTTGAAGCCAGATCAACAGCATGGATACATTCTAGAAGTTGACTTAGAATATCCTCAGGAACCCCCATGACCTGCAAATGACTACCCATTAGCAGCAGAAAGTCTAAAGTTTGAATTCAAGAGAGCCGCCTAAACTTGTGCCTAATCTTCGGGACAAAAAAAAATTATGTCTGTCATTACAGACTTCTACAATTTTATTTAAGACATGGTTTGAGCTAACAGCTGTTCATCGTGTAATTGCTTTTGATCAAGAACAGTTCATGAAACCAACATCATGAAGAACACTGATCTTAGAACCAAATCCGCAGATGCTTCAGAAAAAGACTTTTTCAAGCTGAGAACAACAGCTGTTTTCGGAAAGACTATGGAAAATCCACACAACGCAAAGATGTTAGATTGGTCACCAGAGAGAACGAAGCAATTAAGCTGACTTCAAAACCTAATTATCAGGACTTTTTGAAGATTTCATGATCAGCTTTTTGGCATAATGATGAAAAAAAAAGAAAGTCAAATTGAAAAAAACCTGTAATTTTTTGGGTTTACTGTTTTAGAATTATCAAAGCTTTTGATGTTAGAATTTTTTTATGAAATACTTTAAACCTCGTATCCAGAGTCCAGAGTACTTTACACAGATACTGATAGTTTGTTATAGATATCCCTACTGAAGATATCTAAAAAGACATGGAAATAAAGTACTAAAGGGCATGTGGGATGGTATGACACATCTGATTACACTAAAGATTCGCCTTTACATTCAACCGTTAACAAGAAGGTTTTAGGAAAATGAAGGAATGAATTTCGGAGGGGTGATTAAGGAGTTTATTGGTTTAAGGTCGAAAGTACAGTCTTTCGAGCCAGGAGAAAACCATCAAAAAAACAAAGGGAATAAACTCGCAGTGTTGTGCAGTCAAACATATTACATGACAACTACAAAGAAGCATTGTTCAATAAACATACTTTTTCATCATGACAACGTAAAACTACGATCTAATCTACATGAGAACAACACAACTGATGTAAAAAAAGAAGTCATTAGATAGAACAAACACAAAACGAGTATTTGTTAATCCGAGTTTTTTATATGCAATCGGCACTGGAGAACAGCATAATTACATACCTTCTTCACCGAAGAGTTTATATTCGGGTTCATATTTTTCCTGAAATTTATCTAGAAAATCAATCATATCATCTTCCAATTCATTCAAATTTTTTCTCATGTTTGCTTGACGTGCTCGAATTTTTTTTATTATTTCAAGATATTCTTTTTTCCCATTTTTGATAGTCAAAATTTGGGATTTTGGGCTGTAAGTGATCTGGATGCAGTGCCATGTGTTGATGAATCCTCGTAATTGTTTCTTTAACAGCAGAATATGTATCATATGATTCTCGCGTTAATTCCTTAATAGCAGAACACGTATCATATGATTCTCGTATTAATTCCAAGTTCTCTTCATTTATCATTCTTGTTTCGCTTGTTTCGTTCTGTGCTTCCTTCTGAGCTTCCATTTTAGACTCAAATATATTTATGTAAATTAAAAATTAATTAAACAACTGGAACTGTATCTGGTGGGATTATCTGCAGTTCTTCCTTCACAAAGATCTTTGAGGAGCTGGTTGTTTTGTGTGTCAGTTTCTCGTAAATAATACACGGGCGGATTCATTTTTACAATTCTTTTTATTTCATATGGATCAACACTCCAAACCGGATCGGTTGCCCTGATGCGAGTGTCCCCTTCTGCTTCCCCCGGTAAATAAAGGTACCTTACTTTTAAACCAAACGGTAATAGTTTGCTGGTTGTACTGGAGTCTTCAGCAACATTTATTGTTTGTTTTTTGATTGCTTGTACTGGTTTTAGCCCTTTAAATTCTTCATTATTCATTGCGCGCAAAACTGAGGGCAGTCTTCTAACCCATTCTGTGTTGCGAGAATTGTCAATCAGCTCTCTGTGATACTGGTAGGAAAAAAGTCTTTCAGATAACTGTTTGTTAAAGTTTTCAACCAAAGCCTGTGATCTATATCTGTGAACTCCTGGAATGCCTCTTTTAATAGTAACTCTATGTTTTAACAATAATTGATTCACTTGTCCTTTAAATTCTTTTCCATCATCGACTTGAATCATGCGAGGATAAGTTAAGGGGCCTCGTTGGTATATCAGTTGTATGGCAACAGCAACAGCAGAAGCACCTCTTTTGTGTTAATGGTTCCGCATCTTTGTATCTTGAAGCTATGTCAATGACTGTAAGTGCGTACTTAAATCTTTTTCGTCTAATCGTATCATGGGGTAATATAGAAGGTCCATTTGATGGGTGTCGTTCGGTATTGTGTTCACAAAGTGTGGTCTCTGTATTCGTCTAGGCGCAGGTAAATAAATTTGCCAAATCGCTTGTTTAGATAGCCATTCTTTTGCTGTTTGTTCACTGACTCCCGCTGCCTGGCTTAGCTTTTTAATTGCCGTGATTCCCTTCCAATATCCTTTTGGCGAATAATAGATTTTGTTCATTTTTATTCAGCCAATATTATGCGCAACAAAATACACGACGGTCATGCCAAAGACAATAAACACGATTTCTTGCATCTTTTGTTTTTCTGATGGTTGATAAAAGTCGCTGAATTTTGGTGGGGGCAATGTCTCGATTGGTTTGCCTGTTACAAGATAATATTCTTTTATTGCTTGATCAACATCTTTAAATGTGTAAGCTGCATGTCCCTGTTTTTTCAGTTTATCATTAATAAAATCTAACTGCTCAATTCTCTGCTTTTCATAGTAATCTTGTGCTGCTGCTAGTTGCTCCATAGCTTTGTTATGTCTTTTCCTCTCACCGTCATCCCGCAGTTTACTAAATGCGTAATTACTTCCGCTAAAAGCAAGCGCATTAACCACAGCGCCGCCTATCATCATTACGAATGAAGCCATTTTTATAAATGTATTTTTTTAATTTTACATATTGATACTGTCAGGAATTATTCCTTGCTTAACTAGAAAATCTTTCGTAGCGAATGAAGCTGCTATAACAGCAATTAGCTTTGCTGAGTCTTCAAAGTCTAGTTTGCCAAGATCTGCTGGTTTAATTTTAACAAGCTTTTACCAAGCATTGTGTATCCTATACTTAGACCGCCAATAACAGCAGAATGGTAAACAAGATTGGTAACAGTCTTTTCGGCGCTCATTTTTAAAAACAAAATAATAATTATATTTAGTAATAAAACATGAACACCGATGATCTATTAAACATTCCTGAACTTGTGATTACAAATGAACAAGTTGATGACCAAGCTATTATGCCAAAAAAGGAAGGGCTGTATTCTTTGGCAGCATGTGGAAAAACAAAACAGTTCCTTGGAAATGAATTCAGCATAGAACAGATTCAACAGATGTCGCCACAAGACATTATAAAGTATCATAACAGGTATGAAACGCAACTAGGATCAAGAATGGTAAAAAGTGTAGGGCAAACGGTTCTTAGTTTGTACACTAAACTAGTTAGTAGATTTGCGCCTATTGATTCTGAACAAGACTTTATGTATGATTTAACGCAGGATCCAGTTTTAACAAAGTCATTAGAGTCTCTAGGATGTGATCTGTATTACAGATTTGGAACATTATTATCGCCGCTAATCATGGGATTAATTACTTTAATCATATAGATTTTATTTCCCTTAAAAATGACCGAGCCAGAAAATCAGCAGAATCAGAATCAGAAAACATTGAATCAGGTGGAGAAAGTGATCAGTAAAAAACCGCCTCATCCTGGACGCGTTGCAGCAGGAAAAAGATTAGCAGAGTGGAACAAGCGAACAAAATTAATGTTACAATCACAAAATATAGCTCATAATGAAAAAGTGCCAGAGCCGCAGCCAGTTGTTTCAATGCCGGCTATAAAAACACCAGAACAAGTTGATCCTACAGCAACACCAGGGTTGCCTACACCACCAAAGTCTTCACAGAATTTTCTTAAAACAATTGTCATTTTTGGCGGCATTGCTGCTGCTGGGGTGGTTATTACGGTTATAAAATATATAAACAAAGACACCAAAAACCAAAGCAGTCCAAACAATCTCTGCCACTAATACAAAATCCGAATGCAAAAGTATGCCAGAACCGCCAACAACAAAAGATCATTTGATCCATTTAAAATGGAATAATACTTTAAGAACTTAATAAATAATTATAAGTTAACTTGAATAAGAACTTAGTAGAACTTAGGGGATAACTTAGTTATGAGCTTGGGATGACTTAAGTTAAGAACTTGAGGTGCCTTGATCAAGAACTTATTAAGAACTTGATGTGACTTAAGTAGAAACTTAAAGGAACTTAATAAAGAACTTAATTAAAAACTTAATTAAGAACTTGGGGTGACTTGATTAAGAACTTAATTAAAAAACTTGGGGTGACTTAATTAAGAACTTAATTAAGGACTTGGGGTGACTTGGGGTGAAGGTGTCAAGTGTCTCAAAGCGGAACTGTGGGGGCCACTTGCTTTGTGACTGAATAGGTTGTGTCCCGCGCCCACCTCAATCAACTAGGCCAAGTGATCACATAGGATCGTTTGGCCTAGTTTGTCACTGAGCTTTGCAGGTCAAACGACCCTATGTGATCACTTGACCTAGTTTGCTGCTGTGCTTTGCAGGTCAAGTGATCACTAGGGTCGTTTGACCTAGTTTGATGCTGTGCTCCTCTTTTCTCAACCAGGCTTGCAACTGGCTTTGGCAGAGTTACAGCAGTTACTGCTGTAGCCGAGCTTTTATGGCGGCTCTAATCGCCAGTAGTTAGTACATCCGTCATTGTATATTTGGAGCATTTATATGGAGATAGTGCTGGCTACACACCACTCCTCTCCATACTGGTAGATGTACTAAGGTCTGCCTAGCCCTATCTAGTTTGTTTGCCAGAACCCCCGAAAATCGCTATTCAGTTGCATAAGTCTAATGATAGTTTGGCGTTTGCTACACAGTTCATTTATACTGATTCCTAGCTTGTGAAATTTAGGATAGTTATAAAAACACACAGAAAGTTGAATAAGTTTTCTAGCATACGAATCAGCCATGTTCACCTGCGTCTTAAGAAATGAACGCCATGTTTGAAGCGTTTTTGTTTTTTTAAACATGACTTGAGCTGTCTCAAGCCAGCGCCCAACAATCAATGCATGATGGATTGTTTTGCTTCGGCCGACTTTCAACAATGCAGCGCCATTTTTTGGATAAGGAACCATCTCATCAATAGTCAAACACGTATTGAAACCGGCTATATCTTGTTCAATATTTCTTTCAAGTTTTCATTTCCTTGAACCAACAAACCTTTAAGATAGTCGTGCATTTCCAAAGCAGTCGGTTCACTTTTTTCCTTTTCTGTTCCTTCCAAAAAAGCAATGCTTCTTTTGGGTTTTGCTGGCAGAGAACAGGCTTCGCCTAGTTCTTTTTTTTGACAAATACTCTAACATGCTAGTGAAGTAAACCTTGTGATCTTGAATAGCGCGAGCCTGTTCTTCAGTAAACCTGTTAGCCATTTTTAAAATAACAACACAATAAAACACAGTAGTCAAGCCGGAGCACAGTAAAAACACAACCTTCCCAGACCGCTCTTTGCAAACCTCTGTGAAATATGTGGGGGGTGTATGCAGCAGCAAAAATAGCCTTGCTGACTGTTACTATAAATAGCCGTTCGCACGTGAACATTCCTGGTCAGCCCGCTAATTATCTCTCCCTTTACATGTTCTCTGTCGGCACCAGCAATTAGGGGTGTTGCCCCGTGAAGGTTGCAGTCAGCTAATTACAGGTAACACGCGGACCACTGTCAAGTCATACATGATTTCTAGTTGTCGGGATTTTCTACTCTATGTTTGTTGCTGTTTACAGACAGAGACGCATTTAATGTTATTGAAAACAAACAAGAAAAACGCAGGATTAAAGCAAAAACTAAAATCTGAAAAGTTTTGTAAATTAGTATTGAAAACGGATAATCCTACACAGTATGTTTGTTTGTAGAGTTTACTAGTTAGAGAACTATAAAATACCAATTCCTGACTCAAACCACCCGAAACTGGTTGAGGGTGGTTTGAGTCAGGATTGGTATTTTATAGTTCTCTATATGTGTGTGTTTGTGTAATGAAACGATTCATGTGTTCTTCCACCCAGACTTTTATCACACAAGCTTTTGCCTTCTGACTTAATCACTGGACAGACAAGATATGACAAGATCACACCAAGCAAAAAGCACTGGATATATGGAACATACACGCGCGTGCGCGCGCGCGCACACACACACAGACTCTTCGTGACAGACCGAATCTTATCAACGGCCTTTGAGAGCATCCGATCAATGAGAGAAATCGTCTCATCAACCCAAATATTGTCATACAGACATCAGCTTATGGCCGTTAGTAATCGTATTTACTGGAGTGTTCAAAACATGTTACATTTCACCAGTGGGCGACATAATCGAGTCGAATCAGTAATAAAGGAAGACATTGGCGGAGAAAAAGAAGCTTTTCCTTAAGAATGGAAATGTCTTGAACAAAGATAAGTGAAAGCGTAAGAACAAGGAGAAGGACGTGGATGGGGGGAGAGAGATGATGAGAGAGAAGATGAGTTAAAGAAGGGAAAAGACAAAGAGAAGAGAGAGAGACGAAAAAAAGGAGGAGGAAGCGGAAATGTAAGCTAAAGAGAAGGGGGAAAAGAGGAGAGGCGAAAAAGTAAAAGGGAAAGTAGAATGAGGCAGAGAACAAACAAACAAACAAAAAAAGCGGAGAGAGCAGGGAAGTGGTGTGGGTGATGAACAGCACGATGTGCTTCATGAGAAGAAGAAGAAGAAAAAAGTGGAGAAGAAAGAAGAGGAGAAGAAAGACGCTCAGCTTGAGAATAAAAGATGAGAACGCACAGGAGAAGAACGAGGAGATAAATTAAGAGGAGAGAGAGAGGCAGAATAAAAGAAAACAAATAAGAAGGAGGAAGAGAGTGAGGATGGAAAAGTTGATGAGCAAGAAGAGAAGAAGAAGAAGAGAAGAGGAGAGAGAGAGAGAGAGAGAGAGAGAGAGAGAGAGAGAGAGAGAGAGAGAGAGAGAGAGAGAGAGAGAGAGAGGAAGCGAACGGTAAAGGGGGAGCAAATATGAGGGCGAGGACAGAGAATATGAACATGTTGATCAAACGTAAGTCAAACCCCCTTGTTGAATGCAGTGTCATTATAGCGAAGGGATCAAAGACATCCTAGCAATTGCTTGTGACAGCTGTCCCACTAGTACATCAAACATCACAAGAACGTGCATAAATATGGTTGGTGATGACCAAACTACAGCTGCAAGCAGACCAAGCTATCGCGGCGAGTACCTTCACGGTGGAAATGTTACCACGGGGTTCATTTCTACAAGACAGATACATTTCTGTTACGAAGATTGCTTTAACATTTAGGTTTGATTCGTGTCTTTTTGAAATGACGAAGGTCAGGACAACAAAGCATGAGAGAGCGAGAGAGAGAGAGGAGAGAGAGAGAGAGAGAGAGAGAGAGAGAGAGAGAGAGAGAGAGAGAGAGAGAGAGACAGACAGACAGACAGACAGACAGGCAGACAGACAGACAGACAGACAGACAAAGACAGAGACAGAGAGACCAAGAGGGAGACGCACATGCTAGCTCATACAGAGAGAGAGAGAGAGAGAGAGAGAGAGAGAGACAGAGACAGAGACAGAGAGACAGAGAGACAGAGAGAGAGACACAGAGAGAGAGACAGAGACAGAGACAGAGAGACAGAAAGATAAAGACATATAGACAGGCAGGTAGACAAACAAACAGACAAACAGACGGACTGACAGACGGAGAACCTGAGAGGGAGGGAGAGAGAGAGAGAGAGAGAGAGAGAGAGAGAGACGCAGAGAGACAGAGACAGAAAAAACACAGAGAGACAGAGACAGAAGAGGTCTGACCGCTGCCAACGAGGAAAAAAAAAAGAAAAAAGAAAAAGAAAAAAAAACACCAAATGACTTGAACCAGGCACTTCAAAAGGAATTGCAGCCTGGGAGCAGAGAGCATGTTTACCCGCGAGAGCACGGCGCCAGCAGCAAGGAGATCAATCATCCGGGGAACCGCGTGTGGCCAGACTCCACTGATAAATCATTCCTTGTCATCACCTATTGTCACCCCGACACGCTTGGTGAAGCCCTGTGAAATTCACTACATCCAGTGATTGATGAGCCACTGCGTCTACCCCTGAATATCAAATGATTTGAATGTTTGTGGGGCAGGCAGAATGTGTCATTTGATTTTTTTTTAAAAGCTCAGTCAATTCAGGACCACTCAAATACCCATAATATTGTGAAGGATGTCCATTTGAAAAGGGATCTACAAATCAAGAACTTATGAGGAAACCAATCCCTTCTATTAGTTAATCATAAACTAAAGTATACTGGTGTCTGCCAATTCGCGCAATTTTAGAAGAAGAAAAAAATCAAAAAACAAATTCATTTTTGCGCAACAATCTGTGGAAAATATATAGGAAAATATCAAACATCACTACCATTGTGCATTACTTTCAATAAGAGTTTGACATGCAAACCACCTGCTAAGGGACTCTGCACATTGCTTCTCCATACACTACATAATCATATTGTTCAATTTTATTTTGCTTCGTTCAAAAACTTGTTGAATCCTAACAGGTCCAGGTTTGGATAGGAAGGCTGTAGATGTGTCCTATGCACGTTGGTACAGAAGAGTCACCCCTGAACTACACCAAAGAGCAGAGTACCCTCTGGCGGGTTGCCTCGATGCAGCTTGATACTGATAGCGCCCTATGGACTGCCACCACTGGCTCGGGACAGAACTAACCAGGCCGGACGTGGCTCCGTGGGGGCGGGCCGGAAATACCGGGGACAGAACTAACCAGGCCGGACGTGGCTCCGTAGGGCGGGCCGGAAATACCGGGGACAGAACTAACCAGGCCGGACGTGGCTCCGTGGGGCGGGCCGGAAATACCGGGGACAGAACTAACCAGGCCGGACGTGGCTCCGTGGGGGCGGGCCGGAAATACCGGGGACAGAACTAACCAGGCCGGACGTGGCTCCGTGGGGGCGGGCCGGAAATACCGGGACAGAACTAACCAGGCCGGACGTGGCTCCGTGGGGGCGGGCCGGAAATACCGGGGACAGAACTAACCAGGCCGGACGTGGCTCCGTGGGGGCGGGCCGGAAATACCGGGAGCAGAACTAACCAGGCCGGACGTGGCTCCGTGGGGGCGGGCCGGAAATACCGGGGACAGAACTAACCAGGCCGGACGTGGCTCCGTGGGGGCGGGCCGGAAATACCGGGGACAGAACTAACCAGGCCGGACGTGGCTCCGGGGGGGCGGGCCGGAAATACCGGCGTGGGAGTGCACGGAAGAGTAGACAAAAAAAAAAGAAGAAAAAAAAGATCGATTAGCTGTTCACACACACGGAGACAGGGTGATCACTTGTTTGTGCTAAAAGCATCCCAGAGAACTACGTACTGTTCCTGTCAAAGAGGCAGATGGATCTCAGATCTGATTGAATGCAGTATCTGCAAAGGACGCGGAGAGAGAGAGAGAGAGAGAGAGAGAGAGAGAGAGAGAGAGAGAGAGAGAGAGAGAGAGAGAGAGAGAGAGAGAGAGAGCGAGAGAGAGAGAGAGAGAGAGAGAGAGAGAGAGAGAGAGAGAGAGAGAGATACAGACAGACAGACAGACAGACAGACAGACAGTCAGACAGACCGATAGTCAGACAGACAGGTAGATAGACTGACAGATAGACGGACAGAGGGAGAGAGAGAGAGAGAGAGAGGATGCGATGAATAAGTAAGGCAGACAATGAGGAAAATGGGCCCTACACCCAATGGGTGTCTTGTTTGCCAGGGCTGAGAGAGAGAGAGAGATGATGATGATGATGATGATAATCTTTATTTCCAAGGGTAACAGATAAGCAAACAGAGAGAGAGAGAGAGAGAGAGAGAGAGAGAGAGAGAGAGAGAGAGAGACAGAGAGAGAGAGAGAGAGAGAGAGAGAGAGAACGTGTATATATAGCTATGTACCTACCTACCTACCTATCTATCTATCTATTTATCGACCTACCTACCTATCTGTCTATCTATCTATCTACCTATCTATCCATCCATATACCTATTCTCCTATCTCTCTATCGATTTGTCTGTCTATCTATCCATCTATCTGTCAATCAATATATAAATATCTATCCGTCTGTCCTTCTGCCTATCTCTCTGTCTGTCTGTCTGTCTATCTCTTTATTATCTGTCAGTCTGTCTATCTTTCTATCTGTCTATATATCTGTCTATATGTCTGTATGTCTATCTATCTCCCTGTCTATCTATCCATCTATCTATGTCTGTCTACCTACCTATCTGTCTACCTGCCTATCTGTCTACCTATATGTCTACCTTTCTGTCTACCTATCTGTCTACCTGTCTGTCTGTCTGTCTATCTATCTATCCGTCTGTTTGTCTATCTATTGATCTAAGTATCTATCCACATACCTATCTAGCTATTTATTATCTATCTATCTATTATCTATCCATCTATATATGGATCTATCCATCTGTTTATCCATAAATCTATCTATCTATCTATATATCAAATGATCTATCGAACGATCTATCATCTATCCATATATCCATCCATCTGTCCACCCATCTATCCATCCATCTAACCATCCATCTATCTCTCTATCGAAGGATTTATCTGTGTATCTGTCTTTCTGTCTATCTATCGAACGATCTATCCGTAGAGAGTTCATGTA
>CM031608.1:46978398-46985898 GCA_018398815.1 Conus ventricosus | reverse complement strand
TCCTCGCTTCCATTGTCCTAAATGTTGGTAGTTTTGCTTGGAAAAACACCTAATCGAAATGCATCGTGATTTGTCCTGTAATCTGTTTGGGTTGTCTCGCGGAACTAATAAAGTTTTTTTTTTTTTTAAATTCAGGACCACACGTCACCATTTTATGGAGACACAGCTCCTTGTCCCCAGCCGAGAAAGAATAACGAAATCTCAGACGTGTACGTGGTAGCAAGTAATAATTCTGTGAGTAATAGATAATCAACAATCCCAGACACGCGCACATCTGGCTTCGGTAACCAAGATGGGATGCGTCAGTTTTGTATACTCAGGAAGAAAAAAGGCAAGAAGAGGAAACAAGAAAAGATATTTAAAAAAAAAAAAGGATTTAATAAGAAAAAGGAAAATAAACAACACCAACGAAGAAGGCATGCGCTGCACTGACAACACAGTGTTGGACAGGCTGCAGGGAAGTAGAGGCACAAGAAAGAGCCCAGCTCTACTTCTGTCCGTTCATGACGATGTCAGATACATGACTGTCCATGATGTCTGATGGAGTCAAAGGCCGCTCGGAAAAGGAGATCCAACTCTTGTGGAGACGGGAGCCAGGAGACAGGAGCCAGAAATGGATTGCGGGGGAGATTAGGAAGGGTGAAGATTCTTCAAGAAGATGAGGCTGGTCCTAAGGCTGGAACTAAGGCAGGAACTAAGGCAGGAACTAAGGCAGAAACTAAGGCAGGAACTAAGGCAGGAACTAAGGCAGGAACTAAGGCAGGAACTAAGGCAGGAACTAAGGCAGGAACTAAGGCAGGAACTAAGGCTGGAACTAAAGCAGGAACTAAGGCAGGAACTAAGGCAGGAACTAAGGCTGGAACTAAAGCAGAAACTAAGGCAGGAACTAAGGCAGGAACTAAAACAGGAACTAAAGCAGAAACTAAGGCAGGAACTAAGGCAGGAACTAAGGCAGGAACTAAGGCTGGAACTAAGGCAGGAACTAAGGCTGGAACTAAGGCAGGAACTAAGGCTGGAACTAAGGCAGGAACTAAGACAGGAACTAGGGCAGGAACTAAGACAGGAACTAAGACAGGCAGGAACTAAGGCTGGAACTAAGGCTGGAACTAAGGCAGGAACTAAGGCAGGAACTCAGGCAGTAACTAAGGCTGGAACTAAGGCAGGAACTAAGGATGGACCTAAGACAGGAACTAAGACAGGAACTAATAATGGAACTCAGGCAGGAACTCAGGCAGGAACTAAGGCAGGAACTAAGACAGGAACTAAGGCAGGAACTAAGGCAGGAACTAAGGCAGGAACTAAGTCAGGAACTAAGGCAGGAACTAAGGCAGGCAGGAACTAAGGCTGGAACTTAGGCAAGAACTAGGGCAGGAACTAAGGCAAGAACTAAGGCAGGAACTAAGGCAGGAACTAAGGCAAGAACTAAGGCAGGAACTAAGGCAGGAACTAAGGCAGGAACTAAGGCAGGAACTAAGGCAAGAACTAAGGCAAGAACTAAGGCAGGAACTAAGGCTGGAACTAAGGCTGGAACTAAGGCTGGAACCAAGGCTGGGATAAAATGTTTGCGGACATGGTGGTGAGAAGGTAGGAAGAAAGGACAAATGGAAGGAATGAAGGGAGACAGGAACGAAGAAAGGAAATATTGAAGAAAATGGCAGACAGTGGAAGCACGGATGGAGCATAGATGTTTGATCGATGTTCATCTTTTGAACAAACGATAAGATTGTTCTCAAAATAAGAGGCGATAAGTAGAAACATACAAAACATTTCAAGGAAGAAAATCAATGCCATCAAACGTTAACACTGTGACATCATTGTGGACTGCTGCTTTTCATAAGATCATTCAACTGCAAAAAGAAGGACAGAAAGGAAATGAAGTAGGAGAGAGAGAGAAGAGAGAGAGAGAGAGAGAGAGGAGAGAGAGAGAGAGAGAGAGAGAGAGAGAGAGAGAGGAGAGAGAAGAAGAAGAAGAAGAAGAAGAAGAAGAAAAGAAGAAGAAGAAGAAGAAGAAGAAGAAGAAACAGTGCTATTCCAGGAACAAAATCAAATAGACACTACCGTCAATCGCAACTGCTTTTCACAAGCAAGCAAATACTTGACACTCACACACGCGCACACAAACACACACACACACACGCACAAACACACACACACACACACACACACACACACACACACACACACACAGAGAGAGAGAGAGAGAGAGAGAGAGAGAGGAGAGAGAGAGAGAGAGAGAGAGAGAGAGAGACAGAGAGAGAGACAGAGACAGAGACAGAGACAGAGACAGAAACAAAACACAAAAGGAAAACTAAAAAATAATTCAAGTGCATGTATACGTCTTTCTGAGCGGCCCGGGGAATACCGATCATAAATCAAAACCCAAACGAGCATCTGTCTATCTGTCTGTCTGTCTGTCTGTCTGTCTGTCTGTCTGTCTGTCTCATTCAGTCTCTCTCTCTCTCTCTCTCTCTCTCTCTTTCTCACACACACACACACACACACACACACACACACACACACACACACACACACACACACACACACACACACACACCAGAACACAACAAAAACGGAAAACTAAAAAGATATTCAGTTGAATGTATACGTCATATTGAGCGGCCCACAGAATACAAATCTAAACTCAAACAAGCATCTGTCTGCCTGTCTCCCTTTCCCTCTGTCACACACACACACACACACACACCCCACACACACACAACACACACACACACACACACACACACACACACACACCCCGCGGTCCCCTTCTCTCCCCTTCTCTCTTCTCTCTCTTCTCTCTCTCTCTCTCTCTCTCTCCTCTCTCTTCCTCTTTCCTTTATGACTCTCTCTCTCGCTCCTTTCCCACACACACACACACACACCACACACACACACACACACACACACACACCCCACACACACCACACACAACACACACACGAGCGTGCGCCCCCATACAGACAAACAGGCAGTCGGACACACACAAAACAACAAAACAGCAACAATAACTACTATTTACTGCTACTACTACTACTACTACTACTACTACTACTACTACTACTACTACTACCACTACTAAAGTCAGAATGTTCAAGACGGCTGGAGAAAACACCACTGATAGCGAACAGAAAAGGAAGAACACTGATGGGTTTGTCGACTGAGATTTTACGTCTGACTGAGTCAAATCGCCTCTTGTGACGAAACGTTCCCTGATTCCAGTCATAACATCAAAAATAGATTATTCAAAAGAGAACGGTCCTTCCACACACTGGAGAAGAGAACAGTCCTTCCACACACTGGAGAAGAGAACAGTCCTTCCACACACTGGAGAAGAGAACAGTCCTTCCACAACTGGAGAAGAGAACAGTCGTTCCCCACACTGGAGAAGAGCACAGTCCTTCCACACACTGGAGAAGAGCACAGTCCTTCCACACTCTGGAGAAGAGAACAGTGCTTCCACACACTGGAGAAGAGAACACTCCTTCCACACACTGGAGAAGAGAACAGTCCTTCCCACAATGGAGAAGACAACAGTCCTTCCCACACACTGGAGAAGAGAACAGTCCTTCCACACATTGGAGACGAGAACAGTCCTTCCACACACTGGAGAAGAGAACAGTCCTTCCACACACACGAAAAGAGAACAAGTCCTTCCACACATTGGAGACGAGAAACAGTCCTTCCACACACTGGAGAAGAAGCGAACGGTCCTTCCACACACTGGAGAAGAGAACAGTTCTTTTACACACAACTGGAGAAGAGAGCAGTTCTTCCACACACTGGAGAAGAGACTAGTCCTTCCACACACTGGAGAAGGGAGCAGTCCTTTTACACACACTGGAGAAGAGAAAAGTCCTTCCACGGACAGTTGAAGGAGAACGGTACTTTCACACACTGATAAGAGAACGGTCCTTCCACACACTGGAGAAGAGAACAGTTCTTCCACACACAGGAGAAGAGAACAGACCTTCCACACACTGGAGAAGAGAATAGTCTTTCCACATTCACTGAAGAAGAGAACAGTCCCTCCACACACTGGAGAAGAGCACAGTCCTTCCACACTCTGGAGAAGAGAACAGTCCTTCCACACACTGGATAAGAGGAGCCCTTTCACATACTGGAGAAGAGAACATTCCTTGCACACACTGGACAAGAGAACAGTGCTTCCATGCACTGGAGAAGAGAACAGTCCTTCCACACACTGGAGAAGAGAACAGTCCTTCCACACACTTTTGAAGAGAACAGTCGTTCCACACACTGGAGAAGAGAAGAGTCCTTCCACACACTGGAAGAAGAGACCAGTCCTTCCACATACTGGAGAAGAGCACAGTCCTTCCACACACTGGCGAAGAGACCAGTCCTTCCACATACTGGAGAAGAGCACAGTCCTTCCACACACTGGAGAAGAGACCAGTCCTTCCACATACTGGAGAAGAGCACAGTCCTTCCACACACTGGAGAAGAGACCAGTCCTTCCACATACTGGAGAAGAGCACAGTCCTTCCACACACTGGAGAAGAGACCAGTCCTTCCACATACTGGAGAAGAGCACAGTCCTTCCACACACTGGCGAAGAGAACAGTCCTACCACACTCTGGAGAAGAGAACAGTCCTTCCACACTCTGGAGAAGAGAACGGTCCTTCCACACACTGGAGAAGAGAACAGTCTTCCACACTTGGCGAAGAGACTAGTCCTTCACACTCTGGAGAAGAGAACAGTCCTTCCACATACACTGAAGAAGAGCACAGTCCTTCCACACACTGGAAAGAGACAGGGGAGTTGTCTGGGTCCATGGGTGGAACATTGACGCCAGACTGGCAGAAGAATCCTTGCCTCCCGAACAACGGATCGATGCCATGGTTTCCTCCTTGGCTGTAATCTATTTATCCTATCTATCCTATCCTGTCCTATCCTCCCCTTTCCTTCCGATCCATCTGTCTGTCTATCTATCGATCTATCGATCTATCGATCTATCGATCTATCTATCTATCTATCTATCTATCTATCTATCTATCTACCTACCTATCTATCCTTCCTACCTATTAATCCCATCTATCTACCTATCTATCCTTCCTACCTATTAATCCCATCTATCTATCTATCTTATCTATCATCTATCTATCTATCTATCTATCTATCTATTTATCCATCTAACCTACCTACCTACCTACCTACCTACCTACCTACCTACCTACTACCTACCTACCTTACCTACATCTATCTATCTATCTATCTATCTATCTCTTTCCTACCTATTCATCCTATCTATCTATCTATCTATCTACCTATCTATCCTTCCTATCTGTTCATCCTATCTATCTATCTATCTACCTACCTACCTACCTACCTACTCACCTACCTACTCACCTACCTACCTACCTACCTACCTATTCATCCTATCTATCTATCTATCTATCTATCTATCTATCTATGAATCTCTTTATTCTATCTATCTTTCAATCCATTTATCTGTATACCTGTCTATCCTATCTATCTTATCTGTCTAGTTATCTATCTGTCTGACCATCTATTTATCCATTTATCCATCCATTCTTCTATCCATCCATACATCTATCTATCCATCCATCTACTTATCCATCTATCTATCCATCGATCTATCTATTTATCTATCCATCTTTCTATCTATCTATTTATCCATCTATCCATCCATCTATCCATCCATCCATCCATCTATCCATCCATCCATCAATCTATTTGTCTATCTATCTGTCCACCAATCTATCTTTCTATCTGTCTTTCTATCCATCCATCCATTTACCTATCTATCCATCTATCTACGTATGTATATGTATGTATGTATGTATGTATGTATGTATGTATGTATGTATGTATGTATGTATGTATGTATGTATGTATGTATGTATGTATCTAGTAAAGGGTTTATTATTCATATTTCCCCGATTTTTCGTTCTCATTTTCTTTTCTCCCTCCTCCCCCTCTCCCTTTCTCTTTATGGCTCTCTCTCTCTCTCTCTCTCTCTCTCTCTCTCTCTCTCTCTCTCTCTCTCTCTCTCTCTCTCTCTTCTCTCTCTCTCTCTCTCTCTCTTGCATGCACACACGCGCGCGCGCGCCTCCCTTGCATCCTTAAATGGATTCTCAAGCAGGAGCTCAAAGATTTTCCCCAACATTTAATATTGTTTACATAATGTGATGTCAGGTGTGTTTTTTAGCAACTTATTTCCTTACCTCATTTTCTTTTCCTTTTACTTTTTGCCCTTCGCTGGCTGCTTTGGGGTGCTGTTGGATTCCATTCTATTTCTGAACCCTTGGTGGTGAGAACAGCACAGAATTACAGACTGTGGCATACACATCTCCATTTGATGCCAAGGGAGCACAGGCACCGTCAGCCATGCTTCTCTGATAAGTCGGGGGCCAAAGCTCTCGGAGCAGGCAATGTGCAATGTATTCCCATATGCTGCTAGTAAAGGGTGTAATGAATATTTCATTATGTTTCGTTCTCATTTTGTCCCCCCCCCCCCCCCCCCCCCCCCCCCCTTTTATGTTTGCCAGGTCATTAATGTAAAACACACTTGTTTTTCTTCTGTACTCTCTCTCTCTCTCTCTCTCTCTCTCTCTCTCTCTCTCTCTCTTCTATATATATATATATATATATATATAAATATACTGAACAACATTAAAAACGCACCACTTGCCAAAAGACCCAGACAACTTTGGTAGTACAGAATTATTTAATGAAAGTAAGCATATTTGATTACGCATCCATTTTTCAATTAAACAAAATGTCTGTTCTTGACAAGAATGGCCGAATTCATCTGAAATTAGCTGGTGACTTCAGTAGGGTCCCTGTCAAAAAGTACACCACGACGAGCATGTCCGTCCGCGAGCTCTAATACCGAGTGTGTCCGCCATTTGCCCCGATGCACGCTTGGCAGCGCCTCCTCATGGAGTAGACAAGGTTGTGCAAGAACGCCTGTGGCAGTCCATCCCACTCCTCGGTCAGTGCGCGCCTCAAATGATTGAGAGTCTGTGGACGTCTTCCACGGGCCACAAGACGCCCCAGCTCATCCCAGACGTGTTCAATGGGAGCCATGTCAGGGGACAGAGATGGCCAGGGCAACACGGCAATGTTGTTCGCCTGGAGAAACGCAGCGGTGGCTCTTGCGGTGTGGGGGTCGTGCATTATCATGCTGGAAGAACTGCAGCTCCGGGTGCTGGCCAAACAGTGGGACGACGTGGTTCTGCAGCACCTGCTGGTACGTGTTGGCATTCACATGGTTGTCAAAAAAGTACAGAGGTGTCCGGTAGTCATGACTGAATGCCCCCCAAACCATCAGACTGCCCCCTCCCCATCTATTGGCTTCAAACACGCAGCAGTTGGCGTAGCGTTTCCCGACACGCCTCCAGACTCTCATTCTCCCGTCAGCATGAGATAACGCGAAGCGACTTTCGTCAGAGAACAGCACAGCTCTCCACTGACGTCGTGTCCATGGCAGATGCTGGTTGGCCCACTGCAGGCGT
>CM031608.1:46958398-46973398 GCA_018398815.1 Conus ventricosus | reverse complement strand
ACAACTACAACAGCAACAACAACATTTAACACAAAAACATCAACTACAAAACCTCATTATTATTTTGCAGCACAACTTTGTGCAACATGTTCTGAGAAAACAAATTTACCGAACACCGTAGCATCAACAGACCCTTAACCCCAAACCCAGGCTGTGCAGAAACCTTTAGTTTTCACCAAAGAGCAATGTACACCGAATTCGCCAACCTACACATAGTTGCGACAGGAAGGAGAAAAATATATTTCTTTGAAAAAAAAATGAAAAAAAAGGTTGGGGAATGTTCAGAACTTTTCAATGCTGGACCAAGCTCTGGCAGCAAGGTCTCTGCAATGCTGGACCAAGCTCTGGCAGCAAGGTCTCTGCAATGCTGGACCAAGCTCTGGCAGCAAGGTCTCTGCAATGCTGGACCAAGCTCTGGCAGCAAGGTCTCTGCAATGCTGGACCAAGCTCTGGCAGCAAGGTCTCTGCAATGCTGGACCAAGCTCTGGCAGCAAGGTCTCTGCAATGCTGGACCAAGCTCTGGCAGCAAGGTCTCTGCAATGCTGGACCAAGCTCTGGCAGCAAGGTCTCTGCAATGCTGGACCAAGCTCTGGCAGCAAGGTCTCTGCAATGCTGGACCAAGCTCTGGTAGCAAGGTCTCTGCTACCTTGCCACGGGATCAGCTGACGAAAGAAGCAGAAGTCTAAGCAAGATTTGTCACTACGCCTAGTGCGGTGACAGGGATACCCGAATGTAGAAGGGCACCCCCTTTTAATCCACCCCGCCCACACTCTAAAACTACCGACATCACAGAACAAAAATACAAAACACCAAATAATAGGTGCAACAATCAAATTTTATTCAAATTCACACTCACACACACACACACACTATCAGCAACAACAAAAAAATCGTCAGACAATAACACAAAACAAAACCACCAAAATCAGCAATACGCGATAAAAAATTGCCCCTACACCCCACCTTAAAATCCAGGAAGCCTCAAGGGACCCCAACCCACATAGGGTTAATACCGGACCAGGGATACTCCAGGGACTATCACGTGGTAACCTGGGGCTGGGTCATCCAGAGGTAGGATGGCCCACCGAACCCAAAGTGCCCGCGCGATACAAACCACAAAGGGGACACAACGACCCCCCCCCCAAAAAAAAAAAAAAAAAAAAAAAAATCGTTACAATTCCCCCTCCACACAATACATACAAATATATCTAAATCCCTCTCTCTATATATAATTATAAACAACTCACGCACAATACCATTCACCCTTCGCACACTCGAACCATCTTTATTTGTTTCACACAATCAGTTCCCACACTCCAACTTTTTCCCCTTCCTTCCCGAACGTTCACGGTTTGTGCACTGGTGACCACACTTTCACTGAGGTCCTGATGCCCCAGCAGACGAAGCGCCGAACGATGAAGAATCGACGATGTCACAATGTTCAACACGGAGTCACTGATTTAAAGTACACTGTGACACACATTGAAGAAAATGAAGAGCCCAGCAGCTCAGCAGATCTCGGCAGCAGGAGAGGGAGCTCCGACGTTCGCAGAAGGATGAGCTCGCCCCCTCCAGCTCCCAGTCGTTCGTAGCGATGACCTAGAGGTCGGCCAGAAAGAAGTCGGAAACAGGGCAGTACCAGGTAAGATGCCTCACACCAGAGGTTGCAGCAACAGAGCGGTCAAACCTTGTCGACACCTGGAGTTACAATCACCAACGAAGACAATACAGGACAAACACCCGCCAGAGCAGCTCCAGACCGGGGAAACCCTCGCTCCGTTGAAAGCGTGGACACTGGTGGCAGACACCGACACACCGATAACTTCCTTGGAATCCCGAGCAGTCACAAGGATACACCGATGGGTTTCCTGGCAGCCCACTAAACAAAGTGGCAAAACTGCCTCACCAAACGCTGGATCAGAAGACCTCCGTCTCGAGCCAGGAGTCGCAAACAACTAAAATCAGACAGTCAAAAAAAAATAATAATAATAAATAAAACAGACGACACTTAGAGTTGACAGACATCGTGAAACTGACAAGGCCACACCCTGACTTCGACCAATCATCAGTAGGCTGCCCAGGAACGGCACGACAAAAGTCCAGATAGGGGCATAGATCGAGGCTGTCGTATACAGACTCGAAACACCAACTTGCCAGAGGACCAGTCAGCAATAAGTCACCTAGGGTGACGAGACCACACTTCCCAATATGGGAACAACTGTGTATCGGCACAGACTCTAGATTATAAATCCCTCCAACCATCAATCGATAACCACCAACTGCTTGTACACAAGACCAAATGTGGACACAGCCATATACCAACACCGATCTCCAATAGTTGGTCAACCATTCACCCATAAATCACCAAGGCAACAGACCATAAAATCACAAGAATGGATACAGCCAAACATAGGCACAAACTTCACCCTCTTTGGTCGATCACCTACCAACAATGACTCGACCAAAACACACACACAAAAATAAAACACGCATCGTAACTCCCAAATATCGACACGGGAAAAAGAAAGAACTGACCGCTGCAATAACTCCGCCTTACAATATGCGCAATTATGTCCCTTGAATGTCCGTGCGTGACAAAGATCAATATGTTGCAAAACCAGGTCAGTTGGGAAAGGGGTGGGGAGGGAGGGGGTGGGGGTGAGTTTGATCGTATATATAATTAATTTGTTTAACAGCGGCTGTGTAAACACATCAAATCTAAAACCCTGGACACACATATATGGCACATGCGCACGCGCGTACTCCCTCTCTCTCTCTCTCTCTCTCTCTCTCTCTCTCTCTCTGAAAACACCCCCGAAATGTTGTTAAAGTTTCGGGCATGTTTTTAGCAGCTGTATTTGGAAAGGGTTGTGTGAATGAGTGCCTTGTGATTTGACTTCAACGTGGCCCTTTGCGGTCGGCTGGGCTCTCAGCAACCTTACCTTACCTTACCTTACCTTACCTTACCTTACCTTACCTTACCTTACCTTACCTTACCTTACCTAAGATTGAACTGGCTTCTGTCTCGGTACAGTGTCTTCTTTTTTGTAACAGATGTATTCTCAGGTCAAATTTTTGGGGGTATCACACACTAAGAATAAGTCACGTGACAGTCCAACCAGCTGGTGACAGGAGTGCTCAGACTGAAGTTACCTAGTGGTAAAGCGCCTGACTAGTGATCCTGGTGACCCTGCGGTCGCGGGTTCGAATCTCCACCGACCGTTTTGGTTTAGGGAATGGGGCTGTGAGGGGGGTGGGGTGGGGGTGGGGGGAGGGGCCTCGGAATTAATATTAATTGGTTCCGATACTCCTTTTCCACAAAGGGTATTCGAAAGGGGCTACAAGCCGAAGGTCCGTGTGTGAACGCACACACAACAACTTGCACACGTGTGAAACTCCATCATCCACTATGGGGAAGGAAAGACCGTTCGGCCATTGGTATGGAGGGCACGAGTACTCGGGAAATGAATGATAAGCGTCGACAGGCAGTTCTTGGGTCGGCTCTTCCCCGGTAGGCAGCAAGTGATGTAAACCAGAGCGTGGACTGTACAGTGCTTAGAGCTTGGTTTCTAAACGAGGATACGCATAACGTAATCATTATCCACACACACACACGCACACACTTACACGCACACGCACACATACACGCACACACACACGCGCGCGTGCACGCGTACACGCATAGACACAGATGCGCGCGCGCACACACACAGACACACCTACACACACAAACACGCACGCACGCACGAGCACACACACACACACACACACGCACCTCTGATGCACTTTAAACAAAAATTGTTCTGTTGTGCGACATTGATACAAAAGAGTTACGATTTTATGATATATATGGTTATCCCCCCACCCCCTCCCTCCCACTCCCTCTATTCCTTCCTCCTTTCCACCCTGATGCCCCCCATCCCCATCCGCAAATTTTCCCCCCCCCCCCCCCCCCATCCCTCTGCATTATGCTTCAATCCTACTCAACTTGTTTCATTTGACATACTTTAATTCCCCCGATTAACATATACTAAAGGCTAGATAAACGATCAGGATAAGTAGATATCTACCTATCTTACCACCCATCCCAACCTTCCCCTCTTGTCCCTAACACAGCCCTCTCTCTCTCTCTCTCTCTCTCTCTCTCTCTCTCTCTCTCTCTCTCTCTCTCTCTTGCACACACACACACACACACACACACACACACACACACACACACACACACACACACACGCGCGCGCGTGTGTGTGCGTACGTGCGTGCGTGCGTGAGTGTGTGTGTTGTGTGTGTGTGTGTGTGTGTGTGTGTGTGTGTGTGTGTGCTGCTGTGTAGGTGCGTGTGTGTGTGTGTGTGTGTGTGTGGTGTGTTGTGTGTGTGTGTGTGTGTGTGTGTGTGTGTGTGTGTGTGTGTGTGTGTGTGTGGTGTGTGTGTGTGTGGTGCCCCGACACACACACACACACACACACAACACACACACACGCGCGCGCGCGCGCACGCGCGCCCACACACACACACACACACCACACCACACACACCACACCACCGCACGCACCACACACCACACACACAACACACGCCACACACACACACACACACACAACACACACACACACCCACACACAACCACACACACACACACGCACGCACACACGTACACGCGCACACACAATCATACGGTTTGTTTGTTTTTCCCGTCTAATAACACTTACAGTGAATAGACGTTAAACTAAAGACCTAACACACACACACGCACGCGCGCGCGCACGCACACACACACATACACACACACACACACACACACAACACACACACACACACACACACACACACACACACAGAGTCACACACACACACACACACACACACACACACACACACACACACACACACACACACACACACACACTCACTCATTGATCCGGATCTAGAGAGGAAATCTGAAAACGACGGTGAATTAGAATGGCCGTAAGCCCCCCCACCCCCACCCCCCACCCCCCCCCCCCCCCCCCCTTCACCCCTTCATCGAGCTGGTTTTACTGCTCCACATGATGACGGGGAAAACTAGTTTCCTGTCTTTATAATGGAAGTCCTTGGCCCACGATTGGTTCGAAGACATTGCAGTTTCCACGAACCGCAAAGTGAGTCTAAAATCAAAGTCCGAACGATCGTTTCTGAAAGGAGGAGAGCGCATCGCGCAAACTGCTGCAGCTAAGTCCTCCATTAAACATACTGTCAGATCTTTTTATATTAGCTGGGTCTGTTTTGAATGGGGTGTGGAATCGATTGTAGCAATTTGTCACAATGTCCCTGGTTTGTTTCCAAAAACATTTTGAACTTGAAAACTACGCCTGCAGAGAACAGGAAAAGGCGGCTTTTAACTCACTTTCGCCCTCCACCAAGTTTTCGGGCGAAAGTGACCTAAAAGCCGCCTTTTCCTGTTCTCTGACAAGTAAGACTTCAATAACCAAAAATAACGATTATTACAAACATACATACTGTGTAGGTTATCCGTTTTAATACTTATTTACTAAACTTGCTTGTCTTTTAAAACTAAGTTATATTTTTGACATAAAATCCGCACACTTATTCTGACTAATTTCTACCTACAAAACTTTGCCCACACAGACTGGCAGACACGAGGCTGAAACCTGATCACTTAATTTATGCTATGGCACGGCCTAGCGCAGATAAGAGGCCTTCGTTCACACAGCGCACGGCCTGCTTACAAACTGCGACCAAAAAATCAATAAAGCACACCTGGCGCGCGTTAACTGCAACATAGCCTATTGCATTAGCGAATGTTCTAGACTGTCACGTGTCACGCCACTTCGAGGCCGCCACGTCAGCAAGACCGGTTTCGCCATTGTTTCCGGATTACTGCACAAGAAGGTTGTGTTTTGACTGTGCTTCGGTGTCTGTCATTTTACATTGGAAGGCTGTGCTGTGGGTGCTTTTTCAGTGAGAAAAGTGTTTAATTTAACAAGGCGAAATGTCACAAATGTCTCAAGATAGTATTTCTTCAGAATTAGATAGAGAACTTCTTGAATCACAGGCCGTTCATCAAGAATTGTTAGATTATTCTAAGCAGGCAACTAGTTTAATTTTACCTGACATGGATCAAGCTTGCAATGTTCCATTACCACCTCCAACACCAACAGAATTGTGGACCGAAGAAGAAAAGAATGTACTTGAAGAGAACAGGCTATTTCATGAAGAAATGGCAAACATTGCTGAGAAGGCAAAAACAGTAGGCCCAATGAAACTACCAAAAAGGCCAAAACGAAAGATGGAAGATTTATTCAAAGAAAAACAAGGAAGAAAGAAAAAGAGGTCGGAGCTTGATTCTCCAACAGATTTGCACAATTATCTTGTTGCAAATGAAGCTGACACCAGTACTGGCATATCAAGAAAAGCTTTTTAGATTCTGTTCTTTTGACTACTCAGCGGCGAAAATGAAATTATAGAAAAACTGCAAAAAGGGATTAGAATCTAAAAAGACAGAACGCCCAAACAATAATGTTTCATATTCAGTTTGGTTGGTTTCTGATTTTGTGCAAAAACTGGCAGGAGAAAGAAAGAAAAGAAGGAAGAATGAAAGAAACGTGGGCACAATGGTTAAAAGAAAAAACAGGATATTCAGATGTTTACGTACGCAAGCTACGTACTCTTGCAAAAGTACTTCAACCATTTCCTCAGTTTTACAATATTGGTCTGCCAGTCAGTTTTATCATGAATAAACTGAAGCAAAATTGAAAACATGCTACAGATTGTAGAATACAGAAACTACTGGTCAAAAGTTCCAAATATCCCGGCTGAACCTCAACTGTCGCAGCCCTAGTCATACAATGTTTGTTTGTGTGGCGTTTTAGCAACAGTGCGCACGACTGTAAGACCACTGCAGGCCTACCACTGACGTAAGATCTATTTTTAGATACCGTCATGCAGGAGCGGTCGGGTTTGTTAGAGTTGGACTGCTTTAGCAACAGTGCGCGCGACTGTAAGACCACTGCAGGCCTACCACTGACGTAAGATCTATTTTTAGATACCGCTCATGCAGGAGCGGTCGGGTGTTTGTTAGAGTTGACTGCCTTGGATTTCCACCAAGCACTTCATGACTTTGTATATATTGCTGTGATTACTGGCTTCACTGCTTCGCTTCAACGTCCTGCTTCAACTTTTTGGCTGCTTTTTTAAGCGGCCACAGAGTGTACTTTATTCAACTGTCTTGTTTATTAAATCAAGCTTTTGATAAATGCACTGGTGGCCGCTTTGAATAATCTCAGTTGACAGAGAGACTGGCAGCCGCAAACCATAAATCCTTTTACATTTCCCTATGCAAGCACTTCCCTATTTTTTTTAATGTTTGTGCGTGTGTGCTGTTATTGTTGTTTTACTGATAATAACTATATTATATTCTGAACATCTGTTTCTTATAATAATCAAAGTGCGCGCATGCACACCCCCCACCCCACCCTACCCACCCCCACCCCACGCATGCACACACTTAAGTCACTTCTAAGTTCTTACTTAAGTTATCCTCAGTTTTTAATTAAGTTCTTAATTAAGTTTTAATTAAGTTACTTCAAGTTCTTAATAAGTTCTTGATTAAGTTCTTAATTAAGTTCTTAATTAAGTTACCTCAAGATTGTAATTAAGTCGTCCTTTAAGTACAACTAAGTTCTTATTCAAGTTATCTTATAATTATTAAAAAACAATACAATCTATGTTTTTATCTTAAATAGTAGATGCCTAATATGTACACACATGCCTCAAAAAACGCGTCATCGTTGAGGATGTCTTGCTTAACGCCCTTGGCGTGAGATTTGTCAGCATAGATCTTAATGAAGTTCTTACATCCTAAGCAACCGCATTGATTACAATTCTGGTTGATGGAAATGTTTTTTATAGACTCCATGTCTTTATTTATTGACTTCTATCATTTTAAACAAATAATAATCCGCCATGATCTATTTTTATTAAAAATATTATTCCATTTGAAATGGATGAAAATGAATTTTTGTTATTGGCGGTGATGGCGTGCTGTTGTCTTTTTCTGTATTTAGCGGTTCAGATTTTTTTAGCTGCTTTTGTTTTTGTTGCCATTGGTTATATATTTTTATAACCGTAATAAACTGCCCCAGCAGCAGCAATGGCGCCAAAAATGGCAACAGTTTTAAGTTCAATATTCCATGAAGACTTTGGTGCCCTTAATTAACTTGCTCTTGTTCTGGAGCTGGCATTGGATCAACTGTTGGCTTGGCGGTGTTATGTTTTTCATTATGAGTTATATTCTGTGATTGTAACTTTAATTTCTTTGTCTGTTTAACTCTGCTACCTTTTCCCTGCTGCAACACGCCCAGATGTTTACTGGTCACTTTCTCGACTTGATCAGTTGTTTTCTGATTCAATGTTTCCTGATTCTGCTGATTTTCCGACTCGTTCATTTTGAAGGGAAATAAAATCTATATGATAAAAGTAATTAATCCCATGATTAACGGCGATAACAATGTTCCAAATCTGTAATATAATCACAGCTTAGAGACTCTAATGACTTTGTTAAAACTGGATCTTGCGTTAAATCATACGTAAGATCTTGTTCAGAATCAATGGGAGCAAATCTACTGACTAGTTTAGTGTACAAACTAAGAACCGTTTGTCCTACACTTTTTACCATTCTAGATCCCAGCTGCGCTTCATACCTTTTTATGATACTTTATAATGTCTTGCGGCGACATCTGTTGAATCTGTTTCAATGCTGAATTCAGTTCCGAGGAACTGTTTGTTTTTCCACATGCTGCCAAAGAATACAACCTCTCCTTTTTGGGCATAATAGCTTGATCATCAACTTCTTCTTTTGTAAGTTCAGGAAGGTTTAGGGCCACCCTGTAGCTCTAGCAGGTCATCGCTATTTGTATTTATTATTATAATATTTTATTTTTTAAAATGAGCACCGAAAAAACTATTGCCAACCTTGTATACCATTCTGCTGTTATGGAGGTCTAAGTGTAGGATACTCAATGCTTGTAAAAGCCTGTTAAAAATAAAACCGCAGATCTTGGCAAACTAGACTTTGAGGATTCAGCAAAACTGATTGCTATTATTACAGCTTCATTTGCTACGAAAGATTTTCTAGTTAAGCAAGGAATAATTCCAAGAAGATATAAATATGTAAAAAAATACATTTATAAAAAATGGCTTCACTCGTAATGATGATAGGTGGCGCTGTGGTTAATGCGCTTGCTTTAGCGGAAGTAATTACGGTTTAGTAAACTACGGGATGACGACGAGAGAAAAAGACATAACAAAGCTGTGGAGCAACTAGCCGCAGCACAAGATCGCTATGAAAAGCATAGAATTGAGCAGTTAGATTTTATTAATAACACACTGAAAAAACAGGGGCATGCAGCTTACACATTTAAAGATGTTGATCAAGCGATAAAAGAGTATTATCTAGTAACGGGCAAACCAATCCAGACATTGCCCCCACCAAAATTCAGCAACTTTTATCAACCATCAGAAAAACAAAGATGCAAGAAATCGGGTTTATTGTCGTTGGTATGACTGTTGTGTATTTTGTTGCGCATAATGTCAGCTGAATAAAAAATGAACAAAATCTATTATTCACCAAAAGGATATTGGAAGGGAATCACAGCAATTAAAAAGCTAAGCGAAGTCAGCTGGTGTCAGTGAACAAACAGCAAAAGAATGGTTATCTAAACAAGCGATCTGGCAAATTTATTTACCTGCACCTAGACGAATACAGAGACCACACTTTGTCAATACAACTCCAAACGACACCCAATCAAATGGACCTTCTATATTTACCCCTGATACGATTAGACGAAAAAGATTTAAGTACGCACTCACAGTCATTGACATAGCTTCAAGATACAAAGAAGCGGAACCATAACACAAAAGAGTGCTTCTGCTGTTGCTGTTGCCATACAGCTGATATACCACGAGGTCCTTTAACTTATCCTCGCATGATTCAAGTTGATGATGGAAAAGAATTTAAAGGCCGAGTGAATCAATTATTGTTAAACATAGAGTTACCATTAAAAGAGGCATCCCAGGAGTTCACAGATCACAGGCTTTAGTTGAAAACTTTAACAAACAGTTAGCCGAAAGACTTTTTTCTTACCAGTATCACAGAGAGTTATTGACAATTCTCGCAACACAGAATGAGTTAGAAGACTGCCCTCAGTTTTGCGCGCAATGAATAATGAAGAATTAAAGGGCTAAAAACCAGTACAAGCAATCAAAAGAAAAACAATAAATGTTGCTGAAGACTCCAGTACACCCAGCAAACTATTACCATTTGGTTTGAAAGTAAGGTACCTTTATTTACCGGGGGAAGCGGAAGGGACACTCGCATCAGGGCAACAGATCCAGTTTGGAGTGTTGATCCATATGAAATAAAAAGAATTGTAAAAATGAATCCGCCCGTGTATTATTTACGAGAAACGGCACAACAAAACAACCAGCTCCTCAAAGATCTTTTGTAAAGAAGAACTGCAGATAATCCCACCAGACACAGTTCCGCTTTAAATTATTTATACGGTTCTATAATGTCCATATGCATATGAAAACTGGATTAACAAACACACGTTTTGGTTTTTTTCTATCTAACGACTTCTTTGTTAAACCGTTGTGTTGATCTCATGTAGATTAGATCGCAGTTTTTACGTTGTCATGATGAAAAGTCTTATTGTCAAACAATGCTTCTTTGTAGTTGTCATGCGATATGCTCGACTGCACAACACTGCGAGATATTCCTTTTGCTTTCTTAATGGTTTTTCTCCTGGCTCGAAATACTGTACATTTTTTACCTTAACCCCACATACTCCTTAATCACCTTTCCAGATAATTCATCCTTCATCTTTCCTAAAACCTTCTTGTTAGTAATTGAATGTAAAGGCGAATCTTTAGGATAATCGGATGTGTCGTACCATCCACTCGCTCCTTTCACTACTTCTAATTCCATGTCTTTATAGATGTCTTCAGTAGGGATATCTATAACAAAACTGTCGTAATCTGTGTAAAGTACTCTGGACTCTGGATACGAGGGTTTAAAGTAGTCATAAAGAAACTCTAACATTAAAAGCTTTGATAATTCTAAAACAGTAAACCCAATAAATACAGGTTTGTCCAATTTGACTTTCTTTTCTTCATCATTATGCCAAAAAGGTGATCATGAAATCTTCTAAAGTCCTGATAATTAGGTTTTTAAGTCAGCTTAATTGCTTCGTTCTCTTTGGTGACCAATCTGACATCTTTGCGCTGTGCGGATTCTCCATAGTTTTTCCGAAACAGCTGTTGTTCATCAGCTTGAAAAGTCTTTTTCTGAAGCATCTGTGGATTTAGTTCTGAGATCAGTGTTCTTCATGATGTATGGTTTCATGAACTGTTCTTGATCAAAAGCAATTATACGATGAACTGCTGTTAACTTCAACCATGTCTTAAATAAAATTGTAGAAGTCTGTAATGACAGACATAATTTTTTTTGCCTCGAAGATTAGGCACAAGTTTAGGCGGCTCTCTTGGATTCATCTTTAGACTTTCTGCTGCTAATGGGTAGTCATATATGCAGGTCATGGAGTTCATGAGGATATTCTAAGTCAACTTCTAGAATGTATCCGCGCTGTTGACCCGGCGTCAAACTGCTCAACCACTTTGACGCCTTTTGAATATTATTCGTACCTGTGTACATTTTAAAGTTGCGTAATGGAAGCGATTGCGCCATAGCCCAACCATACAGATTGTTTGCGTCTAAATACATGAGATAGTTAGACCTTTTACTTGGATCATAGTCGTCCAAGTATTTGTTGTTTGCTTTACAGTAATGATGCGACGCCATACTAATTCCTCCACGCAATCCGTTTTCAATCATCTGAATCATTGGCAGGTCAGACAATAAATCAATCTGTACTCCAGTAAACTTTAAGAAAGCGTCCCAGCTCATCCCGGGCGAAGAAATGTAATGCGCGGATCCAGGCTATAATGTTCATGCAGGTCTTTCTATAATTTCAAAAACGTCCGCCAACAAACATACATCTGCCATCAAGTAGAGTCATGATAGTCTCCCATCGTTTTACACTCTAACTTCTGCCACGCATCTTGAGCATGCTGGTAATCAGAATCACTGATGTCCTTTCCTCTAAGACTAGAAAAGAACGCGCCTTTAGGCGGAAGTGTATCTTCATCAAACCTTTCCCAACTGTTCATGTATTCATAAGGTAAACGCCCTTTCAAACAAGAGTTGGGTCAAAATATTCTCCGTTATTGGGCAGGACTTTAAGGACATAGCCAGTGACTCTAATGATCCCATCATGTGCTGCATAGAGTCATAAAAAGACATGTTATTTAAAGTGAAACACATGTACTTTTCTGATGACTGTGCAATGCATGTTATCCTGAAGGCATCGCCCACTGCTTTCATTATAAGATGAGAGTCGTAACCTCGCAAGTTATGAAAGAATACAGGCAGCTTCCATGTCTTTGGTTCAAACTTTAGTTGAAGATTGCATTTACTGTGTGCTGCTCCTCTGAACTTCCCACTAATGTGATCATGGTCTCTTACTGTCGGATTTGTTGCTTCTTCACTGAGTTCTAAAACCACAAATCCAACAATGTGTAGCTGAGTCATACTGTTGTTGGTCTTAGGCGTCATTATGATTTCAGATAAATTCAGATTATTAGAACAGTCATTACGCACTTGCTGCATGCGTTTTAAGAAGTATTCTGCAGCATTTGGTCCTCTGTATAATTCTGGTGATGAATGAGCGCCATCCGACCTAACAATAATGAAAGCAAATGAACAAATCTGATGATTACTCATTAAGACTGTTTTTTCGAAGTTTTTGTGGCGCCGGGCCTTCATAAGGAACAATAAGCGACTCGAAGTCTGCGTAAACAACGTATGGAGAATTTGCATCCGTTTCCATTCTTAAAACTAACTTTAGATCCGGGTGGGGGCGTAATTAGTTCCGTATTACAGTCAACTGGGTTAATACAATGTTTTATATGTTCACTCGCGGCTTGCACAGATGGAATTCTTGTTAAACATTTTCTACAGAATTCTTGTTTATTTTTATGCTTTGAAGTATGCCGCAATAATCTACTCATTGTGCGTATCAATGTGTAATGGGGCAGCCCCGCTGGTGAAAACATTAGTAGTAAGTCAACATGATTTTTGTCTAGCTCGCCTATTGTTGGACTGTTCTTGGACGCTCTGATGGGCTGTAGATTTGTTTCCTCATCCCATGTGTATACATTAACAGTTATTGGTTTGTTTTGTTCTTCAAACTGATCAATGGAATCCACGCTAACAGAAAGGATATTCCACTAAAGTTAAGATCATTGATGTAAGGGTGATAGTTAGACACTCTCACTGCGTTTTGCGGGCGTGATGCAGCCTCGCGAGAACACACCACATAAAACATTTGTTGTCTGTATTCTTTAGTTTAGAACGCTCTTTTTGCAACTAATGCTGGCGGTAGTGGAATGTAAGACCGCCTACAATCGGCGCATACTTAGACTGTTTTAATCTGACTCTAAGACTATCGCCCTCTGACCAACCAGAGCCTCTCAATTTGCTTCTTCAGCGGCCACATCAAACTGTGTAAGCAAGTTCGTCTGCCCAACCGGTGTTAAGTCATTATGAGAAAGAATAGTCTGCTGTTTAGTTGAGACCCGACTTCAGATTTCTTCATTTATTGTTACATAGTCGATTAAACAGCTAACATTACTTTAACTGGCGGTCTAATGTTAGTTTACCTGGAACGTGTCCAGTGTGTGTGCAGATACTTGAAGATTGTTAAGCTGATTTTGCATTCTGATCACTGTTGTCGATAGCAGTGTAAGATCGTCAGCGAAAAGTAGCAGGAAAGGATCAACGTCTGAAGAACTGAGAGACAAACCATGCCTACCTTAAACAGTCAGGTCATTAGCTAAGTCGTTATTATTAGTAATGAGAAAAGTGTCGAACTCATTATACAGCCTTGCTTCAGACCTTGCAGACAGGAAAATAACTCCGAGAGACCATTCTTGCTCATTACACAGGATTGTACAGACAGACAGACAGACAGACAGAGTGATGGATGGATTGATGGATAGACTGATAATGGAGAATAAAGAAGTTGATCATTCTTTCTCACACGAACAAATTTAATAAGATTCAAGCTTTCGCCACAAAGGCTTTTATCTATCTATCTATCTATCTAGCTAGCTAGCTAGCTATCTGTCTGGCTATCTATGTACATACATACTTACAAACATACATCCGTGTATGTGTACGTTTGTTATGAATCTATTGACACATCAATTACATGTGTTCAAGAGAGACACGCACAAATATTAACTGTCAAACAAACCGATAGACGGGCAGACAGATGGACAGACAGACGAACAGACAGATGGACAGACTGACAGACTGACGGGCACTTAGTGAACAGCTGGGCCAAATGGAACTTGCGCTCCAGACTAAAACCTCCAGGCTGCTGCCGTCTTGTCACGACAGTCTGTTTCCATGGTGACCGTAGGAAGTGCCACTATTCCCATCAGTCTTTCTGCTGAGATCACTTCTCTCCGCCCCCTGCCCCTCCGTCTCCCTCCCCCCACTCCCATGTCATGCCAGTAATTGGTTGTCAAGTCCGTCTCTACACCGCAGGGCATTATTTACAGGACAGAAGACATTTAGACGATGTCTCCCTATAGTGGATTTGTTCATTTTCTTTTAGAAGCCCCCCCCCCCCCCAACCCCAAACCCCACCCCCGACCCTCTGTCCATTTCCTACTGCACCATTTCCCTCCGTCTGATCTCCTCTCTTCGTACTGTACATCTGGTCTCTCCTCTCTTCGTACTGTACATCTGGTCTCTACATTTCTCCTCTCTTCGTACTGTACATCTGGTCTCTACATTTCTCCTCTCTTCGTACTGTACATCTGGTCTCTCCTCTCTTCGTACTGTACATCTGGTCTCTACATTTCGTCCATACAAAA
>CM031608.1:46950898-46953398 GCA_018398815.1 Conus ventricosus | reverse complement strand
AAGATATCGAACATTCGTCATCAAACTATATGACAACAAATTTCTTCGTCATCAAACTACATGGCAGCAAATTTCTTCGTCATCAAACTACATGACAGCAAATTTCTTCGTCATCAAATTACATGACAGCAACTTTCTGCATCATCAAACCACATGACAGCAAATTTCTTTGTCACCAAACTACATGACAGCAAATTTCCTCGTCATCAAACACATGACAGCAAATTTCTTCGTCATCGAATTACACGACACAAAGTTTCTTTGTCATCACACCAAATGACAGCAAATGTCTTTGTCATCAAACTGCATGACAGCAACTTTCTTTGTCATCAAACTACATGACACAAAGTTTCTTTGTCATCACACCAAATGACAGTAAATTTCTTTGTCATCAGCCTACAAGACAGCAAATTTCCTTGTCATCAAACCGCATGACAGCAAATTTCTTTATCATCAAACCACAAGACAGAAAATTAATTGGTCCTGTAACACAGTAAACGTACTCTGCGACCAACAATAGGAGAGCAAATATATTCCTCTACTTCCTCTCCAAATTCGACACATTTATTTTCTCCTCCAGTTGTAAAACAGCACCTTACTGTTTAACAAATGGGTGGGGGTGGGGGGGGGGGGGGGGGGGGGGGGGGGGGGGATGAAAAAGAAAAAGAAAGAAAAAAAAAAAAGAAAAAAAAAGAATTCGAATAAGTTATGCAGGGATCCCAAAACAAAAATCCCATCTGTAAACACAAGCCATTCCTTAATAATTAGGAAATGACCGCTGGAACCTAAATACAAAAACAGCGACAATGAGGACCTCCCAACCTTTTTCTTTGATTGTCTCATGTTTCACACTCCTGCCCTGTATTTCACCCTTGCCCCCCCCCCCCCCCCCCCCCGTCCCTCACACCATACTTCCTCTCTCTCTCCTCTCCCCAGTGGCAATACATCCAGGCCGATTATTCTAAAGACCGTTTTTCAGTGTGGACATCCTCGCTCTTAAGTCTTGTCTCCAATTTTTTTTCTTTCCGGCTTCCTCATATTTCGTCTCTCTCTCTCTCTCTCTCTCTCTCTCTCTCTCTCTCTCTCTCTCTCTCTCTCCCCCCCCCCCTCACCCTTTCCCGTCCTCCTCTCTTGCCAGTGGTATAAATGATTTAACAAAACTCATACACAGCTAAACCCACTGTCGTCCCGTCGCAGTCCCAGCAGCACTGTAGTCCTCAGGGAGCAACCCGTCAGCAGGTCGACGGCAGGCAACCCATCAGAAGAGACACTGCACTACTGGTTGAGTCACTACGCCGACGTCAACCTACCAGGGGAGATACTGCACTACTGGTTGAGTCACTACGCCGAGGTCAACCCACCAGAGGACACACTGCACTACTGGTTGAGTCACTACTCTGGTGTCAGCCCACCAGAGGAGACACTGCACTACTGGTTGAGTCACTACGCCGAGGTCAACCCACCAGAGGAGACACTGCACTACTGGTTGAGTCACTACGCCGAGGTCAACCCACCAGAGGAGACACTGCACTACTGGTTGAGTCACTACGCCGAGGTCAACCACCAGAGGAGACACTGCACTACTGGTTGAGTCACTACGCCGAGGTCAACCTACCAGAGACACTGCACTACTGGTTGAGTCACTACGCCGAGGTCAACCTACCAGAGACACTGCACTACTGGTTGAGTCACTACGCCGAGGTCAACCTACCAGAGACACTGCACTACTGGTTGAGTCACTACACCGAGGTCAACCTACCAGAGACACTGCACTACTGGTTGAGTCACTACGCCGAGGTCAACCCACCAGAGGACACTGCACTACTGGTTGAGTCACTACGCCCATGTTGAGTGGTGCTTGTTTCGATTCACCATACGCTGAAAGCTGTCTACTAAGCCCCCTGCTGACGACAGTAATTGCTAAATCCTAGAGTCAGCGTGAGTGAGCGCCCTCTAGCGGAGAGCACCGCCGCGTCCATTGAACGAGTCCCCGGGAATGTTTGTCGGTACCGACGACTACCAACTTGTTTGAAGTGGACTTTCCCCCGAGGCAGTGCACACTGGACAGGGGAGAGGAAGGCCTTCTGTTTTGGGATGATTCGGGACAAACAGTACGTTGACAGCATGAAATTGTGACAAGATGTGAAGAGAGAGAGAGAGAGAGAGAGAGAGAGAGAGAGAGAGAGAGAGAGAGAAATGGAGAACAACGACAAGAAAATCCATCTTCTTCTTCTTTGTTGCGAGCGTCTTGGTCTACACGATCAGTCCGGCCCTTGAAATGAATAGTGACATTTTCTCCAGCTCTTGTAAACAGCCGTAGAGCTTCGTCATTTGGGCTGTCTCTGTTGTCCACACCTCTCCCCTTGGCTGTTCATGTAACGGGCATTTTTGGAGCACATGCTCCGCTGACTATTCTTCCTGCCTACAAGACAGACTGGAGAAGGTACCGCCTTGAGCTTTCGGCACAAGTGACTGTTAAGTCTGTTGTGCCCGGTGCGGA
>CM031608.1:46928398-46945898 GCA_018398815.1 Conus ventricosus | reverse complement strand
GGGACCCGGGAAAATTTTCCCTTCTTCTCAATTACCGACCCAAATTTTTTGGGCACCACCCAAAATGCCACTTTTTTTACCCCCAAAGGCAAACAGCAATTTTTTTTTCCCCTTTTCAAAAAAAAAAAAATTTTCTTTTTTCCCCAAAACCAAATCAGAAATTTTCTTTGTCTTTAAACCTACAAGACAGCAATTGTTTTCTTTCCAAAGGCAAAAAGGCAAATTTTTTTTAAAACCCCAGACAGGAAAATTTTGTTTTAAACCAAAAGAAACCGAACTTGCCCCAAACTATAGGAAACAAATTTTCCCTTCTCCTTAAAACTAAAATTGGCACAAATTTTCCCCAAAAAATTTAAAACAGAAAATTTTCTTTTAAAAAAATTTGGGGGGGGGGGGGGGGGGGGGGCCCTGAAAAAAAAGGAAAGAAAGGGGAAAAAAAAAAAAAAAAAAAAGGGAGAAAGGAGGAAAAAAAGGAAAAAGGAAAAAAAAAAAAAAAAAAAAAAAAAAAAAATAAAAAAAAAAAAAAAAAGAAAAAAAAAAAAAAAAAAAAAAAAAAAGAAAAAAAAAAAAAAAAAAAAAAAAAAAAAAAAATTTTAAAAAAAAAAAAAAAAATAAAAAAAAAAAAGGGGGGGGGGGGGGGGGGGGGGGGAAAAAAAAAAAAAAAAAAAAAAAAAAAAAAAAAAAAAAAAATTTTTCCAAAATAATTTTTATGCGGGGGATCCCAAAAAAAAAAAACCCCATCTGTAAACACAAGCCATTCCTTAATAATTAGGAAATAAAGGCGGGAAAACCAAAATACAAAAACAGCGACAAGGGAGGACCCCCCAACCTTTTTCTTTGATTGTCTCATGTTTCACACTCCTCCCCCCTGTATTTAAACCCTTGGGCCCCCCCCCCCCCCCCCCGCCCCTTTCACACCATACTTCCCTCCTCTCCTCCCCCCCAGGGGCCCCTACACCAGGCCAAATTATTCAAAAAGACCTTTTTTCCCCAGTGTGGACACCCTTTCCCCTTTTAAAGGGTCTTTTTCCCCAAATTTTTTTTTCTTTCCGGCCCCTTTCATATTTCGTCTCTCTCTCTTTTTCTCTTTTCCCCTTTTCCCCTCTCTCCTCTCTCTTTTCTCCCTTCCCCCCCCCCCCCCCCTCCCCCTTTTCCCCGTCCTCCCCTCTTGCCGGGGAAATAAATGATTTAAAAAAAACTCATACACAGTTTAAACCCACTGTCGTCCCTCGCGCCCCAGCAGCACTTTTATTCCTCAGGGAGCCCCCGTCAGCAGGTCGACGGCAGGCAACCATAAAGAAGAGAAAACTGCACTCCTGGTTGAGTCACAAAGGGGCCGACGTAAACCCTCCCGGGGAAATATTTCACTACGGTTGGGACCCACTAGGGCCGAGGCAACCCCCCAGAGGCCCACACTCCCACTACTGGTTGAGTACTACTCTGGGTCAGCCCACCAGAGGGACACTGCACTACGGGTTTGGGAGTCACTACGCCGGGGTTTAAACCCCCCAGAGGAGACACTGCACTACGGTTGATTTCACTAGGGCCGAGGTCAACCCACCAGAGGGGGACACTGCACAAACGGGTTGGGTTTCATAGGGCCGAGGTCAACCCACCAGGGGGAGACCTGCACTACGGTTGGGGTCCCTACGCCGAGGCCCAAAACCCTCCCAGAGCCACTGCACACTGGTTGACCCACTACGCCGAGGTAACCTACCAGAGACACTGCACTATTTGGTTAAGCCCTACGCGAGGCCCAACCTCCCAAGGCCCCTTTGCATACGGGTTTGAGTCACTACCCCGAGGTAACCCAAACCAAGACACTGCACTCGGTTAAAGTCCTACCCCGAGGTAAACCCCACCAGAGACACTGCACTACGGGGTTGAGTCACTCCCGGCCCATGTTGATTTGGTCCCTTGTTTCGATTCACCATACGCAAAAAGCTTTTCTACTAACCCCCCCGGGCGAGGGACAGAAATTGCAAAAACCCTAGAGTCAGCGGGTGAGCGCCCCCTAGCGGAGAGCACCGCCGCGTCCATTGAAGGGGCCCCCCGGGAATTTTTGTCGGTCCCGGGACGACTACCAACTTTTTAAAAAGGGGACTTTCCCCCGGGGCCCGGCCACTGGACAGGGGAAGAAGGGCCCTTTCTTTTTTGGGGAAATAAATTCGGGGACAAACAGTACGTTGAAAGCATGAAATTGTGACAAGATGTAAAGGAGGAGAGAGAGAGAGAGAGGGAGAGAGAGAGAGAGAGAGAGGGGAAAAGGGAAAACCCAACGAAAAAAGGAAAATCCATCTTTTTTCTTCTTTTTTTGGGCGGCGTTTTTGGGTTTCACCATCCTTTGGGCCCTTGAAATAAATAGTGACTTTTTCTCCAGCTCTTGTAAACAGCCGAAGAGCTTCTTTTCTTTTGGGCGGGTTCCCTGTTTTTAAACCCCTTTCTCCCCTTTGGGCTGTTAAGGGTAAGGGCTTTTTTTGGGGGCATGCCCCGCTAAATACTTCCTGCCTACAAGACAGACTGGGAAAAGGTTTACCCCCTTTGGGGCTTTGGGCAAAAAGTTGACTTTTAAAAGTTGTTTTTCCCCGGTGCGGAGCCTCACCGGGAACCTTTTTTGCTCTCTGGACAAAAAGATGAAAATCACCCCTTTGGGTGTCCTGGGCTTTTTGGAAAAGCCCGGAGGATTTTTTTGGCATTTTCCGCGTGGGTGAGGGCCTTTTTTGTTAAAACTGCCCCCTTTGGGGCCCCCGCCCTCGGGGGTGAAAAACCAAAACTCTTTGGGCCTGGTTTTCCCGCGGGGGGGTTTGGGAAAATCCAAAAAAGCCCCCACTCTTCGGTTAGAGCAACGTTCTGAAGTGCTTCGCTCAAGCTTGGGGCTTGCTGTTTAAAAGGGCCTTCGGGGCCAGAGGGGGCGTCAAAACAGGAAGAAAACCTGACGGGTATAAACTGACTGTGCTCTGAATGATAAGGGCCCGCCTCCCAGGGGGGTTTTGTTCTTCAGCTCTGTACAAAAAAACCCCCGTCTTTTTCGTCAGTTCTCAAAACCTCACTAGAGCCATGCACACCGTTTACCCAAAGCAGGCTTACTGGAAACATCCCAACATACATGACTGGGGGGGTGCAGAGGGTTTCACACAGAGAAGGGACGGGAAATGTGTACAAAAATGAAGTAAACAAAGCGTAAACACATGGTTTTTTCATGTAGGCATTCTGTAGTGAAGAAGAGACAGCCCAAAATTAAAATATTTTAAAAAAAATTTTTAGTGGTGCCCCAAAAAAAAAAGGACAAAAAAATTTCAAGACAAAAAACGACGCGTTTCGACCTCCCCGGTTCTTCTTCAGACGCAAGATAAACAAACACTCGGGCAATGGAAACAAAGGGGAACGAGAAAACACTGATCGTCTCAAATTCGCGCAAGTGCCCTAAGGGGCAAAACCCGGGAGTGTTTTCCCTTGAAAACGTTTTTTGCCCCTTGTTTTGGGGGGAAATTTAAAAAAAAGAACTTTTTTAAAAAGGGATTTTTTTCACTTTCCGTCCGCAGTCACCTGTTTTTGAAGCAGACTAAAACTTTGGCAGGGGGGGAACTCCCGGGGGTTTATTTTTCATAGGGGGGGCTTTTTTTTATAAGGGGGCTTTTTTTATACGGGACGGCCAGCACTCCCCTTTTTCTGAATGGGGCAACTGAAATTCTCTGGGGCCCAATCCACGAATTCATTTCGAGGTACAGGGAAGGGGGAAAGGGGGGAAGGGGGGGGGCGTGGGTTTTTCGTGTCTGTCTGTTTGCCCCTGCATCTGTCTCAGCCTCTGAGTTGTGTATAAGCGCGCGCATGCGGGGGTTTTGTATGTGTGTTTTGCGTGTGTGTGTGTGTGTGTGTGTGGTGTGTGTGTGTGTGGGGTGTGTGTGTGTGTGAATAAAAAATATATATATGTGGTGGTGTGGTGTGGGGTGTGTGTGTGTGTGTGTGTGTGTGTGTTGGTTTTGTGTGTGTGTGTGCGTGCGTGCGCGCGCGCGCAGGGGCTGGTGCGCGTGTGTGCGAGCGAAGAAAGAGAAAGAGAGAGAGAGAGACAGGGGAGAAGAGAGAAAAGGGGGGAGAGAGAGGGGGGAAAAGAAGAGAGAGAGAGAGAAGACAGCCCAGACAGACAGCGGGACAAAAGACAGAGGGAGAGACAGAAAACGAGAAAACCCTCCCCCACGCCCCCTTCCCTTTTCCTTCCAACATGCATTGGGGAAATCCATGCAAAAAAATTTTACAGTGCAGCCCCTCACCCCCCAAAGCTGGAACAGCCCTTGACAACATAGAAATAAGCCCCAAGCCCCTTCCCAAGACTACCCCGTGAATCTTTTGGGGCCGTTATTTTGCACTTCTTTCATTACATCTGACTGAATGGGGGGAAACTCAGGGAGAGAGAGAGAGAGAAAAGGGGAGAGAGATAAGAGAGAGAGAGAGAGAGAGAGAGAGAGAGGGAGACAAAACAGACAAAACAGAACCGGCCCTTTCCCCTGTCGTCTGTTGTCTGTTAAAAAGGGACAGATAGACAAAACAAAAAATACAGACAGGAAAGACAGACAGCAGACGTCGTCAGCAGACAGACAGAAACAGACAGACAGACAAAAACAATAGCCCTGATAGACAAACAGAAGAGTTGTTGAGGGAAAAAAAAGCCAACATTGTTGAGATGCCCGGGGCATTCCCCCCTCTGGTAATTTTGGATAAAAATCGTAAACACTAAAAACACTTTTAATGAGCTTTCATTTTCCCCTCTCTTTTTTCCCCTCTCTCCTTTTCTCTCTCTTTTCCTCTTCTCTCTCTCTCTCTTTTCCCCTCTCCTCTCACACACACACAACACACACACACCCCACCCCCAACACACACACACACACACCGAAATTTGGGTTTGGGCCCCGCCCCCCAATAAAACCCGCAGGGGTAGCTGGCACCCTGCCTGACGTTTGAAAAAAATTTATTTTTCTATGCTTTGGGATCCCCCCCAACCCCCCCCTCTCTCTCTCTTCTCTCTCTCCCCTCTCTCTTTTTCTCTTTCTCTCTCTCTTCTCTCTCTTTTTTTCCTCTCTCTCTCTCGCCTTGACTTTCTCAATTATCTATTATCTGTTTTTTCATGTTCTAGAACAGGTGATTTTTGGGTTTGTAGATTACTTGAAACAAAATTTCCCAGTATTAGATGAATAAAAACCTTTGGGAAAAACACAAAAACACGAAAGCGGACACCCAGTTCTCCCCCTCTTCTCTATCTCTCTCTCTCTCTCCCCCCCCTCTCTCCTCCGTCTCTCTCTCCTCTCCCCTTTTCTCTCTTCTCTCCCTCTTCTTTTCCTCTCTCTCTCTGCCCTGTCTGTTTTCTGTCTCACCATACCCAACCACACACACACACACACACACAACACACACAAACACACACATTTAACCCCCTGCTACCCGCTAAACCCTTCAGCCCGCCCCACCACACACACAAAACACCCCCCAAAACACCCCCACACCACACACACAAAAAAGCTTGCTTTACACAGTTTTTTTACTGGTTTTTTCATTGATCACTGATTTGTTTATCCTTGACGGTTCAAAGGTATGTGCAAAAGGGGCTCCAAAAAGAGGGGGAAAAAAACCCCTTACAGATGAAAAAAAAACCAACCTTCTCCTCCCTCCCCCCCCCCCCATCCCCCAAAAGAAGGGGGAGAAAAACACGAAAAAAAGGGGAAAACTTTTTTGCGTTTAACAAAATTCGTTGGGAAATTTTTGCCAGCTTCCGTTTCCGGGGCAAAGTTTGGGAGCGGGGCAGTTACAGGAGTTTTGGGGTTCGGGCGGATGTCCGTGCCGGCCCGTGTGAAAAAGGGTTGGGGCAGCCCCCAAAAAAAACCCGCAGGGAATGGGTTGGCAGCTGAAAGATGTTGAGACCATTTTTTCAAAATAAAATTGGGCCCTCTCTCCCCCTCTCTTCTTTTTTAACCCCCCTTCTCTCTCTCTCCCCTCTCCCCTCTCTCTGTTCTCTGTCTTTTTTGTCTGTCTGTCTCTCTCCCTCGCCTTCTCTTTCTCTTCTCTCTCTCTTCCTCGCTCGCTCTGTCCCCCTCTCCCCCTCCCCATCTCCCTAGTATATGTGGGTGCAAAAGTGTGTGTGTGTGTGGGGGGGGGGGGGGTTACTTTCGCTTCCTCAAATTATGTATTTTTCCCTACTTCTAGGTGTTTTGAAAAGGTGATTTTTCAATTTTAAAGACAGCTTTAAAATTTGGTATTTTCCCAAAAAATTAATCAATTGTTCCCATTCAAGCTCTCTTTTCTTTTCTCCTCTCTCCCCTTCTCCCCTCCCCAAAACCAAATGGGGTGCGATATAAAATTTCGCCTCAGCTCAAGGAACTTGCCAAAACCCCTCAACACCCAACTTAAACGTCGGATTCAAAAAAAAAATTAATTTCAAAAATCTTCAATCACAAATGTTTGTATGAAATGTCTGTTTTCCCGGGGACTATGAATATGTTTTTTTTTTCTTTTTAAAATGGTATGATGTCTTGCATGTTCTTATCTTTTATCTCGCGAAACCCCTTCGATTCCCGTTGTTTTCCCCCAGACGACTTTGCCCGGATGGTTTGCCCCCGCTTGTTTCTTCGGGAGGCGCCACGCCCCAAAGCCCACCCCCATTGATAGACCCCAAAGGCTCAACGCCAAGGCAGCCCAGTCGATCAACTTAAAAGGTAGAGGTTATCAAAAAAACCAAAGAAAACCCCCCCAAAAAAAGGAAAGAAAGAACCCCCTCTGCACAGGAAAAAGTGGCATCATGTCCTTTTCCCCACAAATTTAAATCCCCCCGCGGGAGACTTGTTTGTGAAATTTTAATTTGTTAATAAAAAGCCCGAGTGCCCACACAAATGCCCAAAACCTAGTGCGAAGTGCCATTCTCCCTTGTTACTGGGGTTTAGGGATGACTAATAAAAAAAAAGAAAGATGCAGAGGGAAAACGATACTGAAATGAAAAAGCCCCCCCCACTCCACCCCGGGGCCCGCCCTTCCCCGCCCTGCTAAAAAATTTTAATATCAATGAAAAAGCCAAACCCACGTGGGCCATAACTGTTTACCGCCAATAAACTTGGGAAAGAAAATATTTTAACAAAGGGGCCCTTTGATGTCGTGCGACAATCTTCGCACAAAAAAAAAACCCTCCATTCACAAAACCAATTGAACATTTTCCCCTCTTGATCCCTTAGTTTACATAAAAAAAATTTTAATAAAAAGGAGGTGATAGACTCACTGGAAAAAAAGGTGGAGCACCGGGCATCCCCAGAGTTTCCTGACCGCCCGACCCAGCGTGCCGGGTCCCCGATGCAGGCAGGGTCGGTCCTCTGCGCGCTCGATACGTGGTTTTTTTGCACTCCCCGGGCCCCGGTAAAGTTGAGACTGAACGATTCGATGTTCTCAAGTCTGTTGGGTTCCCCCGCTGACTTCGGGATATGCAAGATACAACGACTTCTTGAGTTCCCATTATTTGCCCCTTTACTGGCTGGTTTCTTTCTCCCCCCGTCTTTCCCAAAAGCCTAACTGTCCCCTTTTTTTTTTCCCCCTATTTCCCTTTAAAAAGATGGCCCTTTAAAGACGATCTTAGCAATGACACATGAAGATTTGATGCCCTTCGGGCGAAAGGATGTTTTCTTTTTGTGGGTTCGCAGCGCGGGTAAAAAAAAATAAAAAAACATACAACAGACGGGGTTTTTTAAACTGCTTCGGATGAGAAAAAAAAAAGGGTTTAAAATTTCGAGTTTTAGCCCCTTGGGCAAATTTGGGGGTCAACCCGGATTAAAGTGAAGAGGGTGTGAGTAATTTTTGGTGACGATAAAAGATGCGGAGTCTATGAGGAAAAAAAAGAATTGGGGCTCAGGTGTTTGGTCGAGAGGGCGGCCGGGGTTACATTATTTCCCCCCCCTTAAGATTAAAACAGGGTTTATAAAAACTCTTTTAATCCAAAAAAAACCCAAAGACTAAAAAAACGGGGTTGACCAACCCAAAGGGAAAGAGAGTTAAAAATTCAGTTCAAAAAACAAACTTACAAATTAAAAATCACCTTTAAAAACCAACAATTGTATCCCATCATAACCTTTCTACCCTGCCAATGAATGAAACTATATTATTTCGGGAAAACAAACGAAATACCCCATAGCCCATGTTTGTGCCATGAAGTCAACTTGCGAGACTAAATTTCCCCGTTTCCCGAGACACGACTTAACCCCCCCCCCCCTTTTTGGGTAAATTAGCAGCAAGGGAATTTTTAAGGAAAATAGATAAGGAAAACATAATTTTACTTCAACATACCCCCCCAAACAACACGAATGGGAAATTTTAAAAAGGGGTTTCCCCAATGTCACCCAGGGGCCTAAATCCTTTTTATTCCTTAGCGCACAGTGTTACTATGATGGGGAGCAAAACGAAAACCTCTTGCTTTCCCATGAAACGGTGCATAGATAGCACCCCACATCTGCTGGAAACACGTCAATTACCCCTATGATGAGAGACCGCCCGAAGCCAAACGAGCATTTTCCCCCAAAGCCCCCCATTTTGCTATGATGGGACATAAACCATTGTTTTTTAAAAATGGGTGGGAAAAAGTGCAAAGAAGGCACCCGACATCAATTTAAAAACCCCAAATTTATAAATCCCACGATGATTTTTTAATGTGATGGCCAAAAAGAGTGTTCTCCCTAAAAATCCAAATGTGCTTGAAGGGCACATAAAAAGTTCATGCCACTGGCATGAAAAGAATCTTTTTACCGTATGTTAACAACTCACCTCTTTACAAAAATCCTGAAACAAGAAAAAGATGCGGTCCAAATATACACATTTTCCCTTTAAAAAAAAATGCAGTTTTTATTGCGCCAAATTTAATCCCTGTCACCACTTGGGAGTATTATATCAAAGATCTCATCCCGAACTCTCCCTAAAATGCAGTAATTTATATGGACTGCCTTTTTTAAATTTTATATTGTAGCCCGGTCCCCCTGCCGAACTAATTAACAAAACCGCAACACATGGGGACCCTTTCAAAACATATTTAAATTTTCTATTTTGGATCATACTGTTTATGAAAAACCTTTTACATGTAGGCAGCCCCAATGTTTTCCCCTTTCCGAAATAACTCGAAAGAGAAAGGGAAAGCTGCTTTCAGTTTTTAGCGCCCCCGCATAGTTTCCCTTGTCAGTTTTGATCTTTGGATATTCAAGCGGGCGATGGTCTGTTTTCAGGTGAAAAGTACACCCAAAAAAGTATGGCTCAAATTTTTTAATTTCCCATAGACGCCCAGACTTCCTTTTCTATGGGGAGTAGTTCTGCTTTTGCCCGTTCAGTTTCTTGCACTGTAGGCAACGGGCCCTTTGATCTTTCCCTCCCTTTTTTTTAGGATAAATGCCCCCCCGACCCCCCTTTTCTGAAGCGTCGGTTTTTCAAGACCCCCTATTTTTTCCTACAATCTGGTAGAAAATTTTTTATGGTTTTTTTTGCAAAAACTCTCTTTTAGGCATGAATTGCTCGCTCACAAATTTGAATTCCAATTTTCAAACCCGATCTGGCTTTTTCCCTTTTGTTGCGTCCGTCAGCGGGGGGCAATCTCGGGGAATTTTGGAATAAAATTTTCCCTAAAAGCCGCAAAATCCCAAGAAAGCTCTGATTGTTTCTTAGTCTGCGGGCCCCTCTGCATTCAATAGCCTCTCAACTTTTGTCCGAAATTTGGGTTGAGAGTGCCATTGGCAAGTTCGTGTCCCCCAAAGGAAAGACAGTTCCCCATAACCAAAGGGAAAATTTTGAAGGCTTTGCAGTTAACCCCTTTCCCCCTTTATTTTCTTGAGGGTGATTCAATTGCTGTGATGTGTTCATTTCCCAACCACGCAAACAAAACAGGACCCATCGATGAAGTTGTGAATGTCTTTTTTTCCGTTTGGGCCCATAGTTTTTCATCATTCGAGAAAAAAACCGCACTGGCCATTGCGCATTCCAAAAAGGAAATTTCTTCCATGGATATTGTCCCCCCTGGTGTGCTGAAGGCCGTTTTTTATCTGACTTCTTTTCGCATTGGAATTGCCAAAAACCCTTAAAAAAATCGATCTTGGGGAAATACTGGTTTTTTTCAGTTGGCAAAGATCCCTTTTATACCTGGCATAGGCCAGCGTCGAATTTTATTTACTTGATTTAACTTCCTGTAATCGGGACAAAATTTTGACTGAATCCCCTTTTTTTTTTTTACCAAAAAAAATTGGGGATTGTAGGGTGAAAATGATTTTTCAATGACTCCCCTTTTCTCCATCTGAGCCGCTTCTTCTTTGATAAGTTTATCTGTGAGTGTGGGAAAGGATATTGAGCCCCCTCGGGTGGGGGCTCAGTAAGAGATTGGGGTTCGCAAAATTTTTCAAGGGGTAGTAGATCCAAAGGGAAGTTTCCCAAAGCACTTCCCCTTTATTGGGAAAATGATTTTTCCCCAACGTCACTTTTTTTGACTTTGTTTTCAAAACCCTTTTAGAGAGCTTTTTCCTGAGCGTATCTTCTGTTTGTTTTAAAAGGGAAAAAGGGCACCTTTCTTCAAGTAATTGTCCCGTTTCTTCTTCATGGATGGGTGCAGAATTGTGTCTGTTCTTTTCCCCTCCCGATATTTCTTGACCAGATTTATGTGATATAGTTTTTTTTTCCCCTTTTATTGTTTTCTGGGAGGGCCCCCTTGTTGATCTTCCCTTTGGTTTACTACAAAAGGACCTTTCCAAGACCAGCTGGGGGTCTCTTATAACGTCCGGAAAACAAGACCAAAAACTTTTTCCCCCCTCCTCCAAAATACGTTCAAGTGCCCCCTTTTTATTGGGAAGCCTTTTACATAACGTTTCTTTTTCCTTTTCTGGTTTTCCCGGGCTCCCTTTTAAACACGACCCCGTACTCACTGAGGCTGACATCATGTTTTGTTCCCTCTTAGGGTGTGCAGGGGTTACTGTGGGCCCCAAAATCGACTGCCCCTTTACCTTTAGCGTGTTTTACTCCCTTTTTTGAGATGGAAATCGGCCCTTCGAACGACCCCAAATCACAAATATTGGTTCCTCTTTTTATTTTCCCACTTTTTAGTGGCGTCGCCCCCTCTTCTTTCACTTTGATTTGGGTTTCCCTTCCCCGGTGCGATAGTTTTTATTTTGGGGTTTTCATTTCACCCGAATAGTCTTAGTTGGGTTCCTTTTTTCCCCTGTTCATGGGGCCCGCCTTAACTTCAATTGATTTCAAAATTCTTTAAACCTGGGGTTTCTCTCATTTTCCCAAAGAGTACCGGTAAGGGGGTCCTCCCCCCAAAAACTTCAACTTTTCCCCTGATAGATGGTGTTTTTAAGTTTTTCAATGGCCCTGGGCCCGTTAGTGTGGAGTTGTTCGCCCAAAAAGAACGACTTTTCTTCTTCCCGGTTTTAGCATTTCGCGGGGAAACCCAAACCTGGTGCACCCGAGTTTTTTGTGGCTCCCGTGTCCCCCTCATGGCTTCCCCTTTTTGTTCCTTTGACTTTCACCCTCAATAATTTTTGGTTCGGTCCTGCATCCCCAGAAAAAGGGGTGGCGGGGGTGTATCCTCTTCGGAACAGTGTTTCCCCTATTAAACTGACACCCGCGTATTATCAGGGGAGTATCTTTCCAAAAAGAGGCCTCCCCAAATTGTTAAAAAACCTTTGCCCTTTGGGCACTGAAAACGATGGTGGTCCCTTTACATGGTTTACTGTTTCGGGCTTCACCTCTGTCCTTCCCTTTTCCCGGGTTTGGGATCACTCTTGGTGGCTTCCCCATTATCATTAATTTGCCACGGAAACCCTTTCCCTTTGATTCTTTTTTGTAGGTTTGGGGTTGTGACCTCTAGAACTTTTAGTTGGGCCCTTGATGAGGGCGCTTCTCCCCAATTTTCCCATCTCAAAGAGCTCAGCCGCATCCCTTTTTCTTGTTTTCCCCGAGGGGGGTTTCTTCCCCCTGAAACGGGGCCTTAAACCCTAGGGGGTTTCCCCGGGGAAATTTTTCTATGATAAAACATCTCTTTGGATTTTCTTCTTCCTTGCTAGACATTGGGTCCATCTTTTTAGGGTGTGATCGGGGTCTTTTCCCCGTATACATTATTCTCCTCCCGTCGCGGGTTTCCCCACTACGGAAAATTTTTTCCGGTAAATCCCCCGTTCAAAAAGATTCCGTTTTAAAACAGTTTTAATTTTTTTCCCTTTGGGAGCGGACTGTTTCGACTGGGAATTTTGGCATAGGCATTTCCCCAGCTTTTTCCCCCCTTTAAAGAGGGGCAATCTCGTGCCCCCCTCTCCTGTTCCATCTTTTAAGGTTTTGCGACGCGTTCAAAAATTTAGTCAAATCGCTTCAAAAACACCCCGATTCTTTAAAAAATGGCTTTTTTACTTTGCCCAAACCCATTTTGCTTGGCCCAAAACTGCTTTGGGGAGCCTGATACGGGACGTTTGGAATTTAATGCGTCTAAATTCTAAATCATGCTCGCGCTCGGTTTTCAAAGTTTTCTCTCCTCGCGTTCCCGGGAGCCCAAACTCTTTTCTTCGCGCTCGTAAACCCAAACTCTTTTCTTTTGCGCTCCCGGGAGCCAAACTCTTTTTTTTCGCGCCCGGCAGCCCCAAAAACTTTTTTTCGCGATCGGCCCGCCAATTTTTTTCTTCGGGGTTGGCAGCCAATCTCTTTTCTTCGCGCTCGGGGTGCACGTTTTTTTTCAATGTACCGATCAAATCGCCCCTCTTTCAATCCAAGGGCTTCAACCCGCGCTTTTTAAAAGACAAAATTTCCGGGGGCCATATTTACCGACTTTGAGATGCCGTTTTCTAACTGCCTTTACCCTTGACCTCTTTGGGGATCCTTTTAAAGAACATTAATCAATGCAATTTTCGATAATATCAAAACTTCTATAATTACATACAGGCTACACAAGGGTCAAAGTCCCCCATCACTTAAACAGCCGGGCACTTGTTACAAAAATACCTGTATCACAACCCGGGGCCCGGGATAGGGACGTGATCCCCTCCCAAACCGGGGGTTCGAAAAGTATGATCAAACAAAAAACAAAAAATGGTCAAATCCTATTTTCCAGGATTTTAAAAATTTTATGAATTTTAGAAATGATATTACCCGTGGGTTGATACCTACTACTAATTTATGAGTTGATTACTTTCCAAAGGGAAATTTTAAAAATTTTTATCAACGTTATCGAAAATTTTTCTGAAAATTCTTGTTTTAAATAAAGATGAATTTGGATAAAAATTAAAAAAAACTTCCAAAAGTTGCAGAAATGGAGCCCACCCCTAGAAGGGTGGGCTCCCCCCAAACCCCCCCATCCCCCGTGAAAACGGGGGAAAAAAAAAAAACGTCGACAAGGTCCGAGCTGATGGAGGGGGGAGTTGGGGATCCAAAAGGATCCACCGCTGCCACCAAAATGTCCCCACCAAAGGGGGGCTGGGTATAAATCCGGCCCCATAAGGAAATTGCCCCCCAACCAAACCCACACCCCGTCGGCAAATAAAAAAAATATTTTTTAAAAATCCCTTTCCCAACAAATATGTAGTGTAGTCGTATGCGTGGCAAAGAAAATTTTCTTTTTTTCTTTACATGGTATGATGCTTGCAGTGTTCTTAAACTTTTATCTCGCGTAAACCTTTGATGTCCCTTTTCTTCTCCCGACGACCTTTTAGTTTATGGGTTTTACCCCCTCTTGCTCTTTTTTGGAGGCGCCAGCCAAACTTTTCCAGTTGATAGAAACCCCAAAGCGTCAACGTCCAAGGCAGTCCCGTCGATTTTAGGGCTTCAGGGAAGGGTTTTCAGAAAAAACCAAGAGAAAAAAACCAAAAAAAAAAGCCCAACCCCCCCGCAAAAGGAGCCAAATGGCATCAGTGTCCTATTCCACGGGGTAATCTAATTTGGGGACAAGATTAAAAAATTTGGCCTTTAAAAAAAAACGCCTTTTTTTTTAAAGGAAAAGGTTAAAATTTTGGGCCGTTTTGTTCTTGTGTCAGGAGTTTTGAAAAAAGGTGGTTTGTTACATACGGTAACAAGATTTGGTTTTATGCACGGGCTTGGGAAAATTTATGTGCCCCCCCTAAACATACTTGGAGTGTTAGGAGAACACTCGTTTTTGGGAAACACCTTTTAAAAACTCCCCGAAAGGGGTATGAAATTTTGGGTTTTAAATTTAAAAGCGGGGGGGCCCTCTTTGCCACGTTTCAGCTTGTTAAAAAAAACAAAGGTTTAAGGGGCCCCTCATAGCACAAGGGAAAGGTTGGGGGGAAAAGCTCTTTTGGGAACGTGCTGGTCCTCAAACATAGGGTATGGGGTTCCCGGGAGATGTCGGGTTTTATCTATGGGACCGTTTATAGGAAGAAGGGTTCCCCTTTTTGCTACCCTCATTTGTTGCACTAGGCGTAAAGGAATAAGAGACTTAGGACCTGGGGGGCATAAGTTTAAAACCCCTTTTTTAAATTCCATTCGGTTGATTCTGGGGTATGTTTAAATATAATGCTCCTTAACTTTCTTCTCTGAAAATTTGCCTTTGCTGCAATTTTGCTAAGGGAGGTAAGTCGTGCTCAGGGCAGAAAATTTTGCTCTTTGCAAGTTTGCGTCAAAGGTCAATAACATGGGGGTATGACGTATTTGTTTTATCTTTACCAAAAACCTAATATAGTTTATTTATTTTGGCGGGTAAAAGGTTAAAGATGGGATACAAATTTTTGGTTATTTTGGTTTAAGTTTGGGGAATTTTTAAATTGTTATTGAACTGAATTATTACTCTCGTTCATTGGGTTTGGGCAAGCCAGTTGTTTTGGTTTTTTGGGTTATCTTGGGTTTAAAAAAGTGGGTTTTTGACCCCGTTTTTTAAACTTTAAACGGGGGATTGGGGTAAAGTAACGCGACAGGCCCCTCGAAACCCAAAACCTGGGGGACCAAATTTTGGTTTTTTTTTTATAGACTCCCCCCAAACTTTTATCGTCACCACAAATTTTCGTCAAGCTCTTTACGTATGCCCAGACGCAAAAAATTGTCCAGGCCGGGCCCCAAAATCGCAATTTAAATCATTTTTTTTCTCATACCGAAACAGTTTTAAAAAAACCAAATTGCTTAAAATTTTATTTTTTTTTATCGCGCTGCGAATTTTCCCCAGAAGGGGGCTTTAGCTTTTTGACGATGCATTTAAAACTTCATGTGCATTGCTAAGCCTCGTCGTCAAGACATCTCTCTAAGGAAAAGAGGGAAAAAAAAAGGGACAGTTAGGGTATTTGGGGACTGGGGGAAAACAGCAGCCCAAATCCCAAAGGGGAAAAATCGGGAAACCCAAAAAGTTCCGTTTGGATTTGCAAAATACCCCAAGTCAGCGGAGGAAACAGACGTTGAGAACATCGAATCGATCGGGCTCAACATTACCGTGGCCCCGGGGTTTGTGCTGAAAACCAAGTAAACGAGCGCGCGAGGACCACCCTGACCTGGGCATTCCCCCCAGGGGGTCTGGCACGCTGGGGTGCTGGGGCGGGGCAGGAAAATCGGGCAGCCCCTCGGTGCTCCCCCTTTTTTTCCAGTGAGTCTAGTCACACTCCCTTTTTAAATTAAAATATTTGGGTTTTGTAACTTTAAGGGGGGTCCCAAAGGGGAAAAAGGGTTAATTGGTTTATTGAATGGTTTTAAAAGTTTTTTTGTGCGAAGATGTCGCACGTACAAACCAAAATCCTATGTTTAAAAAAATTTTCATTTTCCCAAGTTTATTGTTCGGTAAAAACCCGTTATGGCCGACGTGGGTTTGGGTTTATTATTGTATTACATTTTTTATTGCAGGCGGAGGAGAGTGCGGCCCCGGGGTGGAGGGGGGGGATTCCATTTCATGTATCTTCCATCTGCATCTTTCTTTTTTTTTATTTCGGGCAAGACCGCAGTAGACACAAAGGAGACATGGCCCCTACGCACTAAAAGTTTTTTCCTTTTGGGCTTTGCAGCGGGGATAAAAAAAAAATTTAAAAAACATTAAAAAGCAGACGTGGGGTTTTTTAAAAATGCTTTGGGGATGAGAAAAAAAAAAAGATTTTTAAAAAGCAGTTGAGCAGCCTGGACAATATTTTGCGTCAAAGGCAACGTGAAGGCCCGTACGTAAATTTTTGGTGACGATAAAAGATGCGGAGTCCCATGAGGGAAAACCGGGAATTTGGGTTTAGTGTTTGGCGAGAGGGGTGTCGCGTTACACTCCCCTCTCCTTCCCCTCCTCCTCTCCCTTTTCTTTTCCCCTCTTCTCTGTTGTTTTCACACCCCACAGACACAAAGGGAAAACAGACACACACACACAGAGAAACGACACAATCCAAACATCAAGCAAACACGACACCCCACACCCACGGGGCGCACATACACACCAAAAACACCCCCACCCACACACACCCACAACACACACCACACACACACACACACACACACACACACACACACACACACACATCCTGCATACACAGTATTTACTGAATTATTGAGTGAATCATCGATGTGTCTATTCATGACTATCAACAGTTGGATGCAAAAGAAGTCTGACAAGTAAAATCATCGGCATAACTTGAAAAAAAAAACCCAACCAAACAAATACATAATCTTTCAAACAGGATTCTCATGGATAAAAACAAATTGATAATTGAAAGAAAAAGGTCTTTCCTCTCCTCCCCCACCCCCCACCCCCACCCCTGCGCCAAGAGATAAAAGAATAATTCTTTTAAAAAAAAATAATAATAAAAGAAGAAAGAACAAGAGCACGTTTTGCATTATAACGTAAATAATCGCTAATTTTTCTGCTTCCGTTTCCAGGGCAAAGATGGGAGTGAGGCAGTTACAGGAGTCGATGAGTTCTGGCGGATGTCCGTACCTGCGACGTGTGTAACTGGTTGTGTAGTCCCCATAAAACCCGCAGGGAATAGTTGGCAACATGAAAGATGTTGAGACCATTTCTCTGATGAATTGGCTCTCTCTCTCTATCTCTGTCTGTCTGTCTGTCTGTCTGTCTGTCTGTCTCTCTCTCTCTCTCTCTCTCTCTCTCTCTCTCTCTCTCTCTCTCTCTCTCGTTCTGTCTCTTCCTCACTCGCTCTTTTTCCCTCTCTCCCTCCCCCTCTCCCTCTGTATATGTGTGTATGCATGTGTGTGTGTGTGTGTGTGTGTGTGTGTGTGTGTGGTGTGTGTGTGTGTGTGAGTGTGTGTGTGTGTGTGTGTGTGTGTGTGTGTGTGTGTGTGTGTGTGTGTGTGTGTGCGTGCGTGCGCGTGCACAAGCAAATGTGTGTGTGTGTGTGTGTGTGTGTGTGTGTGTGTGTGTGTGTGTGTGTGTGTATGTGTGTGTGGTACTTTGTGTTCCTCAATCATTTATCTGTCTGTCTGCTAGTGTTTTCTAGAAAAGGTGCGTTCATTGTTGTAGAAGACGCATATTAGAAGTTTGGTATATGACCAATATAATCAATTGTTCATGCAAGCTCTCTCTCTCCTCTCTCCTCTC
>CM031608.1:46916919-46924419 GCA_018398815.1 Conus ventricosus | reverse complement strand
TTTAATATTGCTTGGTTGCATTTCGATAATTGATGCAAGTGATTCTACCCAAGTGCATTGATTGTTAACTGTCTGTCTCATCTTGTTATTGTTTTTTTTTTGGTGTGTGTGTGTGTGTGTGTGTGTGTGTGTGTTGTGTGTGTGTGTGTGTGTGTGTGTGTGTGTGTTGTGTGTGTGTGTGTGTTTTCTTCTACCTCTTCTTCAAATTGTTGACATTTTCTACATTTGTTGTTTTTGCCTGAATTTATCAGGTAACACTTGTATTTCTTTCTTCTCTTTGAGGTCGTGTTTGTCCTCGTTTTCCAGCATCTTCATTTTTAGAATCTTAGTATTTAGTATAAACTGTGTTGTTGTTTAAGTGTCGATCATTTGTCTCCTACAATTATCTGTCATTGATCATTATGACAAGCAATCAATGCAATGAGAAAGGTTAAGTAAATTTGGATTAAAAGTAGGTCACCTAAATGTATGTCCTTATTAAATAATAATATCAGACATACCTCTATTTTATCAAATTCAAATGATCACTTCCATTGCTTTGGTTTCTCTGAATCAAGAACTAAACAGAGTATAACTGACAATCTAGTATCGATTCCAGCTATAGTCTGATTAGGAGAGTTGCCATGGCTTAAACTAGACACTGGACTGGTAGCATTTGTGCACAAACTCGGTAAATTATAAACAAGTAAACTTGTTTGATAAATACTGCATTGAGTGCATTTGGATAGATATTTGTTTGAAAGGGGTCAAAACCAGTCTTTAGTTTTTTATATAGAAATCCAGAAGAACTGTTGAGTGGTTTGATCGCTTCGATCTCATGATGGAAGATGTAAAACGCTTATGCAACAGAGGTAATACAACTTGGAGATTTTAAATATTGATTACTTAAACCGCATAACAACTGGAAAAATATCTTTGAACTGCAGAATTTAAAACAATGATTAACACACCAACCAGAATAACATCACAGTCTGAAACACTTATTGACCATATATATGTAAATGACCCGTCTAATATTATTGAAATTTCTGTACCGGTGTCTGGTCTTAGTGATCACTTCCTGTTTGTTTAACATGGTCCAAAAAAGGAACGAAAATTCCCAGATGTAGCCACCAATTACATATCTTCTCGTTGTTACAAAACATTAAATATTGATGTCCTTCTATCTGACCTGTGCTCTGCGAATTTTTCAGAGGTTTATCAATATACCGACCCGACGAGGCCCTTGAAACTTGGTATCGATTTTTTCTATCTGTAATTGATAAACATGTCCTATTAGACTTAAACGCTTTTAGAGCTGATGGCAAACCACAATGGTTAAACCGAAGAAATCAATGCAGCCATTAAACTTCGAGATAATTTATTACAGTCTACAGGGAAAAGTGACAGTTTTAAGAAACAACGAAATAAAGTAACTGCCCTAAAAAGATATACTCGCAAAAAATATTTCAAAGAACTTATTGCTTCTAAAACAGATACAAAAATCCATCTGGAAAGCCATTAACGAATTATCTCTGAAAAAATCTGATACTGCTGTTCATTTCGGTATGGTTTTTTCTACCGAAAAATTCAATTTACACTTTTCAACAATAGCTCAGAAAACGATAAACTCTGATCACATGATAAACAATGATCTAAACATTTTTGAAAGATTACTGTGATTCTAAACATATAGATACAAAACTTCAATTTGAATATTTAAGTGTACACGAAGTGTATAGGGCACTATGTGCTTTAAAAACAATCTAACTGCTGTGGTCTAGACAACATTGATAGTAAAATCTTGAAATTAAACTGCATCTGTTATATCTGAGCATCTCACCTACATTTACAAAACCCTTTGCATCGAAAAGTGTTACTACCCACAGGCTTTTAAGGTAGCCAAAGTACTACCAGTTTATAAATCCGGCGACCCAACTGATTTTTCAAATTATCGACCAATATCAATTCTATCTACTTTGTCTAAACCTCTAGAAAAACATCTTAAACGCAATCTCCAGTTACACTTTACTAACATGATTTATTCATCCAAACCAAAGTGGTTTTAGAAAAAACCATTCATGTCATACAGCACTAACCAACTTAGTTGAACAATGGCTTTCAAACATTAATTTAATCTATTTACAGGTGTACTTTTTGTTGACTTTGGGAAAAGCCTTTGACATTATTGACCATAATCTTCTTGTAAAAAAACTTCTATTTTACGGTAATATCCAGAAAATCTCTTGATCTATTATCCTCTTTTTTGACCAACAGGAAACAGTCAGTTTTTAAAGCCTCTGTAAAATCCACTTTCCTACCAGTGAATTATGGTGTCCCCCAAGGATCAATTTTAGGTCCAATCCTTTTTTCGGTTTATATAAATGAACTTCCTCTAGCTATTTCCTCTTCATGTGAACTATTTGCTGACGACACGACACTCCACAGTAAAGGTAAAAACGTAGACTCGGTATGCAGTGCTCTTCAAAAAGATATAAATAATCTTACTGAGTGGTCCAAACTAAATCACATGGCCTCCATCCTATGAAATCCAAATTATGTTGATAACAACTAGGCAAAAACGACAAAACATGAAAACTAGATCACCTCCATTGTACTCTACGATCAGATTATAGAAGAAATTGATTCACATAAGTTACTTGGTCTCACTATCGATAACAATCTATCTTGGTCTAATCACGTTATGCTTTATCTCGGAAGATCTCAAGTAAGATATTTCAGTTAAACAGAATTAAGCATTTCCTTGACCAACATTCTCGGAAAATATATTTTTCCATGCCTATATACAATCTGATATTGATTATGCTCAACTTGCTGGGACATGGCCAGTCACAATTGCTTGAAACCACTGGGGCGTTTGTATAGACGTTCACTAAAAATCGTACTCCTTAAATCATCTCTTCAAGTTGTAGACTATAAAGAACTTGAGATTCTCCCATTCATCATAAATGTCGTTTCAATAAGGGGTGTTCATGTACAAAATAATGAACAATCTCGCACCTCCTTATCTACGTACCAAATTCCTTGTAAACACCTTTCGTAATAAACATTTGATATCCATTCCCCGGCCCAGAATTGATCTATTCATGTCTTCCTTAGTTTATTCAGGTGGTAAACTTTGGAATGCAATTCCTTGTGACATAAGAAATAAAAGTAGCTTATCTACTTTTAAAACACATTATCATAAATAATCTAATGCTGAGTTATAGCTAACCTTCTGTGGTATTTTTGGATCGTAATCTTGTATCCAATTTCCTCAAATTTTTTTTTTTTTTTTTTTTTTACTCATTCTATGTCTTTATTCTGCTGCTCCTTGTATTCTCGTCTATCTGTCTGTCTGTATTGTCTGCCTGTCAGTCTCTCTTCTCTCTCTCTCTCTCTCTCTCTCTCTCTCTCTTTCTCTCTCTCCTCTCTCTCTCTCTCCATCTCTCTCTCCTGTCTCTCTCTTCTCTCCATCTCTCTCTCTCCTCTCTCTCTCTCTCTCTTCTCTCCTTCCCCTCTCTCTCTCTCTCTCTCTCATTTAACAAATATGTGATGTTGGAAGTTGACTCATTTTTTACGCAAATTGCAGTGATCATCCTGTGCCATTAATGTTTTTTTTTTCCAAGTTTTCGTAGGTGTTTATCCATGTCTGCTTCATTGTATTCCTCTTTCTTTATTCTGCCTTTCTTCGCCAGTCGGTGTGTCGTCGGTCGGTTTCTCTCTCTCTTTCTCTCTCTCTCTCTTCTCTCTCTCTCTCTCTCTTCTACTCTCTCTCTCTCTCTCTCTCTCTCTCTCCCCTCTCTTTTCTCTCTCCCCTCTCCTCACCCCCCTCCCCCTTGCCTTGATCATTTTTTCTCGTTGTTGTGTGTTTGTGGTGGTGGTGGTGTTCACTGGTTCTTTTTCTTCTTTTTTGTCAAAGTTCCATGCAAGAATTGTTCCATTTTTTCATGTATTTGTTTGATTTGCTTTTTACTATATATCGAAATTTTTTTTTTTCCTTGCCCAAGGGCTGGGTGTAAAAAAGTATTCAAAGATTAATCCACTACCCTCTTAAAATAAAATTCGTTCGTTCGTTCGTTCGTTCGTTCTCTCTCTCTCTCTCTCTCTCTCTTCTCTCTCTCATCTCTCTCTCTCCTCTCTCACTCTCTCTCCTCCTCTCCTCTCTCTCTCTCTCTCTCTCTCCTCTCTCCTCTCTCTACCCATCCATCTGTCTATCTACTATCTATCTGTCTATCTCTCTATCTATTTGTTTGTCTGTCTATCAATCTATTTTTCGATCTGTTTTTTCTGTTTGCCTGTCCCATCTGCATCTGTCTGTCTATTATTCCATATATTGATCTGGCTATATCTGTCTTGCTGTCCCGACTCTCTATATATATTTAAATGTGTTTCTGTCTATCTTTCTATCTGCCTATCTATCTGTCAATCTATCCGCTAGCAAGCTGCTGATCTGCTTCTATCTGTCCACTATATCATCTACCTACCTTTTGTCTGATCTAATATATCTATCTGTTCATCCATCTACCTACCTACTATTTATATATCTCTCTAGCTGGATACTGCTCTGTCTCTCTCTGTCTCTCTCCATCTATCCCACCTACCTTCTCAATTCTCATTGATTCATCTCTCTCTCTATCTATCTATCTACATCTGTTTACCTACCTTCTCAGTCTCAATTGATTCACATCTCTCTCTATCAGTCTATCTACATCAGTCTACCTACCTTCTCAGTCTCATTGATTCACCTCTCTCTGTCTATGTACATCTGTCTACCTACCTTCTCAGTCTCATTGATTCACTTCCTCTCTCTCTCTCTCTCTCTTCCCCTCTCTCTCTCTCTCTCTCTCTCCCCTCTCTCTCTCTCTCTCTACATGTCTACCTGCCTTCTCAGTCTCATTGATTCACATCTCTTCTCTGTCTCTCTGTCTCTGTCTCTGTGTCTGTCTGTCTGTCTGTCTGTCTGTCTGTCTCTCTGTCTGTGTCTGTGTCTGTGTCTGTCTGTCTGTCTGTCTCTCTCTCTCTCTCTCTCTCTCTCTCTCACTCTCTCCTCTCTCTCTCTCTCTCTCAGCAAGAAATGTAAAAGGTTCTAGTTTCATGACAATCAATTTTATATTAATATTTGACAAGTGAATTTCTCTTTCGAGAACCCTTGCTCAAAATGGCCAGCCTTTGAAAGCTCTGTGAAAGCGACAATTCAATTGTCATCATCATCATCATCCAGTTGAATGGCCTCAATCATCATGTTGATTTTTCTGCCATTGTAGAACTTTTGAGATGATTGCAGAGTGGGAAAAAAAGAATTGTGGATAGAAAGTGAAAGACCTAGATAGTGAGAATAAAACCTAACCCTAACTCCTAAATACTAAGTGGGTTTACCTGACTACTACTTCAAACAAAAAAAATGGGGGGGGGGGGGCGAGAGTGGGGAGGGGGGCCAACCTACCTAACTAAACTAACTACTGGGTGGCACTCTGGACTTGAAGGTGTCCAGAGTGTCAGCTGCCACGGTAGTACTAGGCAGCTCGTTCCATTCCTGGATGGTGTTGGGAAGGAAGGAATATCGTCTGTAGTCTGTCCTGCACTGCATCTGAACAAGTTGTTGAGGGTGGCAATGTCGTCTTCGTGAGGGGGCGTAGTTGATCTTGTCCATGCTGAATGCGGCCTCGTTGTTCAGGATCTTTGTCAGCATGGTAAGTCGGGCTACTTTCGCCGGTGTTGGAGGGAGGGCCATTTGAGTTTGTCGATCATGCAGGTGACACTCGAGGTGTTGTGCACCTGTTGATGACAAATCTGGCGGCTCTCCTCTGGACCGCTTCAATTTTGTTGATGTTTGATTCATCATGTGGGTCCCATGCTGTGCAGGCGTACTCCAGCATGGGACGTACGAAAGTCTTGTAGGCCGTCTCTTTAATTTTTAGTGGAGCTGACTTTCAGGTTTCTCCGCGGGAAAACCCCAAGGCCTTATTGGCCTTGAGGATGACGTTGTGGATGTGGGAACCCCATGACAAATCTTTGGTGAGGGTGACTCCGAGATACTTGGCCGAGGTGACATTTGCCAAGGTGTGCCCATGGAGTTTGTACTGGTAGTTAGAAGGATTTTTTTTCTGGTGACGGGTAGGGTAATACACTTCCCGGGTGAAACGCCATATCCCAGCTCTTCTCCCACTGCTCGAGGCGTTGGAGGTCTTCTTGTAGCTGGTGTCGGTCGTGTTCTGTAGCAGAGAGCCGATAGACAACGGTATCGTCGGCGAACAGACGTGTCGGTGAGGTGCGTTGCTTCGGTAGGTCGTTGATGCATGCCAGGAAAAGCACTGGCCCAACGACGGATCCCTGTGGAACTCCTGGTTGCACACTGACAGTCTGATGTAGCGCCGTTAACGATGACTGCCTGACGTCTACCCCAAAGGAAGGATTTGAGCCACTGGTTGATCTTATCAGTGACACCATAGTGTCTAAGTTTGTGGATCAAAGGCTATGGTTTACTTTGTCGAAAGCTTTCGCAAAGTGCATGATAATTATGTCTGACTGCCGTCCCTTTTCTACATTTACATTCAGTTCCTCAGTGAAGTCCAAAAGTTGCGTCTCGCAGGATCTCTTTCTACGAAAGCCATGTTTTCTCGGATCTGAGAATTTTGTTGTTTTCTAAGTGGTCCATGATGGCACTAGTGACCAGGTGTTCTAGGATTTTACATGGCACACTGGTAAGGGAGACGGGACGGTAGTTTGCTGGATCATAGTGGTTCCCTTTCTTGTAGATGGGCGTTACGTTGGCATCACGCCAGTCTGATGGTACCTGCGCCTGTGTCGATAGAAGACTGGTAGATGAGGGCTAGTGTCGAGGCTACTTCATCTGCAACCTTACGCAGGACTCTTGGGTGGATGTTGTCACGACCACAAGCCTAGTAAGGGTTGAGGTTTGGAGGATTTTGCGAACGCCGGCCTCTGATACAGTGATGGTTGACAGCGTTGTATTCAGATCAGCAGGCTTCATCTCCACCTTGGCATCGAACTCCTCATCAGTGTAATCCCGCCCATCACCGAAGACAGACTGGAACTGCCTATTGAAGACTTCGGCTTGCGCCTTGGGCTCAGAGACGAGTTGTCCGTCGACTTTGAGGGGGGAAAACTGCATCATGAAACTAGAATATAATGGGTTTCTTTTCTTGATTTCTGCCTTTTTGTGTCTTTATCCAAAGAGGTTTTGTGAAGGAAATGGGCCCAGCAACATTGTGAGCTTTAAGTACGTGTAAGATAGACAGACAGACAGACAGACAGATAGGCAGGGAGGTAGGCCGACAGGCCGACAGTCAGGCAGGCAGGGCAGGCAGGCAAGTAGATAGGTATATAGACAGACAGAGAGGCAGAGAGACAGGCAGGGTAGGCAGGCAGGCAGGTAGGTAGATAGATCGACAGACAGACAGGCAGGCGGGTAGGTAGGCAGGCAGATAGATACACGGACGGACAGACGAAGAGACGGACAGACCGAACGATCGACCGACTGATCAATAGGCAGGCAGG
>CM031608.1:46906919-46914419 GCA_018398815.1 Conus ventricosus | reverse complement strand
TGTTATCATTGGAAGGTATTTCCTGTTAAAACCATATGAAAAAAAGCTTCCTGCATAAAAATTTTGTGGTCAATGAAAATCAAATGCCTTTGCAAAATCAACAAACGTGCGCCACAATATTTTATTCTCATTAACACGGGCTAGCCATTGATCTACTAGGTTTGTAAGCGCGTATGACAAGAATGATTTTTCCTGAATCCCGACTGATTTTTATTTAGTAGGTTGGAGGAGTCAAAATTGTGGCAAGATGCTTATTTATGTGTTTTTTAAGGGCTTGGACAGAACGGCAAAATGGATATAGTCTGTTCGAAGGTCAGATTTGTCTCCAGATTTGAAAAGGGGATAACGTTTGCAACTTGAACTGGGGCGGAAAGTGGCATTTATCAATGCATAAATTGTAAATGTAGGTAAGAGTTTCACAAAATAACAGGTGCTATAGTTTCAGTATTTTCCATCAATCCGTAAGTCCGGGGCTTCCTGTCTGCTTAATTGGCACAAAGCTGGCAAACTTCACTAACTGTTAGCGGAACTGGTGTTGCTGGACGAATGTTCATAGATTGCAAAAGTTTTTAATTTTTGTAATTCATTTGGTCAGTATTCTTTTTTTTGACAACGTGTTCTGCAACTTTTGTAAAGTGTTGGTTGAGTTCATTTGGGTTATGCTGGTAATGGGACTTGTCTTTGACTGTGAAGTTTTATTTGTAAGTTCATTTATTGCTTGCCATATGGACTTCGAATTTTTTTTGTTGGCTACAAGTTCACGAAAAAAATTCATTTTTGCTGTCCGTTTGAGTGAATTGACTTTATTACGTTGCCTTTTAAATCCTCCGACTTCACTTCTGCTTCAAGAGATCGTCGCGTAAGAAACAAGCAGCTTGTATTTCATCAGTCATCCACTTTGGTTGTGCACTATGTTTAACTCGACCCCGTTTTGAATGGCGCATGCTTGTCAAAAACAGAATTAAACGTGTGTAGCCAGTATCAAGCGCTTTCTCTGGATCAGTGTAATTATAAACATTTATAAAGGGGGAATTCATGAGGTCAGGGGAAAAGGTATTTTCCCGTGGAAGTGTCCAAAAGATCTGTAAGTGATGTGTTTGTGGCCAGTTTTAGGAATTTGATTCCACTTCTTTTCCACGTAATGCATACTGGAAAGTGGTCGCTGCATCCATTCAAGGCACACATTTCTCAATGACGTTTTGTGGTTCAGAAAGATAGATGTGGTCAATTTAATGTTTTGCTAGTGAATGTTACTCTGGTTGGCATGTCTATAATTTGGGATAAGTTGTATGAGGTAGTCCTATCTGACCCATGATGTTTGGCACTTCAATAGATCAATGTTGAAATCACCTAAAAGTATCAATTCTGGGCATCAAGCGATGTTTCATCCATCATAGCCGTAAATGTCCATCCAACCAGCATTTTCCGCTGGGTTTCGATATACAAATCCTATTTTGATGGGTTTTGTTCTCTTCACTTGATTACAAACCCAAAACGCTTCAATTCCAAAACCTTCAAGATCATACAAACGTTGGGCATTTAATGTTTCATGAACGTAAAGTAATATCCTGTAGATTTGGATTCGGTGGGATCTCTGCGTACATTATTGTAGCCAGAGATTAAGACAGTGGCATCAGGACAATATCTGAAAGTCTGATTCAGTGAAGCCAAATATATGAAAGGGTTTGTCTTGATTGTACAATATAGTGGGTACCCCGTAACTGTTTTGTATAGGGTTTTATATTAAGATGCCCAATTACGTAGTCCGTCTTCCTGGGGCCCATTTTGAAGATGATTGCACCATTTGTGCAACTAAAACAAATATAGAAACCCTTAAAAAATATAGCAAGGATACACTTGAATACAAAACTCAGTGTGTCCGTATGGTATACACACACAACAACTATCTTCAATTAAAAAAGGATAAGGAATATGAGAAACACGCAAGTGAAAACTACAAATAAGTGTGATACAACACACTTACACACCAAATCCAAAAATGCTCAATGAAAAGGGATAATGAATAGAAAAAACACAAAATTTTAATTCACAAGTCACATAGCACGCTTGTGGCAAGTGTCACCGAAGCTTTATCCACACCACAGGTTTCTGAGCGGCTCACACACCATTCAGGTACAAATAAAACTATGATATTAAAAGTCTCGCTTTCTTCAGAAATGCTAAATAATGTAGTTCGCAACCACTTTTTCTTCTCAGTTTATCAAAATAGTCGGCAGATTCGGAATTACACAGTTCGCCAGATGCATATAGTTCAAAATCTGCACTTTCCACACGAGTGTATATATATACATATAAGCACACACGCACGCACGCACGCACACACACACACACACACACACACACACACACACACACACACACCAAAACACCACACACACACCACACACACACAAAACTGATTCAAGTCTAAAAACTGGCCATAGTTGGTGGGATGTGGCATGGGGTGTGGCCACTGCCAAAAAACAGGTGGAAGCTACGAGGAAAAGGAGGGAATAACAAGGGGATACACAGGCGGTGGCAATCATGGGGGGTGGCTGTGGAGGCGAGGGGTAGGCCCCTCTACTACCATAAAGAATTTGTTTCCCCGCTGGTAGTGGGCCCACTGCCGGTCGTCGGAGTGGGTGGGTGGGGTTTTAGAGTGGTGGTAGGGAGGGGAGGAAAGACTTCCGAAGTGGTGGGTCGGCCGGGGGAAAAGGGGGAAAAGTAGGAGGGTTCTCGGTTGAGAGGACTGTGATGGTGATTGTTTGTTGGTAACATGCGTGGAAATAGGTGAATGGACGGGAGGGAAGAACGGAGCGGTGATGAACAATGGGGGAAGGAGAGACGTCCAGTGGGGCGAGGCCCGTGGTCACTGCCCCTCTTTGTGCCCATGCTGTCTGCCTGTTTCCTAGCAAACAGATTTTCAGCAAGGCGTGCTTTTCCCTTTCCTCGTTGGCAGAATGGCATTTTGGTACAATGCCATTCTGGGTGCCCACTGCTGGTGGTGAAGACAGCAGTGTGGGCCCTGTAGTGCACACCCATGCCGTCACCACACCTGCTGCAGGTTCCTGTTGCTGTGAGGATGACTGGATTGAAGGGGGGGGCGTCCTCTGGCAGGCCATGATAGCAAAAGCTAGCAGTGACGCTTTGGAAAGGGCCCTCCGGCACTGGGAAAGAAGGTTTCCACTTGTCACTGCTGATGGCACTGTCTGCTGAGGCCTGGACTTGTGCACAGTCGTGGATCCCCAAAATGAACTGCAGCCAGTCTCACGGTAGTTGAGGGAGTTTGGGCCCCTGAGCCACTCAGTCAGTGGGTCATGTCAGGGGCACTGACACAACACTTTTTGGGGCTTGCTGTTGGGAGGTGAGAGCGGGAGGATCACCCCTTTCACTACATCATCCCCCAGCGAATGGTATGGTGTCCTTGTGACACTGACTGGTGGAGAGGGGTTTGGGGGTGGTGTCCTTAGTGACACTGACATGGTGGAGGGGTTGGGGGTGGTGTCCTTAGTGACACTGACATGGTGGAGAGGGTTGGGGGTGGTGTCCTTAGTGACACTGACATGGTGGAGAGGGTTGGGTTTGGGGGTCTGCTGACTGAGGGACTCAGACACTGTTGTGGAGTCTGCTTTGCCCGCGCTGTGTCCACTGTCAGCATTGCTCTCTGTGGCAGCGGCACTCCGCGGGGTGGGCAAAATGGGAGATGAATTGGGGGGGTGGATGATTTGGGGAGGGTGGTTTGGAGGATGCAGTCTTGGGGGGAAGTTTGTGATTTGAGGAGCGGGGAAGAGGTTTTTGTGTGTTTTGGGCTTGTAAGTGCAGTAACTGAGTGGGGATGGCATCTATATCAATCTTAAATGTGTGTCTTGCTTCTTGTTGTGCTGCACGAAGGGCCGAAACTTCAGCTTGTAGGGATTGTGTTGTTTGTAAAAACTCTGCTTTGGACACACAGTCATCATGGGAGCAGCACACATCTAGCATGTTCCCTGACTTTAAAGCTTGGTCACCGTCTTTGTCAAATGGAAACGCTTTCAGTGTCTGTGGGGTGTCGCTGCTAACGCTTTCAATAATTGCCGTGAAAGTGGTTTGTTTTGGGGGAGGGGAGGGGCATGACTGAGTCAGGGGGGCAGGGGTTACAGTGGAGGATGGTGAGGAGGGGGGTGAATTTTCAGTAGAAGTGGGGGAAATGTGAAGCCCGTGCACTAACGCCGACTGGACCGGTGACGGAAGATGGGGTCAATGAAGGGGCAGTGGAGGGAGGGGGTTCTGTCTGGGTGAGAAGAACTGGCCTTAGCTGGTGAAGGGGGGAGGGGGTGAGGGGGGATGCGAGGTGTTTTGGCAGGATGGAGCGGTCAAAGGGCGGTTTGTATCTCCTTCCTCTTCACTGCTTTCTGCCCGTGTAATTGGCGGGATAAGCACACAGCGCTTGTCTCCTTTTTACGGGCGCACCAGTGCTGGCCTCATCCACTGCACACACCCCACGCCTTTCCCGCCGGCCGTCGCTGCTTCCATGTCTGGCACGCACATGTGTGTGAAAGGAGCGTGGTCAAGCACGCAGGCACACCCTGGTGTACAATAGTACGCAGCCTGTCGAACTCCTCATTTGACCCCCTGTAGACATGCTTTCCCTTGTATAAGAATGGTACCCGTGTATAGTATATATGCATCTTTAAAAATCTTGACTTCTCTGATCTCATCTCTATCGTAGACTGGCAGAGGGGCAGAGGGAATTGGAGAGATGGTAGTAAAAATCTTCAGAGCAGTCATATTCTTTGTGTTTTGCAAAGGTAATTTTTCCATGTGCATTTTACACCTGTAGGTATGTATTTCCCCAAGTACCTGTGATGTAGTGCAAAAACCTCCAGTGGGCATACACTGTTTAACACTGTAACTGTTTTCTGTATTGGATTCAAGCGTGTCCGTTATCTGCTCGAGGTTACCCCCGCACACAAATATACTGTCTTTGGCCAGGGATCGAGTAGTGGGCCCCGTGGCTGGCATCATGGGTTTTTGAACCTACAGCCGACACATCTAGCTCGCCTACAGCTCCGCAGCTGCCGGCCGGCATGCACCAAAGCCAGGCCGGGCCTACGGGTGTCGGCTGGAATTTTTTTTCTCTCTCTCTCTCTAATTTCACCACAAAGAAGCGATCAGACGCGTCAGCACTACATTGTGGCTTACATCACATTTACACAGTATTTTTCGAAGAAGAGAGAGGAGAGAGAGAGAAGAGAGAGAGACGTGTGTTTCGCTGTTGTTGTTGTAATTGTTTTTAGATTGGTGGTTTTGAATTGAGCACAGTCGCCTGCGCTCTCCACGCGTTAAATGACCTCTGCTCTGAAGCTACCAGCTGCACGGGAAATATGTTATTACTTGGTGTACAATGCACATTGTTTCATTATAGTTTCAAGACTGGGTTGTCTGTGCCACCAGCCAATGATATCACGTCAGAAAAGGACGTTCTCTCTCTCTACTCTTCTCTCCTCTCTCCTCTCTCCTCTCTCTACTCTCTTTCTCTTTCTCTCCTCCCCTCTCTCTCTCTCTCCTCTCTCTTCTCTTTTCCCCTCTCTTTCCTTCTCTCTCCCTTTCTCTCTCTATCCCTCTTTTCTCCCCCCTCCTCTCTCTCTCCCCCCTCTCTCTTCATTGCTGTTTTAAAAATTTATGGCCCTGCCAAGGAGTTCCCCCAGGGGTTGGCGAGGCTTGTGAAGGCTGTCGTCGGGAACGAACTAGGAGTTCACGACCCACCATCATCCATGTAGGCCATCCGGCCAGGTTCAAGGGTTCCCCTGGTTCTTAGTCATTGCACCATCTTTACAATCGTGACTCCCCGGTCGTCTCGTTTGGCATTCCTGAAGGCTGGCCCAGGGAACAAAGGGTCATTATACCTGAAGGCTGGCCCAGGGAACAAAGGGTCATATACCTGAAGGCTGGCCCAGGAACAAAAGGGGCTATACCTGAAGGCTGGCCCCGGGAACAAAGGGTCATATACCTGAAGGGTTTTGGGCCCCGGGAACAAAGGGTTTATATACCTGAAGGCTGGCCCAGGAACAAAGGGTCATATACCTAAAGGCTGGCCCAGGGAAACAAAGGGTCATATACCTGAAGGCTGGCCCAGGGAACCAAGGGTCACATACCTGAAGACTGGCCCAAGGAACAAAGGGTCACATACCTGGAGGCTGGCGCAGGGTCACAAAGGGTCACATACCTGAAGGCTGGCCCAGGGAAAAAAAGGGTCACATACCTGGAGGCTGGCCCAGGGAACAAAGGGTCACATACCTGAAGGCTGGCCCAGGGAACAAAGGGTCATATACCTTAAGGCTGGCCCAGGGAAAAAAAAGGGTTTACATCCTGAAGGGTGGCCCAGGGAACAAAGGGTCACATACCTGAAGGTTGGCCAAGGGGGAAAAAAGGATCACATACCTGAAGGCTGGCCCAGGGACCAAAGGGTCACATTACCTGGAGGCTGGCGCAGGGAACAAAGGGTCACATTCCCGGAGGCTGGCCCAGGGAACAAAGGGTCACATACCCGAAGGCTGGGCCCCGGAAACAAAGGGCTGCTCAACATGTTTTGGGGATTGGTCAGGTTCGCACAAAGAGAAATATCCGTAAGAAAACCTTTCATGTTCCCCCAAAGGAGTAACCGTAAGGAAAGCCTCTTCATGTTTTTACAAAGGGAAGTAACCGTAAAAAAAAAAATATTCACGTTTGGCACAAAAGGAAAGTGACTATAAGAAAACTTCTTCACGTTCGCACAAAGGGAAGTAACCGCAAGAAAACCTCTTCAGGTTTGCACAAAGGGAAGTAACCGTAAGAAAACCTCTCCGTGCTGGAAAATCTTGTGACTATTGACTTAATTTGTGCTCTCGATTTCCCTTTTTTTTCGGTAAAGGGCCCTGATGGGGATTTTACGGACGAAGAACTAAAACATTGAACAAAACGATCGCTGAAACTGGTTTGATAGGCAATAGTAAAACTGTTTCCCAATTTCAAAGGCCTGACGAACTTTCCTAGAATTCAATTAAGCAACAACGATTCTCCTCTGTTCAAGTCGCCCTTTCCTGTTTGTCCAAGGTCACGTTTGCCCCGTCGTTTTGCACTACCAGGTTTTGACTGTCGTTGTCACCATGAGTCAGCAAATAGCTATGATCATTGACGCAATTCCAGCAAACAACCCCACAATCATTGACGTAGCCTCAGCACTACTCCTGTGTGTGGTCCGCTGCTGACTGAGAGGTATAGCTTACAACTGTTTCATTACTTCGTTTGCGAACGACAATTTGAGAGAGAGAGAGAGAGAGAGGTGAGAGAGAGAGAGAGAGAGGAGGAGAGAGGAGAGAGAGACAGACAGACAGACAGACAGACAGACAACAGAGAGAGAGAGAGACAGACAGACAGACAGACAGACTGACAGACAGAGTTTACATTAAGTTTGGGGTTTGTTGTTTGTGTGTTTGTTTTTCGAGCTTCAATTTTCTTCACACTGTTCAAAAACTGACGTTC
>CM031608.1:46898587-46903587 GCA_018398815.1 Conus ventricosus | reverse complement strand
ATAAAAACGATGGGGGCTGTGGGTTATGTTTTGTCTTCTCTGCCTTGTTGTTATCAGCATTAGTTTTTGTTTTGTTAGGATCAGTGACATGTGTTTTACATTGCACCAATTTAGTTCTTAAGATATAGCATACTTCTGTAAGAAGTGAAAACAGCTTCCACGCTGGGCTACTTGTCTGGACCGTGTATCATCAACAAAGAGTTCACATGAATCCTCAATATAAAGAAGGAGATCTTTTATATAAACTGAGAAAAGCAAAGGACCTAACAACAAGAACCCTGGGTATCCCATGATGGATAGGTAACTTCTTCTGATAAATTGTTGTTGACACAAACGATTTGCTGACGGTCTTCTAGGAATGATGTTTATCAGTGGAGAGTATTTCCTGTTATACCCCATATGATAAAACACCTGCATAACAATTTGTGGCAATGACATCAAATGCCTTTCAAAATCAACAAACAGTGCCCACAATATTTATACTCATTAACAACTGGGCTAACCAATTGATCTACTAGGTTTGTAAGCGCTGTAATGACAAAATGATTTTCCTGAATCCCGACTGATTTTTATTTAGTAGGTTGAGGATTCCAAAATGGTGGCAAAGATGCTTATTTATGTGTTTTTCTAAGGGCTGACAGAACTGGCAAATGGATATAGGTCTGTCGAAATGTCTCAATTTGTCTCCAGATTTGAAAATGGGTATACGTTATGCAACTTTGACTGAAGCGGGAAAGTGGCATTTATCAATGCAATAAAATGTAAATGTAGTAAGAGGTTCATCATATAACAGGTGCTGATAGTTTTCAGTATTTTTCCATCAATCCCTCAAGTCCGCGGCTTCCTGTCTGCCTTTAAATTGCACTAGCTTGCAAACTTCACTAACTGTCATAGGCGGTACTGGTGTTGCTGGAGCGAATGTTCATACATTGCAAAAGTTTTTAATTTTTTGTTAATTCATTTGAGTCAGTATTCTTTTCTGACAACGTGTTCTGCAACTGTTGTAAAAGTGTTGTTGAGTTCATTCGTGTTATGCAGGTATAGGTACTTGGTCTATGACTGTGAAGTTTTATTTGTAAGTTCATCATTTATTGCTTGCCATAAGGACTTCGAATTTTTTTTTGTTGGCTACAAGTTCACTAAAAAAATTCATTTGTGCTGTCGCGTTGAGTGAATTGACTTATTACGTTGCTTTTAAACCATCCGACTTCACTTATGCTTCAAGCAATCGGTCGCGTAAAGAAAACAAGCAGCATGTATTTACATCAGTCATCCCACTTTGGTTGTGGCACTATGTTTACCTCGACGCGTTTTGAATGGCGCATGGCTTTGACATAAACAGATTCAAACGTTGTTACCAGTACTCCAAGCGCTTCTCTGGATCATGTAATATAACATTTATAAAGGGAATTTCATGAGGTCATGAGAAAGGTTCTTCGTGAAGTGTCCAAAAGAACGTAAGTGAGGTGTTTGTGTGGCCAGTTTTAGGAAATTTTGATTCCACTTCTTTCCACGTATGCCTACTGGAAAAGTGATCGCTGCATCCATTCACAGGCACGACTTTTCTCAATGACGTTTTGTGGTTCAGAAAGATAGATTTTGGGTCATTAATGTTTTGCTAGTGAATGTTACTCTGTTTGGCATGTCTATAATTTTGGAAAAAGTGTATGAAGGTAAGTCCTATCTGACCATGATGTTTGGCACTTCAATAGATCAATGTTGAAATCACCTAAAAGTATCAATTCTGTGGCATCAAGCGATGCTGCATCCATCATAAGCGTAAACATTGTCATCCAACCAGCAATTTCCGCGGTTTCGATATCAAATCCAATTTTGATGGGTTTTGTTCTCTTCAACTTGATTACTAACCAAACTGCTTCAATTCCAAACTCTTCAGATCATACCAACGTTGCATTTAAGTTTTCATGAACGAAAAGTAATAAATGCCAGTAATTTGGATTCGGTGGATCTCTGCGTAACATTATTAGAAGCCAGAGAATAAGACATTGGCATCGAGGGACAATATCTGAAAGTCTTGGATTCAGTAAGCCAAATATAAGAAAGGGTTTTGTCTTGATTGTACAATATAAGTTTGGTACCTCCTGTAACTTGTATTGTATTATGGGTTTATATTAAGATGTCCAATAAGTATCCGTCTTCCTGTGGCCATTTAGAAGATGATTGCACCATGTGTGCAACTAAAACAAATATAGCAACTAAAACAAATATAGCAAGGATACACTGAATACAAACTCAGTGTGCCCCGTATTGTATACACACACAACAACTATCTTCAATTCAAAAGGATAAGAATAAGAGAAGAAACGCAGTGAAAAACTACAATAAGTGTGATACAACACACTACACACCAAATCCAACAATGCTCAATGAAAAAGGAGTAATGAATATGAAAAAACACAAAATTAAATTCACAAAGTCACATAGCACCTTGTGGCAAGTGTCACCGAACATTATAATCCACACACAGTTTCTGACGAGCTCACACACCATGCAGTACAAATAAAACATGATAATAAAAGTCTCGCTTTCTTCAGAAATGCTAATAATGTAGTTCGCAACCACTTTCTTTCTCAGTTTATCAGATAGTCGGCAGATTCGAATTACACAGTTCGCCAGATGCATCTAGTCAAACTCGCACTTTCCACAACGAGGGTATATATATACATATAGCACACACGCACACTGCACGCACGCACAACACACAGACACACACACACACACCACACACACACACACACACACACACAACACACTCACACACACACACAACACACACACTGGATTCAAGTCTAAAACTGCCATTAGTTTTTGGTGGCAGTGGCATTGAAGTGTGGCCACTGCCAAAAAGCAGGTGGGAAGCGACAGGAAAAGGAGAATAACTAGGAGGATACACGAGGCGGTGGCATCATGGGTGGTGGCTGCGAGGCGAGATGTAGGTCTCTCTACTACCTATACTTCGAATTAGTTCCACGCGTGTAGTGGGCCTACTGTTCCGGTCGTCGGAGATGGGGTGGGGAGAAGGTGTGGTAGGGAGGTGAGGAAAGAACTTCCGAGTAGTGTGGGGGTCGGCCGAGAATGGGGAAGAGTAGGAGTGGTATCTCGGGTTGAGAGGACTGGGAGTGTGATTTTTGTTGGTAACATGCGAGTGAGTAGTGAAAGCGGAGAAGAACGGACGTTTGATGCAACCTGGGGGAAGTGGAGAGACGTCCCCATGGGGCGAGGCCTGTGGTCACTGCCCCTCTTTGTGCCGATGCTGTCTGCCTGTTTCCTAGCAAACGAATTTTTCAGCAAGGCGTGCTGTCCCTTTCCTCGTTTGGCAGAATGGCATTTGGTACAATGGCCATTCTGGGAGCACCACGGCTGTGGTGAAGACAGCAGTGTGGTCCCTGTAGTGCACCACCCAATGGCGTCACACACCTGCTGCAAGTTCCTGTTGCTGTAATGATGAAACTGGATTGGAAGGGGTGTCGACCCTCTGTCACATGATACCGAAGCTAGCATGACGCTTTTGGAAGACCCCTCCGCACTGGGAAAGAAGTCTTTCCACTTGACACTGCTGATGGCACAGTCTGCTGAGGCCTGACTTGTGCACAGTCGTTGGATCCCAACATGAACTGCAGCCAGTCTCACGGTATTTGAGGGAGTCTGGCCACTGAGCCACTCAGTCAGCTGGGTCACTGTCAGTGTCACTGACACGACACTTTGGGGCTGCCTGTTGGGAGGGGAGAACGGAGGGATCCACCCCTTTCACTACATCATCCCCCAGCAGAATGGTATGGTGACCTAGTGCACTGACCATGGTGGAGAGAGAGTTGGGGTGTGTCCTTATGTTACACTGACATGGTGGAGAGGGTGTGGGGTTGTGTCCTTAGTGACACTGACATGGTGGAGAGGATTTGGGGTGGTGTCCTTAGTGACACTGATATGGTGGAGAGGGTTGGTGTGGGAGGTCTGCTGACTGAGGGACTCAGACACTGTTGTGGAGTCTGCTTTGCCTGCGCTGTGTCCACTGTCAGCATTGCTCTCTGTGGCAGCGCACTCCGCGGGGTGGGCAAAATGGGAGATGATTTAGGGGGTGGATGATTTGGGGAGGGTGGTTTGGGATGCAGTCTTCTGGAGGAAGTTTGGTGATTTGAGGAAGCGGGGAAGAGGTTTTTGTGTGTTTTGGGCTTGTAAGAGCAGTAACTGAGTGGTGATGGCATCTATATCAATCTTAAATGAGGTCTTGCTTCTTGTAGTGCTGCACGAAGGCCGAAACTTCAGCTTGTAGGGATTGTGTTGCTTTGTAAAAACTCTGCTTTGACACACAGTCATCATGGCAGCAGCACACATCTAGCATGTTTCCCTGACCTTTAAAGCTTGGTACACCGTCTTTGGGGTCAAGGGGGGGGGAATCGCTTTCAGTGTCTGTGGTGGTGTCGCTGCTAACGCTTTCAAAAATTTGCCGTGAAAGTGGGTGTCATTGTTTGGAAGGGGAGGGGCATGACTGAGTCAGGTGGGCCGAGGTGGTTTAACAGTGGGAGGATGTGAAGGGGGGTGAAATTTCGTAGAAGTGGGGACTGTGAAGCCGTGTGCACTAAACGACGCCGACTGGACCGGTGACGGAAAGGGCTCAATGAAGGGGCAGTGAGGGAGGAGGTTCTGTCACTGGGTGAGAAAAACTGGGCCTTAGCTGTGAAGGTTGCAGGAGTGGAGGGGGATGCTGAGTGTTGGCAGGATGAGCGGTCAAAGGGCGTTTGTATCTCCTTCCTCTTCACTGCCTTCTGCCGTGTAATTGGCGGATAAGCACACAGCGCTTGTCTCCTTTCACGGTCGCACCAGCTGCCACATCCACTGCAACACACCCCAGCGCCTTTCCCCCGGCCGTCGCGCTTCACATTCTGGCACGCAAACAGTGTGTGATGGAGCGTGGGTCAGAGCACGCAGTGCCACACCCAGTGTGTGTACATAGTACGCAGCCTGTCGAACTCCTCATCGAC
>CM031608.1:46888587-46893587 GCA_018398815.1 Conus ventricosus | reverse complement strand
TCTCTCTCTTCGGCTGTCTATCTGTCTGTCTGTCTGTTTGTCTCTGTCTACGTCTCTCTCTCTCTCTCTCTCTCTCTCTCTCTCTCTCTCTCTCTCTCTCTCTCTCTCTCTTTGCCCGACTGTCTGTCTGTCTGTCTGTCTCTCTCTCTCTCTCTCGCTCTCTCTCTCGCTCTCTCTCTCTCTCTCTCTCTCTCTCTCTCTCTCTCTCTCTCTCTCTCTCTGTGTCTGCCTGACTGTGTGTGTGCGTGTGTTGTGTTTGCATGGGTGAACACGCTTGCATAGTCAGTTATACATGTCTATCTACTTTAACCTGTGATACAACTGCAACGTGTTTGTCTGTAATTCAGTTTGTTCGTGCATTCTCCCTCCTCCACATTTCCTTGTAACTCATCCACACATGGAAATAAAGACGCATCTTACTGACAGGCTTCGGAACTCCTGTTTGTTTCTTTAGCCCGAGCAACGAGCTGTAGGCCTCCTGTTGTTTGGGGAGTCCAGTCCACCAGCTTTAGATGTCTTCTTGTCGTTGCTTTTCTTGTCTTTTCTTCTTTTAAACCACCCACCACTTTTAGATATCCTGTTGTTGTCAAGTCAAATCAAGTCAAGAACACTTTATTATCTCCAATGAGAAATTAAGAGTGGCCATAAAAACAACAAATCACAAATCACACAGCACACCCACCCACTCGCACACACAGAATAACACACACACGCGCGCGCGCGCGCGCACACACACACAGAGAGACAGAGAGAGAGAGAGAGAGAGAGAGAGAGAGAGAGAATGAGAGACAAATACAGAGACAGAGAGAGAGAGAGAAGAAGAAGAAGAAGAAGAAAAGGAGAATGAGGAAGACGGAGAAAGAAAGAAAGGAACAAACAAACAGACACCGAAACAAAGAACGAAAGAACACAAAGAAGAAAGAAAAACAAGAGGAGAAAAGAAAAGAAATCATCATTGTTTTGGATGAAGTATTGACATTTGGGACAGGTTCTAAAACGTTCACAGTCTGTTGTTGCCCGCGACAGTGCACGATCCTGGCAGTGTTGGAGACAGAGACAGTAGGACTAGGAGGAACAGGCCACATCAGTACTTGTAAGTGGATTGGGTCAGATTTCCACCGGGGTGTGTGTGTGGGGGGGGGGGGGGGGGATGGAGAAACATGAGGGTGGGCACAGAAGATGTTTGTTGTTTCTATTGACAATGAAACATGAGAACGGAATTCACGCGCGGCTTACCAGCACTGGCGATGCGCTGGGCCTGAATCCTCTGATGTCATTCCTTTCGGCGAAGGGCTGGTAGACGGCAGCCATCCTGAGGTTCCAGAGGTGTGTTTCTTCCCTCCCCTATCTGTGTGTTCAAGACATAGAGGGGAAAAAAGAAGAAAAGAAAGAAAGAAAGAAAGAAAGAAAGAAAGAAAAAGAAAACAACGGATTCACAATTTACAATTAAAGAACAGCATTTATCAGAAAGTAATTTCACTCGAGGGAAATTGAAGAAAACCCCTAGCCCTGTTGTTCGCACAGGCACAGTCATACAATTGACCCGTTTTACGTTATGCAAAAAAAAAAAAGAACAGAAAAGACAAAAGACAAAGAAAAGTGGGTGGATGGTAGGGGGTAGGAAAGAGAAAACTAAATTTAATGAACCAGGTTTGGCCATGGTGCTAGGTGTGCCTGCTTGGAAGAGGGTCTTGTTTGTTTGTTTGTTTGTTTGTTTGTTTTATTGTTTTGGGGTTTTTTTTTTTAGACCATTTGGTTCCTGTTCTCTTTGGCTTGTGTTGGGTAAGAATGGCCGAGAGGGGCGGCGTCACACAAAACACGTGCATGTAGTACACTCTTTTAATACGTGCATGTAGTATACTCTTTTGACACGTGCATGTAGTATACTCTTTAAACATGTGCATGTAGTATACTCTTTAACACGTGCATGTAGTATACTCTTTAAACACGTGCATGTAGTATACTCTTTAACACGTGCATGTAGTATACTCCTATAACACGTGCATGTAGTATACTCTTTTGACACGTGCATGTAGTATACTCTTTTGACACATGTATGTACCATACTCTTTTGACACGTGCATGTAGTATACTCTTTTAACACGTGTATGTAGCCCACTCTTTTAACTCATGCATGTAGTAGTATACTCTTTTAACACCTACATGCTGTATACTCTTTTAACACGTTCATGTAGTATACTATTTTAACACGTGCATGTAGTATACTCTTTTAACAAGCGCATGTAGTATAGTCTTTAAAAACGTGCATGTAGTACACTTTTAAACACGTGCATGTAGTATACTCTTTAAACACGTGCGTGTATAGTCTTAACGCGTGCGTGTAGTATACTCTTTTAACACGTACGAGTAGCATACTCGTTTAATACGTGCATGTAGTACACTCTTTTAACACGTGCATGTAGTATACTCCTTAGCACATGCATGTGGTGTACTCTTTAACATGTGTGTGTAGTATACTCTTTTAACATGAGCATGTAGTATACTCTTTAACACGTGCATGTATTATACTCTCACACGAGCGTGTAATATACTCCTTTAACACGCGTGTGTAGTATACTCCTTTAACATGTGCATGTAGTATACTCTTTTAAAACGTGCATGTCGTATACTCTTTAGCATATACATGCAGTATACTCTTTAGCATGTGCATATAGTGCACTCTTTAACACGTGAATGTAGCATACTTTTTAACACGTGCATGTAGTATACCCTTTAACACGTGAATGTAATATACTTTTTAGCACGTGCATGTGGTATACTCCTTAACACGTGCATGTAGTATACTCTTTTAACACGCGCTTGTGGTATACTCTTTAGCACGTATGTAACATACTTTTGCATCTTCCACGCTTGACACAAACGCAGCCCGCGGGAGTTCCTTTCTTTTACCAGTCAGAGCCCCTCTCTCTGACTTCCCTCAGGAAAGGACCAATCAGAGCCCTTCTCTCTGACTTCCCTCAAGGAATGACTAATCAGAGCCCCTCTCTCTGACTTCCCTCGGGGAATGATTAATCAGAGCCCTTCTCTCTGACTTCCCTCAAGGAATGACTAATCAGAGCCCCTCTCTCTGACTTCCCCAGGGAATGACTAATCAGAGCCCCTCTCTCTGACTTCCCTCAGGGAATGACTAATCAGATCCCCTCTCTCTGACTTCCCCGGGGAATGACTAATCAGAGCCCCTCTCTCTGACTTCCCTCGGGGAATGACCAATCAGAGCCCCTCTCTCTGACTTCCCTCGGGGAATGACCAATCAGAGCCCCTCTCTCTGACTTTCCTCAGGGAATGACCAATCAGACCCCCTCTCTCTGACTTCCCTCAGGGAATGACCAATCAGAGCCCCTCTCTCTGACTTCCCTCGGGGAATGACCAGTCAGAGCCCTTCTCTCTGAACTCCCTCGGGCAACGTACCTTCAGCCCAGGCTGTCCCCACTTCAAGGGTTGACCGAAGGGGGTGAGAAAGGGGGAACCCTTCTGTGAACACGGCGCAGAAGGAAAAAACAGCGCATCCAGGGAGTTAGGCGCTCACGTGGATCATCTCTGGGGATGGGGACTTCATTGTTCTGTCAGGCCTTGGTTGGCTGGTGTGCACCTCGCATTGATCAGCTGATAGTGACGTCATTGTTCTGTGAGGTGTACACCTCACGTTGATCAGCTGATAGTGACGTCATTGTTCTGTGAGGTCTTGGTTGGCTGATGGGGATGGGGGGGGGGGTGGATGAAACAAACTGTCAAAAACTGTACCAGGGAGTGGGCACGCTGTGTGGTGAGGGTGGGGGTGGGGATGGGGATGCGGGAGATGGAGAGCTGCATTGCTATGCGGGATGAAAAGACTGCTATGTCGGTGATAAAGCAACTCAACCATTGACCAGCATGTCTTTTGATTTGTTTTGTTTTGTTTTTTTAGGAAAAGAATGATGATTAGAGTGCATGTGACCAGACTGAAACAATCGTCCTCAGAAACGTTTGTTTTAAAAACAATTTTTTTTAAAGCATCAAACAGAAACGCTGAACTGTCGTGGTGTGGGTTTTGGGAGGAACAAAGAGCTAGAGGTATTGTGTGAAGTCGATTTCAGCACCGACAACAATGAAGAGAACAATCTGTTCATCTGCCGTCAAATACACATTGAGCATCAAAGGAATTCATTATAACGCTGGAAGACATTATTCTAAAAGCCAGACGTATACCACCTCTCTCTCTCTCTCTCTCCTCTCTCGTTAACTGAAATATGGTCATGCAATGCCCCATCGTCTGAAGGGCTTCGTTGGTGAATGGACAATAAGACATTCGTCAGCTCCCCCCCCCCCCCCCTCTCTCTCTCTCTCTCTCTCCACCTACCCAGTCTCCTTTAATCTCCACGACTCGCCCTCCTCCTTCCCGTCGTCTACCCCCCCCCCCCCCCCCCCTTCCCACCTCTCCCCGACCCTCCAATTGTCGTCAGATTTCCTATAAAAGGAAATAAGTGATGGTTGTTGTCCGCCTCTCCACTCACGCCATGTGAATGTTCCCGGCCGCACCGGAAGCGGAAGCACGTGTCATGGACCAATCAGATGACGGCTGATCCACAGCGAGGTCGGAAGGTCATCCGACACATCTGCACCAACCAATCAGTGAGACGCGGCTCAGAATGGAAGAGGTGCGGACAGCCAGACAGATTAGAGAATTCGTCCGACATCTGCATCAACCAATCAGTGACAAGCGATCAACCAATCAGTGACAAGTGGCTCAGAATGGGAGATGAGCAAACAGCCAGAAAGAGTGGAGAAAAGAAGGCAGCTCGTCTGTCGGCTGATGGCTGTCACACCAGCCTGCTGCCGGAGCTTTGTGATTATCTTCTTTCCTCATTCCAGAATGTTCCAGTGTTGGGAATGACTGGATCCTTGTACAACAGACAGTGGAAGGGTGTTGGGAATGACTGGATCCCAGTACAACAGACAGTGGAAGGGTGTTGGGAATGACTGGATCCCAGTGCAACAGACAG
>CM031608.1:46878587-46881087 GCA_018398815.1 Conus ventricosus | reverse complement strand
AGCCAATATCAAAATTATGATGTAGTTTGCCAACACCCAGAGCCAATATCAAAATTATGATGTAGTGTGCCAACACCCAGAGCCAATATCAAAATTACGATGTAGTGTGCCAACACCCAGAGCCAATATCAATCGTGATGTAGTGTGCCAACACCCGGAGCCAATATCAAAATTATGATGTAGTTTGCCATCACCCAGGGCCAATATCAAAATTGTGATGTAGTTTTCCAACACCCAGAGCCAATACAGACAGACGTCTCCGAAAAGAAGACACTGTTCCGCAGTCCACGCCTGCTGTAAAGGATAAAAGCCAGGCGATGACCCATCCAGCCTACAATCAAACCCTGACCCTCTGGCATCGGTCCTGAGTTGAGCAAGGACCCACAACTTCCTCATGGCAGATGCGTCCACTACTACTGCGCCACCAGTAACAATAGGATAGGGGGACAGAGAGGCAACAGGAAAATGTGAAACCCCGAACCCTATATCTTTGCAAAATTAGGAATAGAGTTTGTTTAGAACTTACCGCCAATGACATTGACAAACAAAGCACATGACAAGACACGATGCATTTCAACCACTTGTACAAACCCACCGACGCACATGCAAACCTAGACTACTCATCCTCCCACAACCCATACACTAAAGACAGCATCCCATACTCACAATTTCTCCGTCTTCGCAGACTCTGCTCCAGCGAGGAAGACTTCACTATACAAGCAGCCAAAATGTCACAATTTTTCACCAACCGCGGATACCCCAGTTCCATCATCAATGCAGCACTCCGCCGCACCATAGCTGTATCCAGAACATCTGCTCTGGAAACTCAGCATCCAACCAAGACAGACAGACCCACAGCCTACCTCCTCTACCACCCGCACACCCTCCCCATCTGTAGGATCCTCAAATCCAATTGGCACATTGTACATAACCACAAACCCGCCTTCCATACCAAACCCATGATCACATTCAAACGTGACAAAAACCTCAAAGACCTCCTCGTGCGGTCCAGTTTGAACAGAACCACAGCTACACCACCAGGTACTCACCCCTGCTCTAAACCCAACTGCAAAATCTGCCCCCTCACCAAACCAGACACCATCTTACAGGGCCCCAAAGACTCCTTCACAGTCAAACGCACATTCTCATGTCAGAGCCGCAACATTATATATGCCATCCACTGCCAGCTGTGTGGCAAGATCTACATAGGGGAAACGTCACGCACACTTGAAACACGCATCTCTAAACACCTGGCTGACATCCGCCACCACCGACCCAAACCCGTCGCCCTACACTTCAACCACACCCAACACAACATCGACCATGTCAAAGTTATGGCACTCTGGCAGTCACAGAGTGACAGCTTTGAACGCACAACTCAAGAATCCCATCTCATTGCCAAACTGGGCACACTACACCCCCAAGGCATCAATATCCAACAATAACCAAACACACATACCCACCACTTCCACATCAGTTGGCAATATCCCCTACCAACACACACACACATACACACACACATACATACACCACCACCACATCCCCTTCACTCACTTCATACAGTAGTTACAGCAACCCTCCATCTATTTAATCTTAATTTCGTTTTATCCTTCCCCTTAAATCCCCCCCCCACCTTTTTTTTCTTTTTTTTTTCCCTCAGTCCCCCCCCCCCCCCCCCCCTTCTTTCCCCTTACCATTATTATCAATCCACCATTACCACAACCATCACAAAGATATCACACCATCCCAATAAACTAGACACACAACCCTATCATATCACACACACACACCTCCCCCGACGCAACCCCCCCCCCCCCCCTCCGTTTCCTCTCCCATAATCCCCCTGACCCCATGTCATTTCCGCCTACCGACCACATGGACAACAACGGATAAGTCATTTTTCATTCGTTTTTTCGTTTTTCGTTCTTTGTTTGTACTGTCCCACATGTTAAATGTGATTTATTTTTTCGCCTGAAGAAGACCCAAGTGGTTGAAATGCATCGTGTCTTGTCATGTGCTTTGTTTGTCAATGTCATTGGCGGTAAGTTCTAAACAAACTCTATTCCTAATTTTGCTTCGTTCGCCGCCATCAGTCACTCCATTTTGAAATCCTATATCTTTGGTTTCTGTGAATGATAAAACCCTGCCAGGGAACTGTTCAACAACAGTATAGACAAGAAATGCCTACAGATAAAATGCGTGTGTTCAGTACTGGAATTATGGAAATCTATGGCATGTAGTACCTTTTCGGAGAAAATAATGACACACGTGCTGTTCCCCTCCCTCTCTGCGTGACCTGTTGTCCAAAATGTATGTGGTCAGCTGTTTGGAATTTGTTAACATTAGAACGTGGCCTGTTTTCTAACAAACGTGTGTCAAGGAATGGCAGCAATGAGCCAGTGGAATGCTTCCGTCAAAACCAGATTCCGCCCGCATCCCCTCAATAACTGCAGTTGACGAGAAATGGCCTCCTTTCAATGGAAAACATTCAGTCAAGATC
>CM031608.1:46873707-46878487 GCA_018398815.1 Conus ventricosus | reverse complement strand
GCCTTTCCTCTTCAAGGGCTGGTTGGCTCGTAGGACGCTAAGAAACAAGCCCTTCAGGTGACCTATTTCAATTTCACTGAGAATTGTGCGCTCCCGTGGGGCATGCGCTGTGGCTGGATCACATCGATGTTGGAGGGGCATGGAAGAGGAAGAAAGGGAGGGGTAATCATTCGACGTGCTGGACCCCAAAGCATCTTGGCAGAAGGCGTCACTCCGAATGGGCTGGCGTCACATTTGTCACGGTTTCATCTCGGGGGGGGGGGGGGGGGGGGGACATGTCATGTGACACGTCACCTTAAAGAAGAAAGGGTATAGGAGAAAGCTCAAGCCAACGCGGAGTTCCTTCTGACTCACAAGACCTACATCAGACATGTCCTGACACGGATGAACGAGCCCTCTTTCCTTTCCACCGGGAGGAATGCAGTGGGATGTACTCCATCTTTGGCTAAGCCACTGTCGGTAAACATAAATGAAGAAGAGTGAGGCAGATGAATGATGTCTTTTTCTCCTCACCATAAAGAGGGGACAGTGTGACGGGGGCAACTATCAGTAAACGTAAGTCAGGAAGAGGAAGGCAGATGAATTAGTTCGGGGGGGGGGGGGGGGGGGGGAGGTCCCCACACCTTAAGGAGAGAACTGTGTAAATGTGCCCCTTGGTAGACATGGCTGACTGCTGGTTGACTGGCTGACTGTTGGTAGACATCGCTGACTGTTGGTAGACGCGGCTGACTGTTGGTAGACATGGCTGACTGTTGGTAGACACGGCTGACTGTTGGTAGACACGGCTGACTGTTGGTAGACATGGCTGACTGTGGCTGACAGTTGGTTGACTTGGCTGACTGTTGGTAGACACGGCTGACTGTTGGCAGACATGGCTGACTGTTAGCAGACATGGCTGACTGTGGCTGACAGTTGGTTGACTTGGCTGACTTGGTAGAGTCATGACCCCAGGAAGGCTGAGCTGACAGAGAAGTCTCCTCATTCCTTACAACGAAAAGAAGGGCTCTGGGAGGCAAGACGTGAATGTCTTGAGTCAATGTCTTTCATGGAACCGACTCATTGTCTGTGTCCTCTCAGTTGTGAGGAGTCCCACGCCGCTCTTTCCGGTTTCCCAGTGCACAATCACGCTCACGACTGACCTTCCGTGCCTCAGCATCGACAATCAATGGAATACAATCCACGAGGCCCACCGGAGTAGACCATGCACTGCCGTGAAGTTATTTAGGTGGTTTTCAGAGCTGTCTGTATTCGATCCAACCAACAGAGAACCCCTGTAGTAACCCCCTTAACGGCGGCAGCAATTGCCCAGTCACGGAGCCAGTGTGAGTTAGCGTGCATCTCTAGAGGTGCCACCACGTCCAGCCAACTCGCCATCACCCAACATTTTGGCACGGTTTTTTACTAATTGGGGTGGATGGTGGTGAGAGGTAAAGATTTTCAAAGCGGGTATGAAGGGTCCTGGCATCTGAGACCTATTTGAAAACAAAAAGAAATAGTCAACAAGAAATAATCAATGGTCATCGTCATGATGATGTGATGGTCTGCCTGTTAGCTCTTAGACCACATGGCAGGCTGTTAGTCCATGGTCTTTTCTCTAATATGCCCTCACGTCAACCAGGCCCAAGAGATACAGATACCTGCAGTGATGGTCAGGGAATGAGAGAAACACTCTTAAAGACACATCCACCCAGCTGACCGCAACTCATCTCGTTTAGGCTCATCGCATACAGCAAATCAAACTCGAGTCAACAGAGCCAAAATCGTTTTCGGCCTAAACTTATCACTTTCAAAGATGATGAGAGCTTCAAAGCCAAAAAGACATTCTAGCGGAAAGACAAGCCAGAGTGCAAGGCAGTTATACACCCTGACAGAACCCGAACATGGACAGTTTCTTGTTCATGGCTTTGTGTAAAAACAAACAAACATTGATGATGTATGAGACAGACATTGGGCCTGAGAGAGAGAGAGAGAGAGAGAGAGAGAGAGAGAGAGAGAGAGAGAGAGAGAGAGAGAGAGAGAGAGAGAGAGAGAGAGAGAACTCGGAACTCGGAAAATTTAAATTGCAAAGGCCACCGACCTATCTGCAATGAGGTCAAGAAACAAAAATGAAATCACACACACTGACGCTGTGACATTTCTACTGATCACGCACATTTACAAAACTTGCTCACACCAACTATATAATCGTAAATTGAGAACACCGAAAGATACATACAAAATCACACCCATATGTAGCACTCTCCCAAACTCGCACAGCTCGCACATACAATTTCGCTCGCACTTACAATTACGCGCGCGCAAACCACACGCACGCACGCACACACACACACACACACACACACACACACACACACACACACACACACACACACACACACACACACACACAAGCATACACACACACACACACACACACACACACACACACACACACACACACACACACACACACACACACACACGCACACACACACAGAATGAGAGAAAAAACGGTTTTTGTATGAATGTGACTAGCATGTCTGAGTAGCTTCAAGAATCTATGTAATTAGATGTAATGTCCATGACGTCTGTGTCATGTCGATTGGCGGAAAAACAGCGTCCTCATAGCTTATGACCAAATCCCACTCCTTTGAATCCAATTCAGTCCCTCGATTCAATTTAGTCGTTATTTACTACATCCAATGGCTTGTCATCTTTCATAACGGTTAATGTTTCTGCAAAAGATCAAGAAGAAACAAACAGGCAGCCAGCCAGTTAATCATATCTCCAAAATCAGTGAAAAGATGGAGTGCAGGGCGGGGAGAGAGAAAGGTGGGGGGGACAGAATGAGTGGGGAAGGGCAAAATGATAAAAGAGAGGGAGAAGGATGAGGAGAAAACGGCGTGTCACAAAGATATACACTCAAATACGCGAGCGCGTGTCTGCGCACGTGCATGAATACACATGAACACAAACACGTGTTCAGGGATTAATTGCTATAAGAACTGAGGCAGAGGGGAAAAAAGTAAGGGATATTTTTTTTTTATCAATAACAACACCGCAGTCAATTTACTTCATGGAGTGGGAACCTGTTGGTCTGAGACAGAGAGAACTATGGGGAAAGAAGGAAAGGCTGAAGCAAGGGGAGGGGAGGCGATGGTAGAAGCGAAGAGCGGAGATTGGGGTCCTGCAGTAAATCACGCCAGTTGTCTAGACGGGAGTGATCACGTGATACAGATGTGTCCCCTCTGACTTCCTCAAGTCATGATGGAATTGGCTCATCATTCTTCTCTCCCTTCCACCCAACAATTCCTCCCCACCCTACCACTGCCGTTTTCTTCTCCCATATGTTTTCTGTTTAATAGGCGCTTCATGTGTCCAGAACCCAGTATCTCATATATATGTATATGAGATACTGGGTTCTGGTAGTCAACCCTCGTTTGTACTTTTTATGATTTAGATGCCACCTTTTTCCATCCCTGTGGTGATTAGGTTACAAGTGACTTCGGACACATTGTTCCCTAAGAATACTGCCTGTAGACCCTGTTGTATCCGTTAGCCCATAAAACGCTGTAATAATATTTTGTTTTACCACTGTAATCCATTCGTTTTCTTTGAAAGGTAACAATAAAGCAGAGTGATTGCCACCATCAGCATGGCCAAGCTCGATCCACCTTATCCACCTTATCATCATCATCATTATCATTATCATTATCAACAGTTCTTCTGTAGCCCTAACTCTTGTCAAGATCACGCTCAACACGCTTTACAGACCATGCTCTCGTTTATATGACAGGCTGTCTACTTGGGTGGAGCCGACTGAAGAGCTGCCTGCTGGTGCTAATGATTCATTTCCAGTGTCTCTAAGTCGCTTAAATTTTCCGTTTTCCTCATTCTTTTTTTCCGGAGCATATATGCTGTGTATACGTGTCATCCATACCAACAGCCAGAATTTGCCGTCTCTTTCGAAAGTTGCTAATGGCATTTTACACATGTGTGAGATGTGACACGGAATTTCAGTTTAATTGTTTCTTTATTGTGATATGAATATTGTAAACAGCTTGTCTTGTTGTTTGTTTGTTTTCAGGACAAAATTTGGTATTTGTTTGTTTGTGTCTAGGACCAATGTCAAAAGACACTGTTCCTTGTTGAAGTATCTCTTCTGTTTGTGTGTTGGACCAATGTCAAAAGACACTGTTCCCTGCTGAAATAGCTCTTCTGAGAGAGGCCTACTGAACGTAGAGCTCTGAGCGTTCCGAGGCTGTATCTTATCAGTCATGTCACAAGCGAAACACATGCCGCACGTTCAACCCAGTGCAGATGCACTGCCGACTGCCTAACTACTGCACAATGAATGGTCAGTGAGATCAGCCTGCCGAGGTTGGGTGCCTGCTTCTTTCATATCTAAACATGACACCCCGTGGCTTCAGTTGCAGTGGAAAAGATCAATCTGAAACAAGGTTTTATCGTGATTGTCATTTGAAACGGGGGCTGTCCAGCTGTCATGTGCTGTCAGATTGTCCAGCAAAGCACTGACACGTGCCCGCCAGCAGAGTCGTTGATTGGGTGATGATGATGCGTGATGCACGAAATGTGCTCGCCAAACTGGAGCGCGTCGTGAAACGAGTAAACTCGAGAAAAAGCTTCAAGATCTGCGATCTAGGCCAGACAGGAATCGCAGGAGGCGCTGCGTTTCTAGCATATCAAAATACTGTGCTGTGATGTCCGTGGGACATTACCCAAAGTGCGTACAGTCTTGAAAGGGTCATTGCGGTGGGAGGACCATCATAAAACTTCAATG
>CM031608.1:46848707-46868707 GCA_018398815.1 Conus ventricosus | reverse complement strand
ACTGAGAGGTAACAACAAAAACAACCAAACACTGAGCGGGGCCAAAACGTCCATTTCGTACTGAGAGGTTGTCTTCACTGGCGTTTCTGAGGATGCAAGCTTGAAACTGCCTGGCACAAAATCTGACACCGCACTGGTTTGTTTTGCAGACTCCATTCCCCATCCTCCGTACGTGACATTGTTTCATGATTGTTAACCATCGACATAGATGCAAACGTAGCTACACACCCTCAACCCCCGCCACGCACAAAATGGAGTTGCTTTATACCTTATATTGTCTTTGTGGTTTGAGGATATGGTGGAGAGGGAAGACACAGATGTCAAGAGTCAGTGTATTTCAAGGAACCTCTTATCTTCCTAGCTGTATCAGTTGTGTGCAATCCTACAAATCTCATTCCGGGTCCCCAGTGCATAGCCACTTTCACGTCTGACCTTCAGCAGGTCAGCGTTGGCAGTCAATGGGAAGCAGTCAGTATGAAGTCTCTATGACCCCCACCGGAGTAGACACTGCACTGCCTTTAAGTCACTTAGATAGTCTTCAGAGGTGTCTCTTTCGATCCAACAAACACAGACTCTATATACCACCCCTTATTGGCGGCAGTAATTATCCCAGTAACGGAGCCAATGTGAGTTCGCGTGCTCCGCCGGAGGAGCCACCACGTCCATCGAACTTGCCATCACCCAACATTGTACCACGACCTGCCCATTTGTTCTGAGGCTGCACCACAGATTGTATTCCATGGTCCCTTTTCTAACATACCCTCAGGTCAACCAGGCGCAGGGGATACAGGTACCTGCCGTGATGGGCAGGAAATATGAGAAACGCTCTCAAAGACACGTCCATTCAGTTGATGAAAGTCATCTTGTGTGTTTTAGTCTTCTTATTTCGGCTCATAGAAGCAGGCAAATCAGAATAGAAGCCAACTTAGCCCAAAAAAATTATTTTTTTTAGCTAGGACTCGTCACTGGCAAACGTGATGAGAACCTCAAAGCTGACAAGACATTCTAATGGACAGAAAACTCAGAGTGCAGAGCAGTTGTACATTCTGACAGGAACAGGACATGGACAGTTACTTTCTTTGCTTTGTGAAGCAAAAGCATTGATCATATGTAAGACAAAACTGGAGAGAGAGAGAGAGAGAGAGAGAGAGAGAGAGAGGAGAGAGAGAGAGAGAGAGAGAGAGAGAGAGAGAGAAGAGAGAGAGAGAGAGAGAGAGAGAGAGAAAGAGAGAGAGAGAGGGGAGAGAGAGAGAGAGAGAGAGAGAGAGAGAGAGAGAGAGAGAGAGAGAGAGAGAAAGAGAGAGAGAGAGATTCGTCTTGGTATACTGTGAGCAGCACATCTGAGTAGTTTCAAGAATCTTTGAATTTGATATCTAAGGTGTAATCCGATCTAACTTCCAGGACGTGTATGTCATGTCCCTTCGAGGGAAAATCACGTGCCCGCAGCTTGAGAGCAAATCGCAACTCTCCTGAATCTCTTGAAGCAATTTTGGTAGTCACTGACTGCGTTGTGTTGGCTTGTCATCGTTAATTCTGCGAGTAATTTCTTTTGTACAAAGGAGCAAGAAGAAACAAATGGGAAGACCGGCAGTTGATAGTGCCTCGAGACAGGGGAGGGGAGGGCAGGGACAGAGCAGACAGAGGGAGTAGGGAAGGGCGGTGATAACAGGGATGGGGAAGGGTGAGGAGATGACGGTGAGTCACACACACATACACATAAACACGCGCTTGCACGCGTCTGCAAATGTGCATGAATGCACATAAACACGCGTGTGCGCGTGTTCAGGGTATAAATTGCCGAGGGGAGAGAGACAGAAAAAAATATATATATATATATTGAATTATAAACAAAGCTTGCTCTTATGTCTTAGATTGAAAATGGTGCTCAGTTACTTACCCTTGGAATTTATTAGTTTATATATATATATATATATATATATATATATATATATATATATATATATATATATATATATATATATATATATATATATATATATATATATATATATAATCTGCCTTCGAGAGGGATTGTGATGGTTCCCGCATGCAGCTAGTGAAGGGTTTTCATATTTAAAACATATATTTTCCGATTTTCTTCATCTTCAAACTTTTTTTTTCCAAATCTTTGCAAGTCATTATTATAATGATGGAAGAATTGTTAACCTGCACTTGTTTTCCTCCACCACTTAATTGTTCAGCATTATATATATATATATATATATATAGAGAGAGAGAGAGAGAGAGAGAGGGGAGAGAGAGAGAGAGAGAGACAGACAGACAGAGAGACAGACAGACAGAGAGACAGAGACAGAGAGAGACAGACAGATGGGCAAAGGAGATAGGGCTGAAGTGGAGGAGGGGGGGAAGGGGGTGGTTGGAGGGGATGGTTGAAGGGAGGGTGGAGATAGGAGAGATGGATGCTGCAGTAATTCACGCCAGTTCTCTCTTCGGGAGTGATCACGTGATACAGATGTGTCCCCTTTGACTTCCTCAAGTCATGACGGAATTGACTCATCATTCTTCTCTTCCATTCCACCCAACAATTCCATTCCTGCCACCACCACCACCACCACCACCACCACCCCACCCCCAACCCACCCGCCTCCTTTTTTCCAATCCTCTTCTTCAGCTTTTTTCTTGTCATTCTGTCAAAGCGAGATGAACCCGTCCTGGTGAAATGATTGGCCTTTTGGGGATATTGTACGCTGTGAACACTGGCTGTCCAGCCTACAGTGTCCATTACCCCCAATAGCCTTGTGACGTAGTTTGTTTTAGCACCGTCTATATAGTCCTTATTTTCTAGTTTAAATCAGAATGACTGGTACGTTTGAACTCGGCCAAAAATTTATCCACTGACGAAAATCAATGAGTATTATTGTTATTACCATCATCATTTTCATCCAGGATTCTCGCAGCGTCACTAATTCCTAGCTGGTCAAAAGATTCAGTCCGCACAGGGCCGAACAACAGGAGTGGGGGGGGGGGGGGCGGACGGGGGGGGGGGGGTAGGGGTCTGGGAGTCCGAGGCGTTCGGAAACCCCCCTCCGCCCGTCCTTCCCCTACCCTCTGGCTGGTAAAAGTTGCATTTTTTGCCACGTTGTCCTCCCCCTCCCCCCTCCCCCCTCCCCCTCCCCTTCCCCAACCCCCATTGGGGAAGGACTCCCAGCCCCCTCTTTGGAACCTTCATGTTTGATGGAGCTGATCCGGCCCCGCTGCTTGCAGGCAACACGCGTGCTTCAAGAGCCCGGTAGTGGTGGTACTGAGGGGGGCTTCAGAGTGCAGCAGAACCAAGTCCACCCTTTCCCAATTGCCCAAACAAAGGAGGAGGAGGAAAGAGAAAAGAAAGAATAGGACGGGGAGAAGGAGGGAAAGGAGAAGAAGAAGAAGAAGAAGAAGAAAGAAGAAGAAGAAGAAGAAGAAGAAGAAGAAGAAGAAGAAGAAGAAGAAGAAGAAGAAGAAGACGAGGAGGAGGAGGAGGAGGAGAGGAGGAGGAGGAGGAGAAGGAGGTGAAGAAGAAAAAGAAGAAGAAGAAGAAGAAGAAGAAGAAGAAGAAGAAAAATGAAGAAGAAAAAGAAAGAGAGAAGAAAGAAGAAGACAAAAAGGGGAAGACGGAAAGAAAGAAATGAAGAGAGAAAAAAAAAAAGACGGAAGAAGCAGAAGGCTAAATTCCTCAAAGACATGAGCAACGCAGAAGCCACTCTGTCCCCAATCACATATATATCTGAACACAATGGGCAGCCTAAGAGGGCTTCTGCGCATGTTCTCTTTACCGGCAGTCAGTCCTCAGAATATTGTCTCCCCTGTTTTTATGACCGTGGCGATGACTGCCTTTGTCAGCAGGCAGCAGCGAGTAGGGAAAAACAACAGAGATTTGCTTTGATATGTTTTATTCTTGTTCTGTTTTCATGTTCCGGACAGTGTCTCTCCCCCTCTGTGTGTGTGTGTGTGTGTGTGTGTGTGTGTGTGTGTGTGTGTGTGTGTGTGTGTGTGTGTGTGTGTGTGTGTGAGAGAGAGAGAGAGAGAGAGAGAGAGAGAGAGGGGGGGTTTTTAATCATTTTTTTCCTGACTATGCTCCCCTTTCCAGCGCATTCACCCACGCACCCATGGTTTCATTTTTATGTCCTGTTATCTCATGTCATTTCAGCTGTATATTTCTGTTCTTTCGTCCATGCTGTGTTGTTGTGAACCAAACTATGCTATCAACTGCTGGGTGATCATGAAGGCTCCGCACGCCCCTTGAGGATGTGACGCCTTCTTCCGGTGCAGATGGTACCCTGGCTTTCTGGGGCAAGTCATTTGAGCTGTTCTGGAACCCGTTCTGCCTCGCATGGCCTATTTTTCTGTCTTTGCTCTAGGATGCTTTAGACAGTTTTCTGGTAACAATTTGTAAGATGCGAACTTTTCATTTTTTTTTTTTACTTTGGATAGAAGCTAACGAGACTTAAACTAAGTCCAAAGTAGACAGCATCCGTCAACTGCAGGTTCTGTTTGCCCATGAAGCCCAGGTTTTATCTGACCATGAGGTCCAGGTTCTAGCTCACCACGAGGCTCAGGTTCTATCTGCCCATCAAGCCCAGGTTCTACTTGCCCATGAAGCCCAGGTTCTATCTGCCCACGAGGCCCAGGTTCTATTTGCCCATGAAGCCCAGGTTCTATCTGCCCGTGAGACTCAGGTTTTAGTTGGCCATTAGGCGCAGGTTCTATTTGCGCATGAGGCTCAGGTTCTATTTGCCGATTAGGCGCAGGTTCTATCTGCGCATGAGGCCCATGTTCTATTTGCCCATGAGACCCAGGTTCTAGTTGCCCATGAGGCCCAGACTCTATCCCAAGAGGCCCAGGTGCTATTTGTCCTTGAGGCCCAGCCTCTATCTGCCCATGATGCCCAGGTTCTATTTCCTCATGAAGCCCAGGTTCTATTTCCTCGTGAGACCCAGGTTCTATTTGCCCATGAGGCCCAGGCTCTATGCCATAGGCCCAGATTCTATTTGCTCATGAGGTCACTTCTAGGTCACCACTCTGAGATGCCTTAGAGCTGTCAGAAATAGTTTTGGTGCTGTCGGGATTGGAACTTGCGCCTCCTGGATGGACCAAAAGAATAGCAATTTAAGACGGTTGTTTTACCCACATTGCCACCAGGCACTTATGAAAATAGTTGTTTTAACCCACACCGCCATTAGACACTCGTAAAAGATGGGTGTTTTATACACATCGCCATTAGACACCCACAAGAGATAGGTGTTTTACAGACACCACCACTAGACACTCATAAAAGATGGATGTTTTATACACATCGCCATTAGACACTCAAAGGACATAAGTGTTTTACAGACACCGCCACTAGACACTCATAAAAGATGGATGTTTTATACACATCGCCATTAGACACTCAAACGACATAGGTGTTTTGCAGACACCGCCACTAGACACTAAAAAAAGATGGGTGTTTACTCACACAGCCATTAGGCAATCATAAAAGATAGGTATTTAACACATACCGCCATTAGACACTCATAGAAGATGGGTGTTTTACACATACTGCCATTAGACACTCGTAAAAAGATGGGTGTTTAACACATACCGCCATTAGACACTCATAGAAGATGGGTGTTTTACACATACTGCCATTAGACACTCGTAAAAAGATGGGTGTTTTACACATACCGCCATTAGACACTCATAAAAGATGGGTGTTTTACACATACTGCCATTAGACACTCGTAAAAAGATGGGTGATTTACACATACCGCCATTAACAATCGTAAACAGATGGGTGTTTTACACATACTGCCATTAGACACTCGTAAAAAGATGGGTGTTTTACACATACTGCCATTAGACACTCGTAAAAAGATGGGTGTTTTACACATACTGCCATTAGACACTCATAAAAGATGGGTGTTTTACACATACTGCCATTAGACACTCGTGAAAAGATGGGTGTTTAACACATACCGCCATTAGACACTCGTAAAAAGATGGGTGTTTTACACATACTGCCATTAGACACTCATAAAAGATGGGTGTTTTACACATACTGCCATTAGACACTCATAAAAGATGGGTGTTTTACACATACCGCCAGTAGACACTCGTAAAAAGATGGGTGTTTTACACATACTGCCATTAGACAATCGTAAAAAGATGGGTGTTTTACACATACCGCCATTAAACACTCGTAAAAAGACTGGTGTTTTACACATACTGCCATTAGACACTCATAAAAGATGGGTGTTTTTTACACTTACTGCCATGAGACACTCATAAAAGACTGGTGTTTTACACATACTGCCATTAGACACTCATCAAAGATGGGTGTTTTACACATACTACCATTAGACACTCGTAAAAAGATGGATGTTTTACACATACCGCCATGAGACACTCATCAAAGATGGGAACATCAAGCCTTACAATGTTCGTTTTCCTTCCTCCATCACCAGACCTAGCTAGAACTCTGTTCAGCTGCCTCTGGCTGTGCCTTCAGGGTTCTGGACCTTTTCATCCAAGTCACCCAGAGCTGTTTCATGAGGTCACAGGCTGATAAGCCCACACCCACTCCCCCCCCCCCCCCCCCCCCCCGCCCCCCCCCCCCCCCCCGCCCCCCAGGGCCCACGCCCACTCCTCCTCTACCACGCTTGTTCCAGCCTGAATGGCGAGAACTATGAACTTGGGCACCAGAGTCTCTCAGCCTGCTGGCTAGACCGGCGTACCTCTCAGACTCCAGACGCCGGCTCCCTCCAGCCGGACTAGCCTCGTCCAGGTGACAGGAAGCGCACAACACCCGTCACCGGAACGTTTTGCGTCTGAATTGCTGCCCCTTCATACTCCTATGTGGGTTGCTGTTCCTTAAATACTCCTATGTCAACTGCCGTCCCTTTATACTCCTATATGGATTGCTATTCCTTAATACTACTCTTATATGCGTTCCTGTCTCTTAATACTCCTATATTAACTGCTGTCTCTTAATACTCCTATGTGAATTGCTGTTCCTTAATACCCCTACGTGAATTGCTGTCCCTTGATACTCCTATGTGAATTGCTGTCCCTTAATACTCCTATGTGGATTGCTATCCCTTAACACCCTTACGTGAATTGCTGTCTATTAATACGCCTATGTGAATTTATGTCCCTTAGCACGCCTATGTGACTTGCTTTCCCTTAATACTCCTAAGTGAATCGCTGTCCCTTAATACTCATATAAGAATTGCTGTCCCTTAATACTCCCATGTGAATTGCTGTCCCTTAATGCCCCTATGCGAATTGCTGTGCCTTAATACTTTTATGTCAACTGCTGTCCCTGAATACGTCTATGTCAACTGCTGTCCCTGAATACGTTTATGTCAACTGCTGTCCCTGAATACGTCTATGTCAACTGCTGTCCCTAAATACTCCATAGTCAACTGTTGTCCCTTAATACTCCTATGGAAATTGCTGTCTTTTTATACTTATATGTGAATTACAGTCCCTTAATACTCATATGTGAATTGCTGTCCCTTAATACTGCTATGTGTATTGCTGTCTGTTAGTACTCATATGTCAATTGCTGTCCCTTAATACTCTTATGTAAATTGCTATCCCTTGATACTTCTATGTGAATTGCTACCCCTTAATATTCCTATGTGAATTCCTGTCCCTGAATGCTCCTATGTGGATTGCTGTCCCTTAATACTCCCATGTGAATTGCTGTCCCTTCAGATTCCTGTGTGAACTGCTTGCTGTACCTTAATACTTTTATGTCAATTGCCGTCCCTTAATACTCCCATGTGAATTCCTGTCCCTTAATGCTCCTATACGAATTGCTGACCCTTAATAGTTCTGTGTAAATTGCTGTCCCTAAATGCTCCTATGTGAATTGCTGTCCGTTAATTCTCCTATGTGAATTGCTGGCCCTTCATACTTCTGTATGAAATTCTGTCCCCTCAAACTCCTATGTGAATTGCTGTCCCTTAGTACTCCTATGTGAGTTGCTGTCCCTTGACACCCCTATGTGAATTGCTGTCCCTTAACACTCCAATGTGAATTGCTATCCCTTGACACCCCCATGTGAATTGCTGTCCTTTAACACTCCTATGCCAATTGCTATCCACTGATACCCCTGAGTGGTTACCGTCGACGTCAGTGCAAATCAGAAACGCATTTCTGGGTAGTTTCCCTTTCTTCCAAATGCATTTGCATGCTCTTGCCAGCCGACGAACCACCCAACCAATTGACATGCGTGAAAACGCGTGCGCGCGCGCAAACGCACACGCACGCACGCACGCACGCACGCACGCACGCACGCACGCACGCACGCACACACACACACACACACACACACACACACACACACACAGAGAGAGAGAGAGAGAGAGAGAGAGAGAGAGAGAGAGAGAGAGAGAGAGAGAGAGAGAGAGAGAGAGAGAGAGTCTATGGAAGATGTAAAAGCAAGTACGGTGAAATGAAGAGACGTCACAAAACAAATGTCATCATCCATTTTCCTGCCATACTGCAGACAGCAAGAGATGAAAGTTACCTCCCCTCACACCCTACCCTCGCCCACGCATCTGATACCTCCTCCCCCTTCCCTCCACCACCCACCCCCTTTCCTCCCTCCCACCTCAACAACTTCATTTTGTCGAGTGCAGTTCTTCGAAGTTGGCTCCGAAGATGAATGAAGACTTGGTCGTTGCTGGCACTGCGCCAAAAGAAATAAATGAGTTGCTGTTGTTTTCTGTTGTTTGTGCTCACCATGATGAAGTGCTATAATGCTGCTAGAGGGTAGCAGCCTTGTTTGAAGTGACTCTGTTCAGTGCAAACACCAAGTTCCCTGGTTCGAAGCTGGTTTGTCTCTGTCTCTCTTTCCTTCTTCTTCTTCTTCTTCCTCTCCCATTTCAGGTAGTAAAAGCAGCAAATGGCAGGGCTAGGTACACCAGTATTGATGGCGTCTCAAACATCGATTCTTTCGAAAGCGCAACAAAGGCAGTCCCATTCTCTCTCTCTCTCTCTCCTCTCTCTCTCTCTCTCTCTCTCTCTCTCTCTCTCTCTCTCTCTCTCTCTCTCTCTCTCTCTCTCACACACACACACACACACACACACACACACACACACACACACACACACACACACGCTCGCTCTCTCTCTCTCTCTCTCTCTCTCTCTCACACACACACACACACACACACGCTCTCTCTCTCTCTCTCTCTCTCCTCACTCTCTCTCTCTCTCTCTCTCTCTCTCTCTCTCTCTCTCTCTCTCTCTCTCTCTCTCTCTCTCTCTCTCTCTCTCTCAATCCGAAAATAAAATTCAGCAATGCAGAAAGCTAGCTTTGGTCTTCTGGGGATTTTTTAACTGTTCATCAGGAAACAGATCAATACGGCCGACAAGATGCTGGCTGCAACATGGAGAAAAAGCTATAAAATGTTTTCACAACACATACATCATCGCCAGTTTTAATGACAGATCTTCTAGGATGCATGTTCCCAGTTCACCTTGAAACCTGCAAAATTTTATGCCGCTTGATAAACATTCACAGGTCAAACATTGTCACCTAGATGATGACCGCAGCTAAGATGCAGAAGTACGCAGCAAAAACGCAGAAGTATGCATCTCTGATAAGCGAAAGGATGCAGCAAAAAAAGCAAAGGTATGCAGCGAAAATGCAGAGGTATGCAGCTAACATGCAGAAGTATGCAGCAAAAATGCAGAAGTATGCAGCCCCCAAAAAAGACACTATGCAGCGAATATGCCGAAGTGTGCAGGGGGAAAAAATGCAGAAATATGCAACTAATAAACGGATTATGCAATGAAATGCAGAAGTATGCAGCTGATATGCAGATGTATGCAACGAAAATGATTCGAAAGAATACAGCTAAGGAAAAGCAGAGGGATAATGCTCAGTATATTCTGCATCATCTGTTCGAGCAAAAACGTGAAAAAACGGCTCAGAATTGGGGCGACTAAAGATCGGATAAACATGCCTTCAAGCTGATGGACAGAATTCCTGTCCGAGGTTTCTCTGTCCATTCCGGGCTCCACAGAATTCCCTGTCACATACGTTCAGCGCGTCCGCTCCCATTAAAACCAGACCTGGCCTCTATTTAGGCGCCCCGAATCGGGGGGGCCGGTGGCGGTGGGGGCGGGACCCTCCCAAAGGAAATATGCCGCCAAGAACTTGACAATCATCTTCTCTGGACAGCACCTTCGCACAAGTGCAGAAACTTTGCTCCAATGTGAACCCCCCTCCCCCCCCCCCCCTCCCTCCCCCCTCCTGCCCCCCCCCCCCCCCCCCCCCCCCCCAAGCATGTCAGAGTCTTTCTGATGTTGTCCGTTCAATAATGATCGCACTTTACGGAAAGAAGCTCAGTTCTGAAGGGAAAGTGAGGAGTGGAAGGAGGAACGGGGTTGGTTGCAATCTTTCTTAGACTTTTAACAGAGGGCAGTCCGAAGCATGTACCGTATAAAGGGAAATAACCTCGTTTTCCGCTCCAAGCTTGAGCTTGGGTTAGGGTTTCGTCACTTGGTCATTATTCTCCTCTTCCTCATCTTCGTCATTATTGTTGCTGGTGGTGGTGGTGGTGGTGGTGGAGGAGTTTGCAAGCGTCCCTCCCTCGCCATCCCACAGCAAGTTCTCTTTGGAGAGATTTCCTGGCACCCCCTTTCCTCACTCCCCTTCCCCTTCCTCTGTGTCTCTAAGAAGTTGCGTTGAGCCAACTACAAAGGACAGTTTAGTGTGACTGTAAAATGTGACACAGAAGTATCTCTCCATTATCTTCAGCAGACAAAGCAACTGTGCATTTTTTTTTATTGGAAAGATGTCCTTTAATGTTCTTCCTCTTGTGCACAAATTTCTTTCCGCCGAGTATTGAAACTGATTCATTGAAATGGGCTGGCACTGTCTGTTCCTCTGCACGTTAGAGCATTCTCGATATCGTCTGTGCTAAACTAACCTGATCTTTGATAGAGACCAGCTCTGTTTCAAGAAGGGACACGAAAGGAAATCTTTCCTTCCTTCCTGTGCTTTGCAGAAGTCTTGTCTCTGCTTGGTTTATGCCCAGTTCTCCCGTAACGCTTTTTTTTTCTGAATTCCTGTTGCCTCTCCTCCATAACGTTTGACTTCTTTGTTGTTCTTCTCTCCCACGGGACGTCACTGGGTCACACCACACTGAAGAGCTTTTCACAAGGTTTCTCCAGTTCTGGTGCTTGTGTGCCAGGGCTTGGAGATCTGCTGATGGTTTCAGTGACTAGTTTTTGCAATATTGTCTGTCAGTCAATCTTTGCCTGTCTTCCCCTTTGTCTGCTTCTTTTTGCTAGTTCGCTCAAAGACTGTCTCAGTGACGAGGTCATTGGATTCTGCTACCTAGCTATATAGATGTGAAAAGAGAATGCGTTCATAATTTTTTTTTTTTTAAGCAAAGGAAGTAAATGACAAATGCATACATGTGTGAGCGTGTATGTAAGAATGTGTGTGTGTGTTTGTGTGCGTGCGTCCGTGCGTGGGTGCGTGCGTGCGTGCGTGCGTGCGTGCGTGTGTGTGTGTGTGTGTGTGTGTGTGTGTGTGTGTGTGTGTGTGTGTGTGTGTGTGTGTGTGTGTGTGTGGTGTGTGTGTGTCGTATATGTGTGTCTATGTTGCAAACAATAGTGTACACTTACTCGAATATTCTGTACACACACATATTTGTGTCTCGCTGGCTGGCTGTCTATATGTCCGTCTGTCTGTGTGCGAGTGTATGTGTCCGTGTGCGTGTGTGCATGCACCAAGAGCGCGCGCGCGCACGTGCGCGCACGCGTGTGTGTGTATGTGCGTGCGTGCGTGTGTGTGTGTGTGTGTGTGTGTGTGTGTGTGTGTGTGTGTGTGTGTGTGTGTGTGTGTGTGTGTGTGTGTGTGTGTGTTTGAGAGACAGACAGACAGACAGACAAACAGACAGACAGGCAGGCAGACGAGTGCACCACAAAGCGCTTCATCCGATATGACATTGAAGTGATTTTGTTGCTCTTTGACAAAGGCCGTTCTCAAAGCGATGGTCAGTAGCAGCGTGCGTAGGAGACTGTTCACATGTCTTGACAGCTGTGTAGGAGACTGGTCACATGTCTTGACAGCTGTGTAGGAGACTGGTCACATGTCTTAATAGCTGTGTAGGAGATTGTCACATGTCTTCACATCTCTGTGGGAGACTGGTCACATGACTTCACAGCTGTGTAGGAGACTGGTCACATGTCTTGACAGCTGTATAGGAGACTGGTCACATGTCTTCACAGCTGTGTAGGAGACTGGTCACATGTCTTGACAGCTCTGTAGGAGACTGGTCACATGTCTTGACATCTCTGTAGGAGACAGGTCACATGTCTTGACACAGCTCTGTGGGAGACTGGTCACATGTCTTGACATCTCTGTAGGAGACTGGTCACATATCTTCATACAGCTCTGTAGGTGACTTGTCACATGTCTTCATACATCTCTGTAGGAGACTGGTCACATGTCTTCACAGCTCTGTAGGAGACTGGTCACATGTCTTCATACAGCTCTGTAGGAGACTGGTCACATGTCTTGACATCTCTGTAGGAGACTGGTCAGATGTCTTGACATCTCTGTAGGAGACTGGTCACATGTCTTGACATCTCTGTAGGAGACTGGTCACATGTCTTGACATCTCTGTAGGAGACTGGTCACATGTCTTGAAATCTCTGTAGGAGCCTGGTCACATGTCTTGACATCTCTGTAGGAGACTGGTCACATGTCTTGACATCTCTGTAGGAGCCTGGTCACATGTCTTCATACAGTTCTGTAGGAGCCTGGTCACATATCTTCATACAGCTCTGTAGGAGCCTGGTCACATGTCTTCATACAGCTCTGTAGGAGCCTGGTCACATGTCTTGACATCTCTGTAGGAGCCTGGTCACATGTCTTCATGCAGCTCTGTATGAGCCTGGTCACATGTCTTGACATCTCTGTAGGAGACTGGTCACATGTCTTGACATCTGTGTAGGAGACTGGTCACATGTCTTGACAGCTGTGTAGGAGACTGGTCACATGTCTTAATAGCTGTGTAGGAGATTGTCACATGTCTTCACATCTCTGTGGGAGACTGGTCACATGACTTCACAGCTGTGTAGGAGACTGGTCACATGTCTTGACAGCTGTATAGGAGACTGGTCACATGTCTTCACAGCTGTGTAGGAGACTGGTCACATGTCTTGACAGCTCTGTAGGAGACTGGTCACATGTCTTGACATCTCTGTAGGAGACTGGTTACATGTCTTGACACAGCTCTGTGGGAGACTGGTCACATGTCTTGACATCTCTGTAGGAGACTGGTCACATGTCTTGACATCTCTGTAGGAGACTGGTCACATATCTTCATACAGCTCTGTAGGTGACTGGTCACATGTCTTCATACATCTCTGTAGGAGACTGGTCACATGTCTTCACAGCTCTGTAGGAGACTGGTCACATGTCTTCATACAGCTCTGTAGGAGACTGGTCACATGTCTTGACATCTCTGTAGGAGCCTGGTCACATGTCTTGACATCTCTGTAGGAGACTGGTCACATGTCTTGACATTTCTGTAGGAGACTGGTCACATGTCTTGACATCTCTGTAGGAGACTGGTCACATGTCTTGACATCTCTGTAGGAGCCTGGTCACATGTCTTGACATCTCTGTAGGAGACTGGTCTCATGTCTTGACATCTCTGTAGGAGCCTGGTCTCATGTCTTCATACAGCTCTGTAGGAGCCTGGTCACATATCTTCATACAGCTCTGTAGGAGCCTTGTCACATGTCTTCATACAGCTCTGTAGGAGCCTGGTCACATGTCTTGACATCTCTGTAGGAGCCTGGTCACATGTCTTCATACAGCTCTGTAGGAGCCTGGTCACATGTCTTGACATCTCTGTAGGAGACTGGTCACATGTCTTGACATCTCTGTAGGAGCCTGGTCACATGTCTTCAGCAGATTGTCCACCCCTCACAAAGACCTCTGGCAAGAGAAATGGCAAGAGCATCTGGATAGAGTTTCGTTTAAAAGGGACTAAACCGATATTAGTAGGCTTTTTATATAGAAACCCTGATGAACGCGTGGAATGGTATGATAGATTCGAAGCAATGATGGAAGATGTCTCAGATTATTCAACAGATGTTGTATTGCTTGGTGACTTTAACATTGATTTACTTAAATCTCATGATAAATGGAAACGAATTTTTGAATCCTATAACTTAACCCAACTGATAGACACGCCAACAAGAATAACGCTACAGTCTGAAACACTCATTGATCATATATATGTAAACAATCCAACAAATATTACAGAAACTTCCGTACCAGTTTATGGTCTCAGTGATCATTTTCCTGTATGCTTAACTTGGTCCAAAAAAGGCGTAAAAATTCCTAGATGTAGCCACAAATGCATTTCTTTCCGTAGTTATAAATCCTTTAATTCTGACGATTTTCTTCATGATTTATGTACAGCAGACTTTTTCAGTGTTTTTCAAGAGACTGATCCAGACAAAGCTCTCGAAGCTTGGTATAACATATTTGTCCCTATTTACGACAAACATGTCCCAACTAAGATCAAACGTGTCACACCCGATTGAAAACCACCGTGGTTAAATGATGAAATCAATGCTGCTATTAAAATGTGTGAAAACTTGTTACAGTCAACAGGAAAAGATGCAAAGTTTAAGAAACAGCGTAACAAAGTTACAGCTATGAAAAGGTCTGCTCGTAAAAAAACATTTTAGCGACCTTATTTCATCGAAAAAAGATTCAAAATCGATCTGGAAAGCCATTAATCTGGTAAATCGTCAAAACAAACAGCTCCATCATCTTTAATTCTGTCTGCAGATAATCTCAATAAACACTTCTCTACCATAGTCGAAAAGACTATTAAAACTGATTGTACTAAATACAATGAACTGTTGTTACTAAGAGAATTTTGTGATACTAGACAAATAGGGTCCAGACTTGATTTTTAGTTTATCAGTGTACACGAGGTATGTAGAGAACTTAATTCATTGAAGGAATCTAAGAGCCGGGTATTAGATAATATAGATAGCAAAATTTTAAAAATTTCCGCACCTATTATCTCTGATAGCCTTACTTATATTCATAACCTTTGTATTCAGAAATGCTATTATCCCCAATATTTTAAAGAAGCTAAAGTTTTGCCATTTTTAAAATCTGGTGACCCACAGGATCCTTCGAAATGCAGACCGATTTCCATTTTGTCTCTTTTGTCTAAACCTTTAGAAAAGCACCTTAAGCAAAACCTTCAAAGGCATTTCGTTACACATAAATTATTTCATTCAAATCAAAGCAGTTTTAGAGAAAATCATTCATGTCAGACGGTTCTTACCAATCTAGTAGAACAGTGGCATTTAAATATCAATGATGATCTTCTCAGAGGAACGATATTTGTGGACTTTGCTAAAGCCTTCGATGTTATTAACCATGATCTCCTCTTTAAAAAACTTACTTTGTATGGTTTAACTCCAAAGTCTGTCAATCTTCTCTCATCTTTTCTATCAAACAGAAGGCAGATACTTGTTCAAGATATGATATCATCCACTTTCATGCCAGTCAATTTCGGTGTGCCTCAGGGTTCAGTCTTAGGACCAATATTATTTACAATTTACATAAACGATCTCCCTCTTTACATTTCCTCTTCTTGTGAACTTTTCGCTGATGACACCACCTTACACAATAAAGGAAAAAATGCAGATGTAGTGTGCGCTGACTTACAAAATGACGTTGACAGGCTCATAAAATGGACAGAACTCAATCATATGGCACTTCATCCTAAAAAAAATCTAAATTCATGTTAATATCAACAAGGCAAAAGCGACAAAATATCAAAGATAATCTAAAGGAATTAAAGATACATGATATCGTATTAGATGAATAAGTTCTCACAAACAACTTGGTCTTATTATCGACAATAATTTATCCTGGTCGAATCAGCTTTCGACGTTATCAAAAAGAATATCGAAAAAAGTCTTTCAGCTTAATAGAATCAAACATTTTTTGGATCAACACACTCGGAAATTATTTTTCATGCTTATATTCAAAGCGATGTGGATTATGCTTCAACCTGTTGGGATTTAGCTAGTAAAGCCTCCTTAAGGCATCTTGAAAGTCTCTACAGACGCTCTCTCAAACTTATACTTCCTAAATCTTCGTCTCTGGAAATAAGTGATTATAAAGAACTAAACATCTTGCCTTTTGAATTTAAATGTATCTTCAACAAAGCTGTCTTTATGTTTAAGATTATGAATAACCTTGCACCATTCTATCTCCGAGAGAAATTTCCCGTACGAGAGTTTCGTAACAAAAGCACGATATTTATCCCTCGTCCAAGAACTGATCTCTTTATGACATCTTTTATCTATTCAGGAGGAAAATTATGGAATGAAATCCCAGAATACATAAAAACAAAAATAGTTAATTATCTTTCAAAAAAGCATACCACAGATATTTAATGGAAAAGTTATAAATGGTTGGTTTCTTTCAGTTGAGACCTGAATTTAATGATACAATATTTACCTTCCCTCTCTCTCTCTCTCTCTCTCTCTCTCTCTCTCTCTCTCTCTCTCTCTTATGTACCTTCTATGTTAATGTTAAATGCCATGCCTTGCTTCTGCCTCCCGCTTCCTTTCTCCTCACTCTGTCTCTCACTGCTATTTTTTTGTTAACTCTCTCTCTCTCTCTCTCTCTCTCTCTCTCTCTCTCTCTCTCTCTCTCTCTCTCTCTCTCTCTCTCTCTCTCTCCTCTCTCTCTCCTCCCCACCCCACCCCAGGTATTGGTTGAAGCTACTCCAGATGGATACTAGCAGACTGCCCAAACAGGCCTATTTAATGCAACTTAGTATGGAAGAAAACGGAAAATCATGTTGGGCATCCAAGCTAAGAGATATCCTCCAACACTGCGGGTTTGGTTACGCTTGGCTAAATAAAGGTGTTGGAAATGAGCGATCTTTTCTATCATTGTTAAGAGGGCGTCTTATAGCAAACTTCATTGAGGACTGGTCAACTACAGTTAACAGTAGTGACAGATTCTCTCTGTACTGTTCTTTCAAGACAAATTTCATGAATGAACCATACATTGATAATTTGCGAATTAAGCATTTTAGAGATATCATTGCTAAATTGAGAATAGGTATTCTCCCGTTAAATGCCAATATTTTCCGATATACTCAAAACAGTACAACAGATTTACTGTGCAGTTTTTGTAAAACTGAGATAGAAAACGAAATTCATTTTGTTTGTAACTGTCCATGCTACAAAGAACTACGGCTTAAATACCTTGGCTCAAACCAAATAAATGACAACTTATTTGGCGATTTAATGAAATGTACTGATCTCCTATCAGCGCAAAACATTGCTCAGTTTGTGCACTATGCCATCAAAAAGCGTGAAATATTGGTTGAAATTATGAGTTGAATTGGTATGGTCAAGCCTGTTATTTGAAAAATTGTTACGTTAATTGTGGGCCATTGGCCGAAATCGAATACAGTGTGTGGGGAAGGGGAAGTAGGGAAGGGTGGAGGGTGTGCGTAGTGCATTTGGGTAGTTCTGAGGATATAAGGTCAGGGAAGAGTGGGATGGGGTGGTAAACAGTGTATGTGTGTGTGCAGGGGGGGGGGGGGGGAAGTAAGGAGGAAGAGCTGAGTGTATTTGTATTTCTCGTGAGTTCAGTTATAATCATGCCATGTGTGTACGTTAATGCTTAGACAAAAGAATCTGTGTTACTTTCAGAGTCCATGCAGAATGTATTTCGATTGTATGATATCTGTCTTAAAGGAAAATGTTAAGAGTCTAATGACTTCTGAACATTAAACCATCTGGAATCCTCTCTCTTCTCTCTCTCTCTCTCTCTCTCTCTCTCTCTCTTATGTACCTTCTATGTTAATGTTAAATGCCATGCCTTGCTTCTGCCTACTTTCTCCCTCACTGCTATTTTTTTGTTAACTCTCTCTCTCTCTCTCCTCCCCCACCCCACCCCTTCTGTCTGTGTTCACTCTTGTACATTAGGTCTGTTGCATTTGGTATTATCATATTTCAGAACTTGTATCTTTTTCTTTTCTTTTGGCCTCGGAGGGCTGGATGTAAAAAAGCAGTTATGCTTACTGCACTACCCTCTGAAAATAAAATTCGTTCGTTCGTTCGTTCGTTCGTTCTCTCTGCTTTATATGCACGGACACGCATGCTGGTGTGATTATTAAGATTCCCCTTGTGATTTAGGTTCCTTTGACATGTTTATCTTTGCCCTTTGAGATTGTATTTCCAATTGTTTTGTCTTGGTTCTTGTGAGGACATGGTGAAATCAAATTTTCGTTTGACTGGGTTTGTTTGTAATTGATTTTCTTTCTTTCTTTCTTTCTGTTTTATTATCTTTTTTTAATCAATTCTTTTTCTTTTCTTTTTTTTCTTCTTTTTTTTTTTACAATTTTGTCAGGGTTCGTAAGTTTGAGTGCTTGTTTGCTCTCTTGCTTTGCGTCTGCCTCCCCCCCACTCCACCACCCACCCAACAACTCTACCCTCACACCGCTCTTCCACCTCCCCTGTGCACAGCCACACCCACACTGATCCTGGCACAGCCCCAGGACGGCAGTCCACACAGAGAGCTATCAATAGTCAGTCACGAGTTACTTCCCTCAGGTGTTGCCAGTTCTCTTGGGTGGTTTGGGTGGTCCGTGTTCCAATCCAAGAGAGGCAGGACACCATCAACTGGAAGTGTGACAAATGCATACATGTGTGAGCGTGTAAGTATGAATGTGTGTGTGTGTGTGTGTGTGTGTGTGTGTGTGTGTGGGCGCGTGCGCGCGCGCGCGCGTGTGTGTGTGGGTGCGTGCGTGCGTGCTGCGCGCGCGCGTGTGTGTGTGTGTGTGTGTGTGTGTGTGTGTGTGTGTGTGTGTGTGTGTGTGTGTGTGTGTGTGTGTGTGTTGCAAACAATAATGTACACTTCCGCGAATATTCTGTACACACACATATTTGTGTCTGGCTGGCTGGCTGTCTATCTGTCCGTCTGTCCGCCTGTCTGTGTGCGAGTGTATGTGTCCGTGTGTGTGCGCGCATGCACCAACCGACGACAATAACTGCTTTGTCATGGAGCCAGCAGTAAGTAGAGTCTCCCGCCAGAGTTCGCCACCATGTCCATCTCACGACAATTCTCCGTGAAGGTGCCGACACTAACGACTGGGGATTGAATTCACTACGGGCACAAAGGTGGAGAGAAAATCAAAACAAAAGTCACCACGCATAGGTGACCTAAAAGGTTCCCGTGCGATGGCTTTTAGAGATTTCTACCAACAGCGTCAATGACTGTTTTATATTTTCCAATGACCTTTGCGCACTTTTGTACGCTCGGTGTGTTTAAGAATGTATGGATTTTAATCACTTTCTCGCGTCACTGAATGTTGTTGTTTGGGTTTTCTTTTTACTGCGTAGAACTTTACCAACATTAGCGAAAGAAAGCAAGATTATTTTATGTGGGGAAAATGCTCTGGAATGATTCATTTTCGTTCTTGGTCAGTGACAGACTATGCTGCGGAAATTGCTCTTCACGTTTAATGAAGGAATATATGAAAATGGTGAAGGTCTTTCATACACGTCCCCCCCCCCCCCCACCCCCCCACCCCGCTCCCGTTCCCACACGTCCCCCCCCCCCCCCCCCACCCCGCTCCCGTTCCTCATAACCCACGCTCCCCACTCAAAACACATAGACATGCATACCATCCCTTGCAGCTCACCCTCATTACCCCCCCCCCCCCCCACACCCCACCCCCACCTACCCCATTCTATTCACAGAGAGAGAGAGACAGACAGACGGACAGACAAACAAAAAGACAGACAGACAGGCAAACCGACAGACTGGACAGATGGATATCACGTTTGCGAGTTAAGCGTGGTGAATGAAGCCTGATTGTGAGTGACTTGCTCAAGAACATTGTCTTCTCCAAAGGCCCAGGACACTTTTGAGAATGTTTCATGAAGAAAGTTGACTACCTCCATAAGATGCGGAATGG
>CM031608.1:46833707-46838707 GCA_018398815.1 Conus ventricosus | reverse complement strand
CCCCATTCCCTTCCCTGGTCATGTAATATGCTCTTCGTGATGAAACGCAGTTATCTTATATCTGGTGTATTTTTGTGCAAGTGAAGAACTAGACATGAACTTGAAGTGTGTGTTTGTTTTATTTTTTCGCTGGGAGTGGTCATATCTTCTGCTGCGACTGAAACTGGAAACCAACAGACGGTACGAGCGCTGGTCGTGGCGTTCTCAACTCTGATGTAAATAACTTGAGAAATGTTAAACGTTTTTTTTCCCACGTGCAGCCCTAAGTTTAAATTCTTTACTGCCTCTTTATTCATGATATTTCTTTATAATTCCAGTTCCATCAGTTGTTTTACTGTCTCTTTGTTCATGATATTTTTTTTATACTTCCAGTTCCATCAATTGTTTTGCTGTCTCTTTATTCATGATATTTCTTTATAATTCGAGTTCCATCAATTGTTTCGATCAGTGTCAAGGGCATAAACTTATCACGTAACCTGGGAGATTGTAACGGCAGTTGAAAATGTGACTTCCTTTATTTCATTCGTGTCTGCCAATTAGTACACTCTGTTCGCTGTAACAATTAAGCAAAGTTCATTTGGTGGTTTTAACAGTTTCGGTGTGGCTTTTTATTCATTTTTGCTTTTTTCCCCCCTCAATAGCTTAGGGTAAGTGGGCTCTTACCCCTTTCAGTGGCGTCGTCCATAGTCCAAAACACGAAGGAGCTGTGCAGGGAGAATGGGTGGTGGTGGTGATGATTGAGTGTTGATGTCATAGAACAGCAGCAGTCGCCTCACCACTCCAGGTACCGTCAGCCGTGCATGCTGTGTGGTCTTTGAGAGGCTGGCTGTGTAGTGCCGGGGTTTGGTGCAGAGTCAGTAATGTGTCTACGTTGGCTGCCTGACTTTTCTGTTCATTCTGACGCCTGTGAGCACACCTGACACCTGTGTGTATGTGACACCTGTGAGCACACCTGACACCTGAGTGTGTGTGTGACACCTGTGAGCACACCTGACACCTGAGTGTGTGTGTGTGTGTGTGTGTGTGTGTGTGTGACACCTGTGAGCACACCTGACACCTGTGTGTATGTGACACCTGTGAGCACACCGGACACCTGAGTGTGTGTGTGACACCTGTGAGCACACCTGACACCTGAGTGTGTGTGTGACACCTGTGAGCACACCTGACACCTGAGTGTGTGTGTGACACCTGTGAGTACACCTGACACCTGAGTGTGTGTGACACCTGTGAGATGCTGGCTGAAAAATGCGCTTGAAAGCAAGTTGAAATGTTCCCCTCGGCTCTTGGTTCACAGTCCTAAGTGTGTTTAGTCTGCTAGTTGTGGATATTCGGAGAGAGGTGGGGGAAGGGTAAAGGCGAGGGTGGGATTGGGGGGTGGCGGGGGTCTGTTTTCATGGTCACTCATGCTGGGTCCACAACCCAGGAATAACTGTCGTCATTACAGGGTCTTGTGATCTGAGTCGTATTTTAACACTGGTTTCATAATGATTAGAGCCCTCTGTGCGAGGGGGCAAAAAACAACAACTTATTTTGCACAGACTTTCATTTTGTGTTCGCTCTAGTTTGGTGAAACATTTCTTTTTGTGTCATGAGCCAATGAATACACTGCAGGCGCCATTTAATTATGTCTGGCTGGAAGACTAACTGGCGGAGGGTGCTAGACATTCCCTCGTCCACTTCTTAATGCGATGGAAGTTCCTGTCAGGGGGAGTCCTTGGGAGCTGCCTGACCACCAACCCGCAAGACATGAAGAAGAAGGGTTCTCACGCATGGATCAAAACTTGATCCCCAGACAATTTGGTCCTACGGACAGCTCGGTTTGCGAACCAGTCGGGCATAGCAAGGGCAGGAACCTGATAGTCTGTTGTGGGCATTGCAATGTGGGACTGTTGTGGGCGTTGCATTGTGGGACCGTTGTGGGCATTGCAATGTGGGACTGTTGTGGGCACTGCGTTGTGTGACTGTTGTGGGCGTTGCATTGTGGGACTGTTGTGGGCATTGCATTGTGTGACTGTTGGGCATTGCATTGTGGGACCGTTGTGGGCATTGCATTGTGGGACTGTTGTGGGCACTGCGTTGTGGGACTGTTGTGGGCGTTGCATTGTGGGACTGTTGTGGGCACTGCGTTGTGGGACTGTTGTGGGCGTTGCATTGTGGGACTGTTGTGGGCATTGCATTATAGGACTGGTGTGGGCATTGCATTGTGGGACTGGTGTGGGCACTGCATTGTGGGACCGTTGTGGGTATTGCATTGTGGGACTGTTGTAGGCAATGCATTGTGGGACTGTTGTGGGCATTGCATTGTGGGACACGCCTTTTAACGAAACCACCTCCGAAACACTCGTTGCTTTGATTCGTTGTGCGTTTTTGACTGTTCCTCTCTTGAAACGTTCTGTGACTCTTCATTTAGAGCCTGCTTTGTTCCGTTATTGTAACTGATATTATGAAATTTCTTTCTTCTGTTGTTCTGTTTGGCACACTATGCCGTCACTAGCAACTACCCTTCGTGTGTCCCCTATGAACACAGCCAGCAACACTTGTGATGAATTGCTCTGCTTTGTTCTACGATCTCCACGCTCAGGTGACATGCTGGCTCCGCTGCTTGTTCCTTCAGCTTGTTCCTCGTCCTGCTGTCCCCACTTTGTTAAAGATCCCGGAGAACTCTGTTGGCACATCGTGAAAGATGCTTGTGTATTACCTCCCTTCATTGTGACAAATGCCTGATAATTGGGCTCCGAGGTGTGGACGGCCTTTGATGATTCTGTCCCAAATTATCGCAGTGTTCTGTGGTTTGCTCCCTATCTTGTGAACACTGCTTGGCATTGTGTTCCCAGTCAGAAAATATCCTTAATGAGGCTCTCTCCATTTTTCACAGTTAGAAAATATCCTTAATGAGGCTCTCTCCATTTTTCACAGTTAGAAAATATCCTTAATGAGGCTCTCTCCATTTTTCACAGTTAGAAAATATCCTTAATGAGGCTCTCTCCATTTTTCACAGTTAGAAAATATCCTTAATGAGGCTCTCTCCATTTTTCACAGTTAGAAAATATCCTTATTGAGGCTCTCTCCATGTTTTCCAGTTAGCAAATATCCTTAATGAGGCTCTCTCCATTTTTTTCCCGTTAGAAAATATCCTTAATGAGGCTCTCTCCATTTTTTCCAGTTAGAAAATACCCTTAATGAGGCTCTCTCCATTTTTTCCAGTTAGAAAATATCCTTAATGAGGCTCTCTCCACTCAGTAAAAAATACTTGATCGCTATCCCCCTATATTGTAAATACACACACACACACACACACACACACACACACACACACACACACACACACACACAACGCCGTCTAACGTCACCAATGGTGAAAAGACGTTAAATTGACGAAAACACACACACAGCTCCTTGATCATTATGCCACTACACTGTGAAAGTTTATTGATCGTTATCTTTCCACTTTGTGACAGCTCTATTATACTGTGCCCGAACTGTCACAGGTCCTTGTTCATTGTGTCCTCACGTTGTTTTTGATCATTGTGTCCTCACATTGTCACAGGTCCTTGATCATTGTATCCTCACATTGTCATAAGTCCTTGATCATTGTGTCCTCACACTGTCACAGGTCCTTGATCATTGTGTCCTCACATTGTCACAGGTCCTTGATCATTGCGTCCTCACATCGTCAGAAGTCCTTGATCATTTTGTCTTCACATTGTCAGAAGGCCTTGATCATTGTGTCCTCACATTGTCATAGGTCCTTGATCATTGCTTCCTCACATTGTCACAGGTTCTTGATCATTGCTTCCTCACATTGTCACAGGTCCTTGATCATTGTGTCCTCACACTGTCACAGGTCCTTGATCATTGCTTCCTCACACTGTCACAGGTCCTTGATTATTGCTTCCTCACATTGTCACAGGTCCTTGATTATTGCTTCCTCACATTGTCACAGGTCCTTGATTATTGCTTCCTCACATTGTCACAGGTCCTTGAGCACTCGGTCCTCACATTGTCACGGGTCCTTGATCATTGCTTCCTCACATTGTCGCAGGTCCTTGATTATTGCTTCCTCACATTGTCACAGGTCCTTGCGCAGTCGGTCCTCACATTGTCATAGGTCCTTGATCATTGCTTCCTCACATTTTCACAGGTCCTTGATTATTGCTTCCTCACATTGTCACAGGTCCTTGAGCACTCGGTCCTCACATTGTCACAGATCCTTGATCATTGCGTCTTCACATCGTCAGACGTCCTTGATCATTGTGTCCTCACATTGTCATAGGTCCTTGATCATTGTGTCCTCACGGTGTCATAGGTCCTTGATCATTGTATCCTCACATTGTCATAGGTCCTTGATCATTGTGTCCTCACATTGTCACAGGTCCTTGATCATTGTGTCCTCACATTGTCATAGGTCCTTGATCATTGTGTCCACACATTGTCACAGGTCCTTGATCATTGTGTCCTCACATTGTCATAGGTCCTTGATCATTGTGTCCTCACATTGGCACAGGTCCTTGATCGTTGTGTCCTCACGGTGTCATAGGTCCTGGATCGTTGTGTCCTCACATTGCCACAGGTCCTTGATCATTGTGTCCTCACATTGTCATAGGTCCTTGAGCACTCGGTCCTCACATTGTCATAGGTCCTTGATCGTTGTGTCCTCACATTGTCACAGGTCCTTGATCATTGTGTCCTCACATTGGCACAGGTCCTTGATCATTGTGTCCCCACATTGTTACAGGTCCTTGATCATGTGTCCTCACATTGTTACAGGTTCTTGATCATTGTGTCCTCACATTGTTACAGGTCCTTGATCATTGTGTCCTCACATTGTCACAGGTCCTTGATCATTGTGTCCTCACATTGTCACAGGTCCTTGATCATTGTGTCCTCACATTGTCACAGGTCCTTGATCATTGTGTCCTCATATTGTCACAGGTCACTGATCACATCGGTCCTCACAATGTCAGAGCTATGTTGATTGCTGCGTGCAGTCAGGAAGTGTT
>CM031608.1:46808707-46816207 GCA_018398815.1 Conus ventricosus | reverse complement strand
AATTAAAAACCCCATGAAAGATCAATACGAAAAGTCCCGACAGCACCCTAAAAAATTTGCAGAAACCCTTTTTTGGATCTCCACACAAAAACCCAGGGGCATAAAAAAGGGAGGTGGTGGTGGGTGTGTTTGTGTGTGTGTGTGTGAGTAAAAGAGTGAGAGGGGGGGGGAGAGTGCACGGTTGTGTTGTGTTGAAAAGAGTGCCCCGTTTTAAAAAAAATCCCTTTTACACAAACAAAACGAACCCCCGATCGCTCTTTTAAAGGGTCTTTGTTTTAATTTCCCGATGGAACTTTCTATGATTGGTGTTGGTGTGACAGCCCCCCCCCCTTCCACCCCCCCCCCCCCCCCAAAACACAAAACACAAAACCCCCCCCAAACACCCCCTTTCCAAACCCCCCCTGGAAAAGACTAGACAAAAGAAGCCGGGCCCCTCGATCAACCCTTTTCAAACGGTTTCTCTGATCGTAAGCACGGGCCCCCTCATCGTAGGACGGGCTGGGGGGGGGGGGGGGGGGGGATTTGGGAAAGTTGGGGGGTTGGGTTTAAGAGTCGCCCCTGACGCTATTTGGGGGAAAAAATTTTTTTTAACTAAACCCTAATGAATGGAGAGCTTTTCGAGTGTGTCCCGAGCCTCTTATAGAGTCCATTAGGGGGTTTTTCCCTCCAAGAAAAACCGCTTTTTTTTTTCTTCTTTTTAATAGCATAGTAAAAAAGCTTGGGGGGAGTTGATTTCACTGCCCCCGCACCCAAAAAACGATTTGGGCTTTTGAATTTAAACCCCAATTTGAAAAAACCCAATTTATCGGATTGCAGGGGTTTTCACCCAGAAATTCCGGGAACGGAAATTGGGAAAAACTTTTTCCCTGTTCATGAAAACATGAAATAATCTCTATAACGGGAAAGAACAACAACAATAATACCCGCCGTGTTGTTCTTTTCGATGTTTGGGTTGAAAGAAATTTGTTTATTAGACGAAAGGCGCGGTCGAGGAGGGGGTGTGGGGGGTTTGGTGGGTGGGGGAAAGGTTTGGGGGGGGGGGGGGGGGGGGGGAAATTTGGTTTTGAAGGGTTAAAAAAAAAAAGGGGCCTTTTAACCCTGTTTGAAAAAAAAAAAGTAGTGGGGGAAACCCAAATGCAGGCTAACAATTTCTTCCATAATTATAAAAATTTAAAATTGGCAAGTTTTTGGGAAAAAAAAAAATTAAAGGGGAAAATGGGGAAATATATGTTATAAAAAAAAAAACCCCTTTTCCCCTAGCGGCATGGGGGGAAACCCAACACTTTCCCTTTAAAAGACAGTTTTTAAAAAGTTTTTGGGGCCTGCTCCTGGGCCTTTTCGTCCGCTGGAGGGACCATCAGGGGGGAAAAGGGCTGTTGTGTCTGTGTTCTTGGGGTGTCAAAAAAGGAACCCACGTCCGTTTTCTGGGGTTTTTTTCTCCCCCCAAAAAGGGGTTTTTAAAAAAAGGGGAACCCAAACCCAGAAACCCCCCAAGCACCACCCAAAGGGAAATTAAATTTGAAAAAAAAACGAAATTTGTGGAGACCCAAAAAAATTGCGAAAAACTAAAAACTTATATAAACATTTAAAAAAATTTTAAGGGACAATCTTTTCGCTAACTTGGGTCCAAAAAAGGGGGTCCCAAGGGAGACCCAAAAGATATGGAACAACCCTGAGGGGGTCATCTCTGCTGTTAAATTAACCCAAGCTTGTCAGCGGCGAAGAAAAAGGCCTTTTAAGCTGCTTTTTTTTGGGAAAAATCTCTTCATTTGCTTTGCGGGGTTTGTTGTGACATTCCCCGGAAATTTTTTGTAGCATTTAGTTAAAAAGCTTTGAAATAAAAATTTCTGTTGAAACCCTTCATTGGAAAACCAAGGTTTTTGGTTAAAATGGGGGGGGGGGGGGGGGGGGGGGGGGGGGGGGGGGGGGATGGGGAAGAGGAAGCTCTTCCCGGGAAAATCATTGACCTTACTATGCCGTCTTAATTTTTTTTTTTTTTACATCCCCCTTTTTTCTGCCCCGTGTGGGTGTGTGTGTGGGGTTTGTGTGTGTGTGGCGTGCGTGCGTGCGTGGGGGTGGGGTGCGTGCGTGCGTGGCGTGGTGTGTGTGTGTGTTTTGTGTGTGTGTGTGTGTGTGTTTGTGTGGGGTTTTGTGTGTTTTGGTTGTTGGTTGTGTGTGGGGTGTGTGTGTGTGTGTTTGTGTGGTGTGTGGGTGTTTTTTGGTTTTGGTGTGTGTGTGTGTGTGTGGGGTGTTTTTGTGTGTGGTGTGTGAAAGGGTTTAAATAAAACCCTTGGTTAATTTGAAATAAAAAATTTAGTTTCGCGGGCACCCGTCAGCCCGTCAGTGTGTGTGTGTGTGTGTTGTGTGTGGGTGTGGAGGGGTTTTGGGGTGGGGTGTGTTTTGGTGTGATTGTGTTGTGTTTTTGGGGGTTGGTGTGGGGTTGTGTGTGTGTGTGTGGTCAGTACAAATTGATTAAATTGGAAAATAAATTGGTTTCATCAGCCCCGTAAATCAGTGTGTGTGTTGTGTGTGTGGTGTGTGTTGTGTGTGTGTGTGTGTGTGTGTGGGTGTGTGTGTGGGGTGTTTGGGGGGTTGTGGGGTGTGTGTGTGAGGTTGTGGTGTGTGTTTTGTGTGTGGGGTTTGGGGTGTGTGTGTGTGTGTGTGTGTGGTGGGGGTTGTGTGTTTGAGTGAGTGTGTGTGGTGTGGTGTGTTTTGGTGTGGTGTGTGTGTGTGTGTGTTTGTGAGTGTGTGTGGGGTGTGTGGCAAAGACAGTAGTACGTCCCAAATGCCTTTTTTAAAACCTTTTGAAACAAAAGACTGACCATAGGGAAAACAGTGTTGGGGGGGGGCAATTCCCAAAACCTTTTCGTGTCGTGGACAGAAACGTAGGCCGTAAATTAGTGAGAGGAGCTCACTGCTTTAAAAAGGACAGGTCGTTCCCGTAAAACGGCAAAAACCGGATTTTGCCAGCCCGGAGGTTGGGGCGTTGGCTTGGGCGAGCTGATAGTGTATTTCAAACCTTGGGGGGGGGAAAAAGGGAAACCCCCCTGGTTTTCTGTGCGGCCAGGGAATGGGGGGTTTGTGATGTAGGGAAAGGCCCGAATTCTGCTGGAAATTTTTTTGGTTGAATTTTTGTTTCCCTTTAAAGGGAAGCGCCAAATTGGGGAAAATCAATATAAAGGGGGAACAAAAAAAATTTTTAAAGTGATTTTTTTTCAGAAATTTAAAAAAGGAAACGCCAGTGAAATGAAAAGTATTTCGTAAAAAAGTGAAAATTTTTTTGTGTTTTGTTTTTTTTTGTTTGTTTTTGTTTTTTTTTAAATTTAAAAAAAAATTTAAAATTTTACAAAATTTTGTAAAGATTTCACTTTCTACCCCAACTGGAGAAGGGTTTTGGGGGAAGCAGAATGTACGTTTCGGGTTTTAAAATTAAAAAAATTATTATGATTGTTGTTTTAGGCCCCTTAAAAAATTTTAATTCAAACTTAAATGTTCCAAAATAACTTTTAAGGACAGGGGGGGGGGGGGGGGGGGGGGGGGGGGGGGGGGGGGGGGGGGAGGGTTTTTTCCCGAAAACCTCAGCATCCACCCGCAGAAACCCCCAAAACCTCACGGGAAAAATTTTTAAATTTTCCCCCTTGGGGGTTTTTTTTTTTTTGCAAGGGAAACTTATTTTGCCGGGGAAATTTTTTTTTTCCCAAGGACTTTTTTTTTTTTGAAAGGGAATTTTTTTTTTTCCCAAGGGCAACTTCCTTAAGTTTGAAAAATAAAAAACCGAAAAATTTTATTTGTTGAGAAATTGTTGATTAAAAAAATAAAATACAAAAAAAAAAAAAAGGAAAAAAAACGAGCTCCCTCCATGGCGTCATGAAAGCTACTGACAAAGAAAAATGGGGGGGAAAAAAAAATTTTAAAAAATGTACTTAAAAGGGAAAAAAAAAAAATATTTTTGGGGCTTGGTTAAACGCATTATGAAATTGTGGTTGTCTTCGGTGAAGGGGGTCAATAAAAAAATGAAAAATTTTGTTTCCCCCCTCTCTCCTTTGATGAAGGGGGTAGATGCGCCCCGGGATGCCGTGTGGGGTGAAAAAAGTGTTTTGCAAATGCCGAGTGTGAGTTGGTGTGGTTGGGGTGGAGGTGCCGGTTCACACAACACAACCCCCAAACCCCCACACACACACATCACACCCCACACACACACACGCCCACACAAACACACACGCAGCGGGTTTTTAAAACACACATATTCAGGCACTCCGTCGCACAATCAAAACCAAAACGCCAATCAAAAAAAATTTAAGACTTGGGGACGCGCAAATTTACAAACAAAGGAAACTGTTCATTATTGCGTAAAAACCCACCCATTTATAATTATACACTTAAACAGTAAACACACACAGTTGAACAGCCAACAAATATTTGTTGACAAATGACACAGTCAAACAACATTGTATAAGAAAAAAAAAAAACAAAGGGAAAAACAAAAAAAAAGAAAAGTAAGCGTTTTTCTTTAACACAGAACAATTTCTTGTGTGAATCATTTTTCAGTGCAACGGTGAAAGTTATATACATTGGACGTTGGGTGAGTTTGCCAAAAAATGTCAAGAGGAGGCAATAAGCGTATGACTTTACGTGGGTTTGGTCACAAACTTTCGTCCCAGGGGAAAAAAAAAAATATATAATATATATATAATTTTATAAAAAAAAATATAAAATAAAATTTAAAACATACTACAAATACCTACATCATAACCTACATACATAAAAGAACCAAATTTTAAAAATGGGGGAAAACAATTGCAGGCTAAACCAAATTTTTTCCCTCATTACATTAATGACTTGGGGAAAAATTTCAATCTAAAGAAAATTGGGGGGGGGAAGGGGGGAGAGAAAGAAAAAAGAAAAAAATTGAATTAGGGAAAATACAAATGTTAAAACCCTTCACTAGCAGCCCTGGGGAACCTTTTTAATCCCCCCTGAAGACAATTTTTTTTCCCCTTTTCTCCCCTTTTTCTCTCTCTCTTTCTTCTCTTTTCTCCTCTAATATATACTATATATATAATTTTATTATTTTGGGGAGAGGAGAGAAAAGGGGAAGAGAAAAGAGAGAGAGAGATTTACCCTAAAAAATAATCCTTTCACCCAAAAAGAAAAAAAACCCATTCCCCAGTGGGTAATCTGGAACAACCCCCCCAAAGCCCTTCCCCCCCCGGGTTTTCCCGAAAAACCACAACAGGTCACCCCCAGTTTAAAAAACCTTCATTGCTTCTTTCTTTCCCCGGGCTTCACTTTGCCGTTAGGAACCCCCCCCCCCCCCCCCCCCCCCCCCCCCCCACCCCACCCCCCCCCAAATAAAAGGGGGAACCCCGTGCCACTTTTAGTGGGATGCATCCAGCCGCTCATTCCGACTCCCCCCCCCCCCCCCCACCCCACCCCCCCCCCCCCCGGGCCACAGCCACAGCCCGGCCCCGGGCCCCCCCGCAAACCCCCCCGGACCGGCAAATCCCCAGGGTAGCAGTCAATGTCAAAACCATCAAGAGGGAACCCCCCGGGGGAGGGCACGCACTGCGCCGACACTTCGGTGGTGCCAAGGCGCCTTTTTTTGATTAAAAATTTCGCGGAAAACCCCCCTACTAAGCCCCCCCACTGACGACACTAAATTTTCTTGTGCGGAAACCCGGGGTGATTTAGCTCCCCCCCGGGGGGCGCCACCACGTCCGTCCAACGACAGCCCCCCCCCCCCCCCCCCCCCCCCCCCCCCCCCCCCCCCCCCCCCCCCCCCCCCCCCCCCCCCCCTTGGGCTCACCGATACCGGTGACCCCGGAAAAAAATAGACCAAGACCTCAGACGTGGAGAGTTCATCGAAAATGAAAGGGCCCCATGAGAGCCCCCGGGCAGAAAAAGGGGCCCCAAATTTGAGAAAAATTTTTATGCTGAGGCGGGTGAGAATGAGGGGGGATAAGTTTATGTACGGATTTCCATTCTGGTCTGAGACGGCCCTTTAAGGGGGTACTCTACGCTTTCTCCCATAGTATATCTCAGGGTAACCCGCCCCAAAAGGATTTCTGAAACCCGCAGTGTTGGGCAGGAAATTTGAGCAACACTCTCAGAACCATCCCTTTTAAAAAGGTGAAAACTCAACCGTGGGGGTCCCTCTTCCAGTTGAGCCCCTTGCAAACTCAACTCGGGCAAGGCCCGGCGGGGGAGGGAAAAAACCCACATGGCTCCCGATCGGAATCGAACCCTGACCCCCGCCCCGGGGTTTTGCGAAAGCTTTACCACTTCCCCCCACGGCGGCCAGTAACCTTGACTGTTCTTTTTTTTGCTTTAACTTGAAAAAGGCTTGGTTTTTCCGTGCCCCCCAATTTAACCGCCTCGACCTCCCAGTTTACTCTGGTGTGGGAAAAGAGATTGGTGACATCTTCCACATATCTGCTGTTTTAGAGCTAGGACAGGGTTTTCCCCCGGGGCCGCCCTCTAATTTTTAAAAAAAGCAAAAAAAACTAAACCAAAGGATCTGTAGCCCAAAAAAGGCACTGGGTCACAGTTCCCGGGGAAAAGTGTCGATATTATAAATTAAAAATTTGGGGCGGAAAACCCCAGTTCGGGACCTCTGCAGCCAAAAGGGATGGGGACGGTAAGATCTTGTCATCATGTCTGTCAAAGCTTGGTCCTAAGAATGCTTGAAATTGTTTGAGAAAATACCGAGTCACACACACACGCGCGCGCGCGCGCACGCACCTACGCACGCACACACACGCACGCACGCACGCACGCACCCACACACACTCACAAACGCACACACACAAACATATACACACACGCGCGCGCGCACGCGCACACACACACACACACACACACGCACGCACGCACGCACGCGCAACACACACACACACACACACACACACACACACAACACACACAACACACACACACCACACACACACACACACACCACACACACACACACACCACACACACACACACACACACACACACACCACACACACACACAAGCGGGCGCGTCACGTGCGCCCAGGCAACCAAAACAGTCTAATTACTGGGCTTTTTTTACTGTCACACCTGGAGTGGAAAGCGGTGAGTAGGATGATGCCATGCATCATACGTCGCCAGTCAGTTTAATATTCAAAGCATTCACTGACACGAGTCAGGCCACTGCTACACAGTAAACGTCTTTCTTTTGAATAACGAACAAACTGGGTAACTCTTTCTCCCATGATGAAACTAACACGCCCGTAACCCCCTAATGGCTGTTTGTATGACACCACATCCCCTGGGAGAAATGCGAACACCGAATACACAGTACGGGGGCCGGAATAGCTCAGTTGGTAGAGCGCCGGACTGGTCATCCAAGGGTTGCGGGTTCGAATCTCCGCCGGGCCGTTTCGGTACGGGGGATTTTTCCCTCGGAGTCAGCATTAGTTCTGACTCCATTTCCCATACAGACCTTGGAATGAGACTATAAACCGAGGTTCTGTG
>CM031608.1:46786207-46801207 GCA_018398815.1 Conus ventricosus | reverse complement strand
TTTGATGACATTGAAAACCCCTAACGGGTGTATTTTGTTTTTTCCTTGACCAAATTAAAAAACCTGGCTTTCAATTTTGTTTATTGTGAATTTCAGCATGCTTTCTCAGTGTTTCTGGTTCAACCAAACATGGTTTTTTAAACCCCAAAATGTAAAGAATTTTTTGATAAAACCCAAAAGCCATGGATATTTAATTCCCCTTTTCTTTATTCATCTGTGTTGATACACTTTTTAAATATGTTTCTTCCGACTTATCTAAAAAAATGCGCCCAAAACCAAGGTTCGACAAGCTATGTGAAACCCAATTGGAAATTTCCCAACACTTAGATTTAAATTAATTGTTTTGAGTGTAAACCAAAAAGAGTTTTTCAGAATTTCACTTTTAAGTTTTCATGTGGGTGTTTTTAAGAAATATATTTTGAAAAAAAACAACTATCAAATGAGTCCATGTTAGACATTGTACTTTTTCAGACCATGGCAACCAAACTTTGCTCCATATGTTGTTAGGAGTAAAAACCCAAAATATCGAAAAGTTTTAAATTGTGTGTGGGTGTGTGTGGGGTGGTGTGTGGTGTGTGTGTGTGTGTGTGTGTGTGGTTGTGTGTGCGCGCGCCGCGCGCGCGCATGTGTGTATACTGTGTATTAGTGATTTAGTATGAGTGTGTGTGTTGTGTGTGTGTTGTGTGTGTGTGGGGGGGTGTGTGTGTTGTGTGGGTATGTGAAGAGAGAGAGAGGTGTGTGTTGTATGTGTGTGTGGAGTGTGCGTGCGTGCGTGCGTTGTGCGTGTTTGTGTGTGTGTGTGTGTTGGTGTGTGGTTGTGTTGTGTGTTGTGTGTGTGTGTGGTGTTTTTGGGTTTTTGTTTTGTGTGTGTGGTTGTATGGGTGTGTGTGGTGGTGTGGGTGTGTGTGTGTGTGTGTGGTTTTGTATGTGTGTGTGTGTGTGTGTTGTGGGTTGTGTGTGTGGGGTGTGTTTGCTCTCCTCCTTCACATCCCCCTTTCCTCCCCTTTTTTATTCCCCCCGCCCTCCTCACTATTGGTCCCTTATTTACGCTGTCTTTTGATCTCCCTCAGTGGTTTTTTTTGTAATGTCTCATAAATAAAACATTTGTTCGCAAAGCCCCGGGTAAAACAAATTAACAAACAAAGAATACATCGAAGGAGAAAGGCACATTGAAAACAAAGTTGTGTTGAGTCGAAAGACTAACGCACAAAAGTAAACAAAATGCATGCTCTAATTTCACATTTTTGCAGTCTGTATCATTTTTTTTTTTTAGTTATAGGGAAAGATAACAGAACACACACCACACACATACACACACACACACACACACACACACACCTCCCCTCCTTGTCTGAATTCTCCACAGAGCTTGGACTTTCCTTCCAGAAAACCTCAGATTCTCGTCTGTTTGGTAGAGGCATCACCATGTCCGTATTTACGGTTAATTCGCTGCTGCTCACGTGTGTGTCTCTTCCACGTCCTCCCCTCTCGCCCCCCCCCCCCCCCCCCCCCCCCCCCCCCCTCCCACTCCCTTTTTTTTCATCATCATTGGAATAGGGACAGTGAATCTGGTAATGAACAGTTCCACGGTTGCAGTCATGTCACAAGCCATTTTATCCATGATTGTTCGATTAGATCAAAAATGATAACATGTGTTAATGTCATCATGATAAGCACTGTAAGAAGAGAGAGAGAGAGAGAGAGAGGAGAGAGAGAGAGAGAGAGAGAGAGAGAGAGAAGAAAAAGAGAGAGAGAGAGAGAGAGAGAGAGAGACAGACAGACAGACAGACAGAGTATAAAACAACCACCGTTAATCCAGCGACTAGATTAGGAACCTCTTGTTGATGTATGTTCTATGCAGGGCTTATTGGGAGGAGAGTCCCAATTGGCATCGTAATTCATTGTGGTCAATGTGGTATTATGGCCGGTGTCGTATATAATACTGTCGCTCATAAAATCGTGTCGCAGCGACAGTATTTCCCGGGAAATACTGCAGCTGGTTCATGAAAAAATTATCGCCGAGCGACATAATTTCATAAAAATTGGTAGCGCGACAGGATTTCACGAGAAATGTCCATAAAATCGTGTCGCTGCCTAAAAATAAAATCATGTCGCAGCGACAGCCTTTCATGTAAAAAAATTGCTGCCGTAGAAAAGTTGTCGCTCTGAGACAGTATTTTTCGTAAAAATACGACGTCGAAGACATGTTCGGTCTCTGCCCCAATCTCTGCCCCCACCTCCCTCTCTCATGGTTTTACGTATCAGTTGCCCCATTGTCTTTCTGTCTATATTTTATTTGTGTCTGCTTGACTGTCGGTCTATCTTTCTGTCTCTATTTGTTTTTCTCGCTCATTCTCTCTATGTATCGCCCTCCCCTCTATCTTTAGTTTCACTCTGTCCATCAAACTGTCTGTCAGTTGGTCTCTGCCTTTCCCGCCCCCTCCCACCCAACCCCCCCCCCCCCCCCCCCCCTCTCTCTCTCTCTCTCTGGACGTGCAAGCAAGTGTGCGTGTATGTGGTGAGAGCGTGACAGTGTGTGTGTGTGTGTGTGTGTGTGTGTGTGTGTGTGTGTAGGTATGTGTGTGTGTGTGTGTGTGTGTGTGTGTGTGTGTGTGTGTGTGTGTGTGTGTGTGTGTGTGTGTGTGTGTGTTTGGAGCCTAAAACAACTGCATTCATGCTAAAATATAGTTGTGATTCATTTGTCCATAATCACGCAATCTCTCTCTCCCTCCCTATCTCTCTCTCTCTCTCTCATTCTCTCTCTCCACACCAGTCACAGTGTCAGCCTCGGTCAGCCTCTGTGCGAAGTCACCCTCAAGCAGCCCCAGCAGGACATCACCCTGAATCAGTCTCCATGTGATGTCATCTCCAGTCAGTCCCCTAGCGATGTTGTTGCCGGTCAGCCTCTTCATGGCCCGAGTCTGAATGTTTTAACATTCAGTCCTCAGCAGAAGCTACCCAGAGTCAGTCCTTACTTTCTTTTGCAGTCTTTAATATTGAAGGATTTTGGAGTATTACTCAAGTGTTGGATTTGTCTTTTTTTGTAAATAGCTATGATATTGTTCTTTTGGTGGAAACCTTCATCGTAACTTTACCAGAATCATTTTCCCCTACTCATAAGATATTTATTTCCCCTGGTGTAAAGTTTTCAGACAGTGTCCATGGTCGTCTGTCCGGGGTGTTATCATTCTCGTGAGAGACAAACTTGTTAAATATGTTGAAAGACTGAATATCGAATATGACAACATGATTGCTCTGAAGCTGTCTCATAAATTATTAGGTACAAATACTGATTGTTTGTTGTTAGGAGTTTACTTGCCACCCGAAAATTCTGTATATTATGCTGAAACAAATATATACAATGGAGTTTCTATGCTGGAAGACTGCCTCTTTGAACTAATTAGGGTAAATGGTAATTTGCCACTGATTGTATTTGGCGACCTTAATTCAAGAACTGGCTCTGTTAATGCCAGTAGTTCTGACCCTGTGGACGAAATGTGTGATGTGGTGTCCCATGTTGACTTCCACTGTTCACACAGTTCGGATGAAAGTATAACTAGGGAATCAAGAGATGCTACTACGAACTCTTTTGGTCGTTATTTGATCACTGTGTGTGAAATGTTTGGTTTGTCTATTGTAAATGGCTTGCGAGTATTAAAATTTCAGGCGATTTTACGTATATTTCTCCAACCGGTAGTAGTGTTCTAGATTACTTCATAGTTTCACGTGGGTTACTTTCTCGATGTGCCGATTTTAACATAGTTTATAAAGTTGAATCTAAACATGCAGTGGTGATTTTAGCTTTTACGTTTGACAGTAATGGATGTGTTGTAGAAAGAGAAGAAGTTAATAGGACTACTATTTCGAAGTATAAATGGGAGGATCAAAAACATGCTACGTTTTCCGCTTTGATGCAAACCGAGTATGTCCAAGGTCTGTTGAACGAAGCAACATTTTTAATTGAGTCTGATGTAAACCTTGCCTTGTGCAGACTTCATGAGTGTTTCAGATATGCTGGGGAATGTATGAAGAAAACTATATTCCTTGGAACCGAGAAAAATAGGGTCTGGTTTGACCTTGAGTGCAAACAAAGCAGAAAATTGTTAAGAATAGATTTACACAGGAGTTCAAGATCCCATAATGATACGGACAGGGCAGCATATTGTGGGAAGAGAACAGCCTATAAGGAGTTAATTAGGCAAAAGAAAAAAAGCCATAAAGAGAATATCATAATGTCTTTACAAGATAATTTGAAGAATCCAAAGAAAGTCTGGGATACCATTCGATCTGTCAAACCTAAATCTACCCAACCAATGATTTCCATTGAAGATTGGTATAACCACTTTAATAATGTATTTAATGGTGTTCCAAATGTAAATGCTCTGGGCAATGTTGGTAGCGATCGTTTTGAATGTGTCTCCGACGCTGACTTTGATATTAATATTGACTCTCTAAACGAGAGAATATCTGATAATGAAATAAAAAGTGCAATCAAAGCATTAAAGAGGCAAAAAGCGACTGGACCGGATGGTATGCTAGGAGAATTTTATAAATACAGTGTTGATATTATTGTACCTTTCTTGATTAAATTTTTCAATCACATTTTTGACAATGGCCTGTATCCAGATGAATGGTCCTTGTCAATCTTACACCCTGTATTTAAGAAAGGGGATACGAACGTGCCTGACAACTACAGGGAATCTCACTGCTGAATGTATGTAGCAAATTGTATAGCTTTGTGTTAAACAAAAGAATTACTAACTGGATCGATGATAACAAAATAATCGGTGAAGAACAAGCTGGATTTAGAGCAAAGCATAGTACCTCTGATCATGTTTTTACGCTCATGGCACTGATTCAGAAACAGCTTGTAAGACATCGGAAACTGTATGTTGCTTTTATTGATTTCCGTAAAGCATTTGATACGGTTCATAGAGAGAAACTATGGAAAACTTTAGGCAACAATGGTATTAAAGGAAAAATTGCCTGGGCAATAGAAAGCATGTACGCTGTTGTCAAGACTCGTGTTCGGGCAGGTGGTGATATATCTGAAATTTTCTTCTGCCCACATGGCCTTAAGCAAGGTGAAGTATGCTCACCTGTCCTGTTCTCCTTGTTCATTAATGAACTAACTAAGGATGTCATCAGTAATGGTAGACATGGAATTCAGCTGTATCCTGATATTGTAGAACTTTTTATTTTGCTCTTCGCTGACGATGTAGCATTATTTTCAGATAGCGTGGTAGTCTGCAGACACAACTGAATATACTTTACAACACGTCTAAGCGCCTAGATCTGATAGTTAACCTGGAGAAATCTAATATAGTTGTTTACAGAAACGGTGGCTATCTTTCCATGAATGAAGAATGGTATTTTAGAGAAGAAAAGTTAAAAATTGTGAGCATGTACAAATATTTAGGAATATATCTAACAACAAAGCTATCTTTTCAGCCTTCATTACGAGATCTCGCAGATCGCGCTAAAAAAGGTATTTGTGTTATTATGAAACTTCTATGGTCCATTGGAGAACATTCTCCAAACATATATATATCCAACCAACAACACCCTCCCACCACCACACCGGTCAGACTCGCTGAATTAGTCCTCACCCTGAACACATTTCAATTCAACAAGCACACATTTTCACAAATTAGTGGTGTTGCCATGGGTACCAAAATGGGACCAGCCTATGCCTGCCTCTTCATGGGACACTTGGAACACCGCCTACTCAACACATACACAGGCCCCCACACCTGAACTGTACAAAAGGTATATCGATGATGGACTGGGAGCCACATCTATGCCAAAACAAGACCTCCTCAACTTCCTCAACTTTGCCCAGACCTTCCATCCATCTATCCGACTTACCTACACCATTTCGCAGTCGGTCAACTTCCTAGACATCACCATCCCCCTTGAAGAAGGCCTACTCAAAACCTCCATTTTCTACAAACCCACCGACGCACATGCATACCTAACTACTCATCCTCCCACAACCCATACACTAAAGACAGCACCCCATACTCAAAATTTCTCCTCTTCGCAGACTCTGCCCCGAGGAAGACTTCACTATACAAGCAGCCAAAATGTCACAATTTTTCAAACCAACCCGGATACCCCAGTTCCATCATCAATGCAGCACTCCGCCGCACCATAGCTGTATCCAGAACATCTTGCTTTTGGAAACCCAGCATCCAACCAAGACAACAGACCCACAGCCTACCTCCTCAAACGACCCCCAACCCTCCCCATCTGTGGGATCCCAAATCCAATTGGCACATGTACATAACCACAAACCGCCTTCCATACCAAACCCATGATCACATTCAAACTGACAAAAACCTCAAAGACCTCCTCGTGGGGTCCAGTTTGAACAAACCACAGCTAACACCACCGGGTACTCACCCCTGCTCTAAACCCAACTGCAAAATCTGCCCCCTCACAACCAAAACACCATCTTACAGGGCCCCAAAGACTCCTTCACATAAAAACGCACATTCTCATGTCAGAGCCGCAACATTATAAAATCCACCACTGCCAGCTGTGTGGCAAATCTACATAGGGAAACGTAAACGCACACTTGAAACACCCATCTCTGAACACCGGGCTGATATCCCCACCACCGACCCAAACCCTCGCCCTACATTTCAACCACACCCCAACACAACATCGACCATGTCAAAGTTATGGCACTCTGGCAGCACAGAGTGACAGCTTTGAACGCACAACTCAAGAATCCCATCTCATTGCCAAATTGGGCACACTACACCCCCCCCAAGGCATCAATATCCAACAATAACCAAACACACATACCCACCACTTCCACATCAGTTGGCAATATCCCCCTACCAACACACACACACATCATACTGTGATACACCCCACCACATCCCCTTCACTCACTTCATACAGTATTACAGCAACCTCCACTATTTAACTTAATTTTGTTTTATCCTTCCCCTTAAATCCCCCCCCCCCACTTTTTTTTTTCCTCATCCCCCCCCCCCCCCCCCCCCCTTCTTCCCCTTACCCTTTATCAATCCACCATTACCACAACCATCACAAAGATATCACCATCCCAATAACTAGACCACAAACCCTAAATTATATCACACACACACACCTCCCCCGACGCCAACCCCCCCCCCCCCCCCCCTCCGTTTCCCCTCCCAAATCCCCCTGGCCCCATCATTCCGCCTACCGACCACATGACAACAACGATTAGTCTTTTCATTCTTTTTTCTTTTTCGTTCTTTGTTTTGTACTGTCCCACATGTTTAATGTATTTATTTTTTCGCCTGAAGAAACCAATGTTTGAAAAGCATCGTGTCTTGTTCCATGTGCTTTGTTTGTCAATGTCATTGGCGAGTTCTAAAACAAACTCTATTCCTAAATTTGCTTCGTTCGCCGCCATCAGTCACTCCATTTTAAATTTAAGAATTTATTATTTCTTATATTGAACTTTTTGAAATAAAGATAGCCATTTGATGGCTGTACTATAAACTCTTATGGTAGCTTTACAAAAATTAAACCCCTTTATGAAGTGAAATTAGTGAAGGAGTAGGCTGCATTTCTTAGGGGTTCTAACTTACCCAATCTTCCCCTACTTTCGTTGTGCTGAATGTCCTAGGCCTACGATATGATAAAAACATCACATTTCACAGCACACACACACACACACACACACACACACACACACACACACACACACGTTCACAAACGCACACACACACACACACACACACACACACACACACACACACACACACACACACACGAATGGAAATTTGACTTTCGTCGAAAACATTTATGATAAAAAAAATCACTTGCGACAATTTTTTATTTTATTATGGCAGGCTGCATTATTTTCTGTGATATTTTGACGCTCAACCGCGGCGACGTTTTTTCACTTTGCAGAAAAAAATCGTCGCTGTGAAATATTAACGCTGCGACAACTTTTCACAGGAAATGTTAACTCTAGCAGTAAGATTTCACGTGAAAATGTGTCGCAAGCGACAGTATTCACTGACTACAATATTTCACAGTGTCCTGTCGCAAAAAGCTGTCGCAAAATTTCGAGCGACAGTATTTTATGGATAGCTACAATATTCTATAGGACATTTTTCGTGAAAAGTTGTCGCGCGACAATTTTTTCCAGCAAATATTGTCGCTGCAACAATATTTCACGTGAAATGCTATCGCTGCGATACAATTCCACGGCGACAGTATTATATACAACACCGGCGTTTACATCCATGTACGAAAATAAACGGTATATACACAGCACACCATGCTCTCTCTCTCTCTCTCTCTCTCTCTCTCTCTCTCTCTCTCTCTCTCTCTCTCTTCTCACACACACACACACACACACACACACACACACACACACACACACACACGCATGCACGCACCACACACACACACACACACACACACACACACACACACACACACACACACACACACACACACACACTTTCGATCTCATGTTCATTCAAATTATTCTAACCATTTGAAGGTATATACCGATGGTTCTCTTATTGACACTAATATGGCGGGTGCTGGGTTTGTAATACCTGGATTAAAGAAAGGAAAATCGTTTCATATTGGTGCAGGTCATTCTGTTTTCACCGCAGAACTGGTAGCCATTCTCATGGCTCTGCGATACATTGTTAATCTTCCTATGGTTATATTTCCAATACTTTTTTGTGTTGACTCTAAGTCTGTCTTATTTACACTGAAATCCATGAAGTCTAGAGACAGATGTGACTTAGTAATTGAAATTAATCACCTCATACATTTTCTAATTCAACAGGGTTCCAGTGTAACATTTACTTGGGTTCCATCACATTGTGGTATTTATGGGAATGAATGGGCAGACAGAGTAGCTAGAGGAGGTGCAGGACAAAGAATTCGTTGTGAAAACGTTCATATTCCTTTGTCTGTAAAGGAATGCTATAATCTTTTAGAAAAAGACACCAAAGCCCGTGTGGGTTATAATGTAAATCGGCACACCTCTTACAGCATGTCTTTGTTGAATGTTTTTCCGAGGGAAATTTCCAGTTTGTGTTATAGACTTAAATATAATTCATTAAAATGTAAATATGTTGATACTGCAAAATGCATATGTGGGGAAAAACTTTTGACATTTCATGTACTATTTAATTGTCCCACTATGCGGCAGTACTTACCCAATTTTCAGCTACCAAATAATCCTACAGTTGATGATTTTAAGACTAACTTCAAATCATTCATTTTTGGCTAATGTATCAAAATATTTACTTCGCAGTCCTATCGGTACATTAGTATGAGATTTCAGTATTTTTGAAGCAAACATTTTTTATGTTGTTCATGTCCACTGATTTAAGCTTTATTTTTAATTATGTTTTCATTTGTATGATAATAGCAATGTCATCTTGATGTATATCATTTACAAATGTCATAATCGTCTAAAAACACGCCATGTGAAAAGACGTAAAAACTAAACAAACAAACAAACACACACACACACACACACACACACACACACACACACACACACACACACACGCATGCACGCATGCACGCACCACACACACACACACACACACACACACACACACCACACACACACATGCACGCAACACACATGTCAGGCGACTATCTTCTGAAACGTTACTGTTACTACTATCTTCTGAAAACACTACTATAATTTTCATAAGATAGTAGTAATACTACTAACTTATGAAAATTATAGTAGTGATTTCAGAAGATAGTAGTAACAGTAACGTTTCAGAAGATAGTAGCTTCGCGTTGCGACTATCTAGTTAAATGATCCCTGTGTGAAATTATGTCCTCTTTCTTAGTATTATTACTATCCAGGGTCACTGATCGATGGTCATTTGGCCTATTAGTGTAGAACGAGTTTATGTGAAACAATTTATGACGTTGCTGACCAATGGTCAGTGTCCTTGACCAGTGGTAATTTTTGCCTAATTTCACTGTTTGACTGCCAGTTAGTGAAGAACGAGTTCATGTGAACAATTTATTACGTTGCTGACCAGTGATTAGTGTCCTTGACCAATGGTCATTTTGGCCTTATTTCACAGTTTGGCTGCTATTAGTGTAGAACGACTTCATGTGAACATAATTGGATGTTGCTGACCAGTGGTCAGTGTCATTGACCAGTGGTCATTACCCAATGTCACTGTTTGACTTATTTAGTGTACGAGTTCATGTTAACAATTTACGATGTGGTTGACCAGTGGTCAGTGTCATTGACAAGTGGTCATTTTGGCCCAATTTGACTGACTGCTAATTAGAGTAATACGAGTGATTCGAGAGCGAGACTTCGAAGTCGACAGCCGCTTTTTTCTTCGTGTGCTACCGTTCCGCTTCTTTTCTGCGCTGCTTCTATTGGATGTGTTTCTGTGGGATAGTTTTAGGTGATAAAGGTTTGTTGAATTTCTGTGCGTCTTGGCTGGACGGATTTTCGCTATATTTGTAGTATTTTTATTTATTTTCTTTTTCAACATTGAATCTTGTATTTTCAAAATGGCGGACTCTCACGTTGAACCCGTGTTCTTGTTGAAGAGAGACTTACCACTCTCTTTTGAAAATGAACACGAGCGATCTTTTCAAGCGCTCGACATTTGTGGTAGAGAAAGTATGGTGGGTGCTCAAGAAATTTGGGGACTGTGGAGACTTTACCCATCGACGAGGGCTGCACGCAGCAAGTTGCTAATTGAGGGTTTGAGGGTTTGTCACTTGGTGCTGTTGTGCTTCGTTTGCACTCAGAGGACAGCTACAGGACGACACTGAACATTCCGCTACAAAGGTGTGGATTTCTAATATCCCTCTCTCTTGCGACGGGCAGACATCGAGTCAGCTCTTGTCAGGCTGGGAGCTGTCTTACGCTCTCCCTTGATTCTGGAGAAAATGAGGAGTAGAGACGGAAAATTGACGCGATTCTACACTGGAAGGCGATTTATTTTCATAGATATCCCAGACAAACCACTTGATAGATCTGTGAAGGTTGCAGGATTTACGGCTAGCCTGTATCACAAGGAACAGCCCAAAAGAGATACTAGGGTAACAAAGTGCAATCGTTGCCTGAAACTGGGTCACTGGGCCACGGAGTGTCAGGAAACTGTGGTTACCTGCAGAGCCTGTCGCCTACCCGGTCATCGGCAAGGGGATGCCGTCTGTGAGATTCAGAAAGCGAGTGAGCAACCGACAGTGATGTCCGTTTGAGACCCTCTGCCACCGGTCACAAGGTTTGGACACACATCTGACACTGACTCACCCCTTTCTGACGATGACACTGACTGTGATGCGACTGACAACGAGAAAGAGACAGGTCAGAAAAAGAGCGAGAAAGAAGGAAAGACTGATGTGGTGGAGGACTGTCAGTCAGACTTCAATTCTGGCCGTCATGGGGAACAGAGAAAAAAGAAGAGGAGTGGTAGACCATCCAAGAGGGAAAAGATGTGGATAAGGGAAAAGATCCGGTTTTGACACGTCAGTTTAAACTGGATTTTGCAACACGTTCTCGATCGCAAACTCCGAAACGACCGCGTTCAACAGAGAGGGATTCCCCCAGTCATTCTGACAAACGTGAAAAAACTGCCAAGCTTGCCACTGCTCGTTCAGTCACAGACAGACAGACAGTGACAAGGGATGGGCATGGGTGATGAATGTTTGAACGGTTTTCGGCGCATCTCATGGACTTTCCTTTGATTACCTCCCTAAAATGGCTTTATCTTCTCTTAATGTTTTTGTTTGAATGTGAGAGGGATAAGGTCTAATAACAAAAGAATATGTGTTTATAAGTTTTGAAAAATGTGGGTATGACGTGAGCTGTGATGCGAGCTTATAATTAATATTGTTCTTGTAAAAAGAACTGTGGCATTTGTGGTCAAACAGACACTGGCAGTAATGTAAAAATACAAGAATCGCTTTGGAATTCTGGCTGAATGCAGTCTTTATCGTAAGAAGAACAACTTGAATATTTCTAATATTTAAAAACCGATTTTTAATCATTAAAACTTACACTAGATATAAAACTGGATAAAAAAATAATGTATCTATAAACTCCCAGCTGTGAAAGATTGTTTAGTCACAGTCAAATAGCTGCATTATGCAGAAAGCCGCTTCAAATGCGCTGAAACTTGATTTTACAAAAAGACGTCAAAATCAGTACATCAAGAATGAAACACAAGCCATCAGGGGAAAAAAAAAAAACAAAAAAAAATACCACCCTCTAGCACGGCCGTTCGCACACGTGATGGCCACGACCGGTGATACATTTTTTTGCACCCTCATAGGAATATTTGCAACCACATCAGTCTTATATGTATTTTTCCCTGATTACAAGTAATGTACATAGACATTTCTGTTCTCAATTTTATTTGATATTCACATGTCTCAACCGTTCTTTAAACGGAAGAAACTTAACAGAACACCAAGTGAAACGTGTTGCTTTTCACGTGGTTAACTCCGCTGACTATACACCGCTGGCAGCGATGACAGATCTGGCGCAGGCGCGAGTCTGCTCCCTGACCTTCGGCTGTGGGATCCTTTGGGCTGGTGCTATGGTGTTCTAACTGTCTCAAAAAATCAGTAATTGAAAACTTTCATCGATCGCTGCTCCTAACACAGGGGGCTGTGATCGTGTTTCCCTCTCCAGACATAATCAGCATGGTTCATAGTATCATTGTGCAAGAGGAAATATTTCTACTAAAAAACGCAAGATCATAAATCTTAACTCCTCCACTTTATACTAAGAAAGAGGACATAATTTCACACAGGGATCATTTCACTAGATAGTCGCAACGCGAAGCTACTAACTTCTGAAACGTTACTATTACTACTATCTTCTGAAATCACTACTATAATTTTCATAAGTTAGTAGTATTACTACTATCTTATGAAAATTATAGTAGTGTTTTCAGAAGATAGTAGTACTAGTAACGTTTCAGAATATAATCGCCTGACACACACACACACACCACACACACACACACACACACACACACACACACACGCATGCACGCACCACACACACACACAAACACACACACACACACACACACACACACACACACACACACACACACACCACTCTCACCAATCACTTTTTTCTGGAAATGGGCGAATTTCTGTCCATATTACATTGAACTGATTTCGGCACAAAATCCAGACACAAGAAACTGTCGAACACCTCCCTTTCCGGTGTATACATTTATGAAGAAGAAGAAAAAAAAATAAACAAACAAACAAATCTGAAATTGTGTCCCTTTGACCATGCTTGCTGTAGGTGGCGCTGGCTGGCTCACTAGTCTCGCCGGCCATGTTCTCGATTGTCTACGACACTGTTTTGCTTCTCTCTTTCATCTCTGTCTCTCTCGTGCGCCTGAAAGCGTGACAATGTGGGTGTATAAGTATGTGCACACCCATTCTTGGGGAGGAAAACACGTACTAGATGTTTGTTACATTTGTTAGGGAAAGAAAAAACGAAAGGAGTTCTTCTTAGAAGAAATAGTAAGAATGTCTTGGAGTTAGAACTGACGTACCAGACAGTTGGGCGTGGTGCGCGGGGGGGGGGGGGGGGGGGTGTGTGTGTGAGGGGTCCACGAGTCATGAGGAATTTAATTAATCCAGGAATCAGTTTGCTGGTCACCATCTTGCAGTCACCGTATGACGTGTGAACAATTTTCGTCCTTGCTTCCACATAAACGTCAAACACGTCAAAAAAGTCAAAGTTCTTCGGTAAATAATAATAATGATAATATAATAGTAATTTTGAAAATGATCGTGATAATAAGAAGAAGAACGACAACAATAACAACAACAATAATAATATAATGATAGTAAAAACAAATAATATGATAATAATAATAACAGTTTTGTTAATGATAATAATGATAACAAGAACAACAACAACAACAAATAATAATAATAACAATAATAACAACACTAATAACAATAATACTTGGTGCGCATAGCCACCTCACAGACCTATCTTTACAAATGGAGTCCCGGAAGAGAGAGAGAGGGAGAGAGAAGAGAGAGAGGAGAGAGAGAGAGAGAGAGAGAGAGAGAGAGAGAGAGAGAGAGAGAGAGAGAGAAGAGAGAGAGAGAGAGAAACACGGCTTTGCAAGAGTCCAACATCGGCACTGAACAGTCTTCGTGTCTGTAGGGGGGGGGGGGGGGGGGGGGGGGGGGCGGGGGGAGGAGGGACTTCCTCGGGATGTGGTGCCAGCCAGAACCAAGCATGCTCTTCTGCTGTGGCATGGAAGTGAAGACTGGGGACAGCCCCATGCCACTGGCACTGACTGAGCGAGACAGCACCTTGAAGTCCACGTTGAGACTAGAATGATGATGGATTGGCACCAACGTGAGGTATGCAGGTATGTATGTATGTACAACTGTGACCCTCTTGCTGAACATCCGTCCACTTGTCCACACAAAGTCTGTCTAAGATTTAAAGTACAGGGTGGTTTCTCTTCAGAATTGGATAAGCATCATCATATCCCATCATCATCAATCAGCCTTTGACCATGACAGAACAGATTGGTAACACACTGGGGGAAGGGGGGGGGAAGGGGGGGGGGGAGAGGGGAACGGGGATGAGGGTGTGTTCTCTGTCGTCTTGAAAATAAAATAAAAACACCTCCGTCGGTTTTTGTGTTTCTTCCCAAAAACAACAATTCACACCCAGAGTTGATGTCAACTCCAAAACCACCCACCACCTAACAGCCTAACACACCACCACCAGCACACCATCACATCCATCATCAGGACCAAGGGAACGTCCGCCCTATCAACTGGAAGAGCTCCCGGTTATGCGGCTGGAAAAACTGGTTCATCTTGCGGATGACGGGCAGCCGGATGTCCGGGTGCTTCCGTCCCTTGCTGGCCCCCAGGCATTTCTCCCAGGTGGCGTTGACGTGCATGCAGTAGAAGCCCCGCGTGCTGTTGAAGTACAGCCGGCTGTAGTCCACGCGGTGTTGCAGGCCC
>CM031608.1:46761207-46776207 GCA_018398815.1 Conus ventricosus | reverse complement strand
AGAGTCCCCCCCCCCCAACACATCACACACAAGACCCCCCACACCCAAACATTCCACACCGAGTCCCCCCACACAAAACACACACCAGAGTCCCCCCCCCCCACCACAACACACACACAACCCCCCACCCATCCCCAAAAAAACACACAGGTCCCCCCCCCCCTACCACACCAGAGTCCCCCCCCCCAAATTCACACACACAGAGTCCCCACCACATACACACCACAGAGCCCCCCCCCCCACATACACACCACAGAGCCCCCACCCCAATACACACACACAGATCCCCCAACAACACCACACAGAGGTCCCCCACCTACACACACACACAGGTCCCCCCACATACACCACACAGAGTCCCCCCAACAACACACACACAAGTCCCCCACACATACCACCACAGAGAGCCCCCACAAACAATACAGCACAGGAGCCCCCAAAAACTACCCACGAGAGTCCCCCACACATGCACACACACAGAGCCCCCCACACATACCACACACAGCCCCCCCCACACAACACACACAGAGTCCCCACACCATCCAACACACAGAGCCCCCCCACACATACACCACACAGAGTCCCCCACACATCTCCAACAGAGCCCCCAACATACACACATACACACTCCCAAAAGGCCCCCACCACAACAACACACACAGAGTCCCCCACAATTACCCAAAACCACAATCCCCCCACATACATACACACACAGGCCCCCCCCACTACACATACACGAGTCTCCCACACATACACACACACAAGTCTTACACTACACAAAACAGATCCCCCACACATACACACACACAGGCCCCCCCACCCACACACACAGACCCCCCACTAAAACCACACAGCCCCCCCACAATACACACACACAGAGTCCCCCACACATACATCAAACACAAGTCCCCCCAACATACCACACACAGATCCCCCCCACATAATACACAACAGATTCCCCCCAAAATACCACCAATCTCCCCACACATACACACACAAAAAGAGTCCCCCACATACACACCACAGGCCCCCACATACAACACAAAAAGGTCCCCCCACATACACACACCAAGTCCCCACACCTACACATAACAGACCCCCCACAAAAACACACACACAGCGTCCCCCACAACAACACACACAGAACCCCCCCCACACTACACACACACACACAGGTCCCCTCACACATACACACTACCAAGTCCCCACACACATCACCACAGATCCCCCCACACACATACACACCAGAGTCCCCCACACTACACATACACAGAGCCCCCCAAATACACACACCAGAGTCCCCCCACACAACACCAAAAACCCCCCACACTGCACACCACAGAGTCCCACACATACACACACACAGAGCCCCCCCCACACAAAAACACAAAAAGCCCCCCCAACTCACGCACAGACCCCCCCACCTACACCCACAGAGCCCCCACACTCAAAACACAGAGCCCCCCCACACATACCACCAAGACCCCCCCCACACAACACAACACAGGTCCCCAACAATACACATACACACACACAACCCCCACCACTCCCAATACACCCACACAGGCCCCCCACCTTACACACACAACACAGAGTCCCCACACACATCCAATACAACACACAGAGCCCCCCACATATACACACACACCAGGCCCCCACCAATCACTACACACACACAGAGTCCCCCAAAATACAAAAACAAACACGAGCCCCCCACACATACACACAAAAAACAAGTCCCCACACACATACACTACACACAACGAGCCCCCCACACATACACACACATCCAGAGCCCCACACACAAACATCCCACACACCAGAGTCCCCCACACATACACACGCCAGAGCCCCCCCACATCCACACCAGAGCCCCCCCACCAACATAAAGAGCCCCACACATCACACACACAGAGTCCCCCCACACATACACACACACAAGTCCCCCACACAAAACATACACACAACAGAGTCCCCACACACAACCAAACACCACACAAGCCCCCCCACACATACACACACTACCAGAGTCCCCACACACATACACAACACCACACAAGTCCCCACAAACACAACCACAAGCCCCCCACACACATACACAACACACACACAGGCCCCCCAACCAACACATACACACACCAAGTCCCCCACCAACACACACATACACGAGCCCCCCACACACATACCAAACACAGGTCCCCACACACATACACACACAGGTCCCCACAACAACACATAGACAGTCCCCACACCATACAATCCCCACACACTACAGAGTCCCCACTCACATCCAACACAGAGTCCCCACACACAACAGAGTCCCCACACACATACAATACACAGAGTCCCCACACACATACACTACACAGAGTCCCCACACACAAACACATAACAGAGTCCCCAACACAACACAAGACAGAGTCCCCCACACTAACCAGACAAAACCCCACACACATACACCACAGAGTCCCACACACATACAGGGGCCCCCCACCCATAAAAACCCAAAACCCCCCACACCATACCACCACGAGTCCCCACAACAAACATACAAAGGGTCCCCACACACTACACATCACAGAGCCCCCACACATACACTACACACACACAGAGTCCCAACACATACACATACACGGGCCCCCCACACATCACATACACACACACACCACAGGTCCCCACACCTTACACATACCCCAGTCCCCAACACATACACTACACAGAGTCCCCCCACACATACCCACAGACCCCCACACACATACACAACCAGGCCCCCACACATAAACACCACACACCACACACACACGATCCCCCCACACAACACCACACCACACAGAGTCCCCCCCATACACACACACGATCCCCCACAAAAACACAACAGAGCCCCTCCCACACACATACCACACGATTTTCCCCCCCACACACTACCCCAACACAAAGCCCCCCACACTCACACACCAAGTCCCCCCAAACACACACACAGAGTCCCCCCCACACACCCAACACACACAAGTCCCCCACACATACACCTACCAGAGCCCCCACACACAACACACACAGAGTCCCCCCCCACATCACACATACACAGAGCCCCACACACTACACACACAGATCCCCCCACACAAAACACACACACAGGTCCCCCCCCCCCCCACACCACAAAAACCACAAACAGAGTCCCCCCACACACATAACACACAGAGCCCCCCCACCATACAACATACACAAGTCCCCTCCCATTTAACACACAGAGTCCCCCCCACACAACCACAAGACCCCTCCCCAACATACACCACCAAGCCCCCCCCCCCCCCCACACCAACACACACAGTTCCTCCCACAAAAAACACACACAGAGCCCCCCCCCACCCCCCCCCCCCCCCCCCCCCCCCCACACACACGAGAGCCCCCACCCTACACATTCAGCACAAGCCACCACGCAAAAATGCCCAGAAAAGAAATAGGGGTGGAAAACGTACGACAAGAAACCTTCACCCACCCCCGGGTTTTGTGTTTTTGTGTGGGTTGGTGTGGTTGGTGTGTTTTTTTTGTGGGGTTTGTGTGGTGTGTGGCCCTGTGTGTGTGTGTTCGTGGTGTATGGTGCAGTGTGTGTATTTTGTGTTTGGTGTGGGGTTTTGGGGTTGTTTTGTTGTGGTTGTGTGTGTGGGGTGGGGTGTGAGTGAGTGCGTGCGTGCGTGAAAGTGGGAAAAGAGGAGAGAAAGAGAGAGAGAGAGAGAGAGAGAGAGAAAAAAAGGAGGAGAGAATGGATGTTAGTGCTGGCTTGCGTGGCTTTCCGGGGATAGTGCGTGCGGTGTTGTGGGGTGGTTTGTGTGTGTGTGGTTGTGGTGTGTGTGTTTGGGGTTTTGTCTGTCTGTCTTCTGTTTTTGTGTCTATGGTGTCTGTTCTGTGCGAGAGAGAGAGAGCGAGAGCGAAAAGAGAGAGAGAGAGAGAGAGAGAGGAAAAGGAGGAAGAGAGAGAGAGAGGAGAAGAAGAGAGAGAGGGACTGTGTATGTGTATGTTGTGCGAAAATCCGTGCGCTTCCGTTGTTTTGCTGCATGCGTTCGTGCATGCGCGTTTGCACGCGGCGCGCTCGGGGTTGTGTGTTGTGTGGTGTGTGTGTGTGTGTGGTTGTGTGTGTGTATGTGTGGTGTGTTGTGTTGTGTGCGCGCGCGCGGGGGGTTTGTACGTGTGTGTGTGTGTGTGGTGGGGTGGTGGTGTGTGTGTGTGGGGTGTGGGTTGTGTGTTTTGTGTGTGTGAGTGGGAGAGGAGAGAGAGAGGAGAGAAGAGGAGAGAAAAGGAGAGAAGAGGGGAAAAACAGGAGAGAGGAGAAGAGAGAGATTTGGGGAGAAGAGAGAGGAAGAAAGAAACAGAAGGGGGAGAGAGAGAGAGAGAGAGGAAGAGAAAAGAGAGAAGTTTTTGTGTGTGGTGTGGTGTGAGAGAGAGAGAGACTTTGACGCGCACTAATGCCGCGCCTTTTAATGTGAGGCCTACGGCCCGTTCACATGAGTCACGCAACGTTTTTTCGAAATCGAAAAAAACAAAACAAAAAAAATCAAAACTGAATAAAAGGTCACATCATCAAAAGGACAGATCAAAACAAGTTGAATCGAATTTGTCACAAAACATTACTTTTACGTCCCCTTATCATGTACCTTATTTTTTTCTAAAGAGAAAAAACATTTAGTATCCCACTAGGTCCATCAAAATTAAATTCAAAACAGTTTAATCCACAGTCACAAAAAAGATCAAATCAAAAATTGAAAACAATTTCATTTAAAAAGTGCATAAGCCCAAATCAAAAGACCCGAGACAGAATTTCCAAAATTTTATCATTAAATCGCCCTTTAGTTTTTATCAATTATCACCCATTAATCTTTTATATTTCTGACACCCCCAAATGTAATTGATGACATCTCAAGTCGAAAACCCGACAAATTCACAATCATGACCTGTCGCTCAAAAATTAAAAACTTATTCAAATCGAAATCGTATTTTAAACCAAAAATATACCCTTTCCAGTCTTAAAACCCATTTTTTACTGCGCCCACATATGTCACGCAATGTGAAATTTATAGTTTGACTGGTAGGTTTAAATTTCATAAAAGGTTTATGAAACATTTTTTCCCCAAATTTACAATCATCGGGTACACATTCGAAAATTAAATGACCAATCATTAAATTTTTTTACAAAATAGTACAGGGTATAGGGCGGTCCCACCCAACATATTAATATTACACAACCCACCCCACAAAAAACCATTTTAAAGGGATACGTGCAACTTTGCTGGGAAAATACCGTACAAAACCAACTTGCAAAATTTAAAATCCCCAGAACAGAACAACATTTTTATTCAAATCAAACAATGTCTATTTTGCTAACAAACAATCCCCCATTACAAGGTGGCTAAGACAATTTTCCCGTAACAATTTTGGACCCCTCAATGAAACAATTTCCAGTAAAAGGCCCAAACCTAAACAAACATGTTCCATTTGCCTCTTCGCTCAGTATTTCTGTTAAATACAAAACACATACCGATGGACTTACAAAATTTATGTGGGACCCAAACCGGGTTTTTGGGCCCACACCAAAAGGGTTAAAAATTTGTCTTGATCATCATTAGCAAATTTTATGATACGCTACACTGGAAATTTTCTCTGTTTTAACGCATAGAACACATACATAGCAAGTCCCGTTAACTTTTCCCTTATCATTTTTTCTACCAGGGTTTGTAATGTGTTGTATTGATATTTCTAAAAGTTTTTAAATGTTTTATCTCCAGTTTTCCTATAACAAGGGCAAGCGTTAAAAAGTGTAATTCAGTTTCCACTACTGGGCAAAAAGGGGGGGTTGTAATCGCTAAATTGTCTATTTTATTTCTTGTTTTTCATGCAAAACATTTGTCCCCCAAATATTAGTTTAGCGCTTTCTAAACTTGGCTATAGAATTACACTTAGGTATTCCCGGTTTTAGTAGAGTTTTTAAAGGAAAGAACTTGAAAAGCGTTTTTGCTTTTCTCAGCTTATCGTGCCAGTTCTGTTTGAAACGTCTAATATTCTTTGTTTTAGTAATAAAATGAACCATATCATCCCTATCCTTCATTTGTCCAAACTTTAGAAAGCCATACATATTAACAACGTTTTTATCTCTAAAGCCTTTTTTTTTTGAGGTTTGTTTTTTTTCGTCTTTCCCCTTTCATATGCTTGTTTTGGTTTCCGGGGACATTTTAAAAGTCTGAACCCAAATCGAATTCTCTTATTGTGCAAACAATACTTATTGGGTATCTTCCCCAAATCCCCATAAACAAATTTTTGGTGTTTTTTTTTTCCTACTCCAAATATTTCTTAATGCAAATAAAAGAATATTTTCATGGCTTTGTAGCTGATTAATCCCCCTGTTCTCCTGAATACAAAAGTAAGGCTTAACTTGTGTGTCAAACAATTTAAAAATATATAGCTAAATCCAAGTGTCAAACGTACATTGTTTTCATTTTCTATAAACTTTTTCCCTTTCCCCTTCCTGCAATTCCGAAAGTGAAAAGTCTACAGAAGTTTGTTGCAGGGTGAAGCCAAAATATTTTTAACAATTCACTACTTCAATTTCTTGACCTTTGTAATACCATTTTCTGTTTTGCCTAATAACCACTTTTTTTGAAGACCATTATTTTTGTTTTATGTAGGGGGAACCGTTAAAAACCAAAAAAATCGAAGCTTCTTGTAATTTCTTACTGATTTTTTAGACCGGCTGGGGTTTAAGGGAAAATTTGGGCTTTTCATCTGCAAATAATAAGGGAAAAATTTTTCCCCTGTTCCGGTGAAAATTTGGGATCCCTGTCTTCCTTTTGTTTTAAATTTTCGACTCCCTTATTTGTAAAGAGAAAATCGAGGTGACAGTAAACAACCTTTTTTCACTCCAACCGGGGATCAAAGAATTTTGTTAAGATCGCACCGTTCTTACGCATGCTTGCACTTCCTATAAATACCTTTTCAGCATGTTAAACATTTTTGTTTATTTTTATGTTTACTTAGAATTGTCCACGTTTTCCTTTTGACAGTATCGAAAGCTTTTTTGGAATCGATGAATGCTATTATATTTACTCCTGCGTCTACCAATAACAGTTTCTTATCATAGTTATTAATTAAAAATGTATCATCGAGAGAAACCTTTCCTAATCCTGCTTGTTCCTGCTTATTTTGTTTTTCCCCTTCGGCCCAACTGTAAGTCTGTTTTTTTAAATTTTTTCTGTGAAATTTTGCTTAATATGCACAATGTGAAATTCCCCTTTTAATTTTTTTTGGGTTTTTGTTTGTTGCTTTCTTGCGTAAAGGAACTAGATGCTCGGGACCATTCTAAAGGGGGTACCCGATTGGAAAAAACTTTTGAATAATTTTTCTAAAAAGGAAAAATCTTTTGCCCATTTTTTCAAAATTCTGGCGGGAATTTCGTCAAAACCCGAGCTTTACCCGATTTCAATTTCTTAAGCTGAATTATTTCTTATCAGATACTCTACATCTAAAACTTGAACAAAAATTTCTTTTTCAATAACTTGCCGAAGTACTTCAGGGCATTATTTGTCCATTTATTTTGGGTTTAATATCCTTTAAAATGTTTTTTCCCTTGCAAAGTTGTGATAATGGGTTTCTTTATCTTTTTTTCCTAATGCTTTTTTTGGCTCCAAAATTTCTTACTATCTTTTGTTTTTTTTAAAATCAAAAAATTGTTTTTAAATAACCTCTTTTTTTTTCTAATTTTTCTTTATAGAGGTTTTTGATTCTGTAAATCTCCTTTCTCCCCTTTTTAAAATTTTCTGGGTCCTTATTTCTGTTAATATTGGTAAGTTTAAATCATTGCCTGACTAGCTTCTTTCTTCTTCAGAACAATCATTGTCAAACCACCCCGGTGGTTTGGTTGGACCCCTATTCCATTGTCTTGCACTACTTTTCCCCGCTTCTTTAAAAACATATTAAAATTTTCATACTCCTATTAACATGTCTATTTTCCTGCATAATTTGATCAAACTATTTGAGAACTTTAGATTTTAAAAAAAAATATAATCTTGTTGTTTGGCCGAACCATTTTATCTTCCCTTTTGTATGTTTTCTTTTTTTCAACTATTTTGTAACCGGTAAAATACTCTGTATTTCCACATGATTGGGAATGATGTGATTTAAACTCTTTTTTTTAACTTGCATTTTTTCATTACAACCAATTCAAAGAGCAAAAAAAAAAAAAAACAAAAGTACTATTTCCTCTTTCTGAGAAAATGTGAAAGGAAACCCTCAAAATTTTCATACACAATCCATTTAATGGTGTAAGCTTAAAGACTGTACAAAATTCAATCAATCTTTTTCCGAGAGAGAGAGAGAGAGAGAGGAGAGAGAGAGAGAGAGAGAGAGAGAGAGAGAGACAGACAGACAGACAGAGAGAGAGACAGACAGACAGACAGACAGACAGACAGACAGACAGACAGACAGAGAGAATACGGAGTTGTGGCTCATAAGAGAACCACAGCAAGACAGACAGACAAGGCCCCCAGAGAAAAACAGAGGAAGGGTGACATGAAATTTGGGGTACCGTCGTAATTTCTAATGAATGAAGATTTGAAACGATAAAAAACATTACAAGATTTTTTTTAAAAGGAGTGTGTGCGGGAGGGTGGGGGTGGGGGTGGGGGTGGGGGGGGGGGCTGGGGCTGGGGGGTGGTGGTGGGGGATAGGTGTAGAATGGGGAGGGGGGGAGGGAAAGGGGCGAAGGAAAGAGTGTCTGGAATCCGGGAGGCATCCCATCCATGTCCCCAGCCACCCCCCTCCCTCCCACCCACCTCCCTAGCCACCCCCCCCCTCACCCCCACCCCACTCACCTCACCCCCACTGCCAACCTCCACCTTCCAGCGAGTCCCGCCAGGCCTGAGGGCGAAAGGTGAAAAATGCCAGACAGACCTCAGGCTGCCAAGCCGAGCCTCTTCCTCCCCCCCCCCCCCCCCCCCCCCCCCTCCTCCTTCCCCCCCTCCCCCCCCCCCCCCCCCCCCCCCCCCCCCCCCCCCCCCCCCGCCTCACCCCCACCTCTCTGGAATGAAACGGCTTGACTCCCTGTGTAGTAGCCTACTGGTCAAGGAAGGCACCGCTCTCCGTGCCAGACACAGACAGCAAGACAGTAGGCCCTACGTAGGGCGCACTATCTTTGCAGACAGCCAGACTGGGTGAGTACGCTACAGAGGGAGGGACAGACAGACAGACAGAGAGACTGAGAGAGACAGACAGACTGACAAACAGACTGACTGACAGACTGACAGACAGACAGACTGACAGACAAACAGATTGAATGTAACAGACAGACAGACAGACTGGCTGACTGACTGACTGACAGACAGACAAACAGACAGACAGAGGGACAGACAGACAGACAGACAGACAGACTGACTGATAGACAGACTGACTGACTGACTGACAGACTGACAGATTGACAGACAGATTGAAAGTAACAGACAGACAGACAGACTGACAGATAGACAGACAGAGAGACAGACAGACAGACAGACAGACAGACGGGCAGACAGACAAGCAGTCTGACTGACGGATTAAAACTGATACAGGTCGATTGTGTGATTATTTAACATGGAGTGCACTGGTGTTTCTCATAATGAAGCTCAGTGTAGAATACTACTTCAAGATTTAAAGGAGCGAAATAATGCATAGAATAATTTTTTTAGAATTCACAATACTTTAAACTCAAAAGACTAATGCAACAAGAGAACCGTGTAAAAAAATCTGTGTGTGTGTGTGTGTGTGTGTGTGTGTGTGTGTGTGTGTGTGTGTGTGTGTGTGTAAGAGAGAGAGAGAGCGAGAGAGAGGGGGGGGGAGATTCAGAGCGAGAGAAAGAGAAACTGAGAGAGAGAGAGAGAGAGAGAGAGAGAGAGAGAGAGAGAGGAGAGAGAGAGAGAGAGAGAGAGAGAGAATGAGAGCGACTGAGAAAGAGAGATTGAGAATATGAGAGAGATTGAGAATGAGAGAGATTGAGAGAGAGAGAAACACACAAACACACACACACACACACACACACACACACACACACACACACACACACACACAGAGAGAGAAAGGGAGAGAGAGAGAGAGAGAGAGAGAGAGAGAGAGAGAGAGAGAGAGAGAGAGAGAGGAGAGAGAGAGAGAGAGAATGAATATGAGAGTGAGATCGACAACGAGAAAGAGAGAGACAGAGAGAGAGGTGGAGAGATTCAGAATGAGAATGAGAGAGAGAGAGAGAGAGAGAGAGAGAGAGGAGAGAGAGAGAGAGAGAGAGAGAGAGAGAGATCCAGGGTCAAGCACAAGGTGAAGGTGTCAGCTATCTCGCTGTCCTCCAGACCAACCTGCAGCCTCCCTGGACAATACAACAGTCATGCACACACAGACACACACACACACACACACACACACACACACACACACACACACACATACACACACGTGCGCGCGCGCGCGCGCGCACACACACAGAGACTCAGACACACACCACACACACACACACACACACACACACACACACACCACACACACACACACACAAAACACACACACACACACACACACACACACACACACACACAGAGGCAGAGAGAGAGAGAGAGAGAGAGAGATTGAGAATGAGAGAGAGATCTAGAGATGGGGGTTGAGAATGAGAGAGAGAGACAGAGATTGAAGGAGATAGAGTGAGAGAGAGAGAGAGAGAGAGAGAGAGAGAGAGAGAGAGAGAGAGAGAGAGAGAGAGAGAGAGAGAGAGAAAAAAAAAATTGAGAATGACTCAAGACTCAAGACTCAAGATAATTTATTCACGTTTTAGGCCATAGCCCCTCGTGAAGGGGATTGCGTGTTAATTACAGTCATCTTAGTAGCTGAGCAACTGCACGCAAACATAACAACTACATATTCGAAATAATACATTATGACAGAATACACGATCGCAACTTGAATGCTTTGAATAAATAAATTGACAAATTTTTAAACAGTTTGCTCATGAGTACATGCCATAAGAAGAGCCAATCTAAACTGGCTTGGGAATTTATAAAACTTGATTGGTATATACTGAGCTCTTAGTTTGTGCAAGGCAGGACAACACAACACAAAATGCACATCATTTTCTGTATCCTTTCTACAAAGTGGACATATCAAATCTGCTTCACTACGAGAACGATAACGGTAATAATGCTCGGCAATTTCAGAAATACCAAGTCTGAACCTTGTCGTTATATACTTTAAATGCCTGTCCAGGTTTAGCTGTAAATAAATTTTAACATCAGGTACGGTACAAAAGGACCTGTTATAAATAAATCTTTCACTGTTATCCATATGAAAATTCCATTCCTGCCACCTGCACGAAATTAGTCTATCTCTAAAGACTCTGAGAAAATCGCCAGTCGCATTAACGCCTTGATTCAACCAAACATAACCAAATCCAAACAGATACAGTTTACAACGAACATTTGACACCCAGTTTCTTTTATCACGTTCATCTAAATCAAACAACATACGATAGGCCTTATATGGTAATCTGCTCTCATGCATTCTTGTTAATTTTAACCAAAACTTAACACATTTTATGGCAGAGTTTATGTAAATAGGGTACCTGTTCGTTTCGCCGTATACAAGGTCACTGGGTGTCCGCAGTTCAACTCCTAAAAATCTCTTGAGCCCAAACAAGTGGACCTTTTCGCATTGTAGAGCTGCTTTTCTAACCCCCATAACTCGGCACCGTATTGTACTATTGGCTGAATCTGTGCGTCAAACAGTTTCAGAAAAGTATGCAGGGAATTATTTTTTAACTTAAAGAGTTTTTGCAAAATACATAACAAAGCATTTTTGGCTCTACTCGAAAGGTTATTACAAGCTGCTACAAAACTAAGTCTCGTAGAAAAGTAAATTCCTAAGTACTTATATGCATTAACGACAGGCATAGTTGTACCACTGAAAGTCCATTTTTCATATGCAGATAAATGCCCCCCTTTCCTAAACACAACAACATTACTTTTATCCATATTTACCTTTAAACGTAAGGCTGACGCTGCGCGATGCAAACTATTTATCTGGGTTTGTAGACCAACGACTGTTTCAGCCAACAAAGCCACATCATCAGCCAATAGCAATATGAACAGCTCAAAGTAGTCATACGTAAACGTCGCACCATGTCGGCCTCCTCTAATCACTTCCAGTGCTAATTCATTGATGAATAAAGAAAATAAAACAGGACTGCATACATCACCTTGTTTCACCCCACGAGTACAGTTAATGTAATTAGTTAAATTAGCACCACATCTGACCCTAGCCTTTACATTGACATACATGCTACGAACACATTGATACAGTTTACCTTTGATTCCATTTTTCAAAAGGATTGGCCACAACAAGTTTCTTTCTATTGAATCAAACGCCTTTTCAAAATCAATAAAGGCAACATATAACTTACGATTGAAACAAAACTGTTTTTGTATTGGCGCCAACAAAGTAAACATATGATCAACTGTTGAGTATCCTCTTTTGAATCCTGCTTGGTGTTCACCGGTCAAATTATATTCTTCTACCCATTCTTGAAGTCTGTTATTTATAACTGCACTATATATTTTACTGCTGATATCACACAAAGATATGCCTCTGTAATTACTGGGATTATTAACATCACCTTTTTTGAATAAAGGAAGTATTATAGAATCAGTCCAGTTATCTGGAAAAATACCTTTGTCAAACAATGCATTAAAAAATTTCACAAAAAAATCACAAACCCGACCTCCCGCATATTTCAACATTTCCCCAATGATTCCATCTGGACCAGCAGCTTTACCATTCTTTAACCTATTTATTGCAAGCAGTACCTCTTCTCTTGATATTGGGCGATTCATAGCCATCGTCTCCTCTCCATCTTCCTCAGAATAATCTTGATCATTATCCAGAAAAACTGTACCTCTTGTTTCCTCTAGTTCTAATAAACCCTTAAAATGCTTAAACCAGTCCTCAACTGTCAAATTATTATGAACGTGTTTCCGTTTAAAATATATTGTATGCACAGTTTCCCAAAACTCTCTTTGACTGTTTACACTAGTGACAAGTTTTTCCAACAGCATATCATTGTACTGTTTTTCTTTTCTTTCTAACAAGTTTTTATATTCTCTTCTAGCAACACAATAAGCATGACTGTCCTTTTCATCTCTTGTTTTCCTAAAGTTTAAGAGCAGATCTTTTGCTTTTGCTTTGCTTAATTTGCATTCTCTATCATACCAGTCACTCTTATCTCTCACTGTCAAATTGATTTTCTTTTTCATAATATCAGCTTGTTTCCTAATACATTCATTAAACGTGTTCAAAGCATCATTGCAACTAAAATCAATCAAACTAATTGCATGATCAAGCAAAGACAATGTTTCATTAGACTGCATTGCAATGACATAAACATGTTCAAAATCAACATTCCACACAAACTTTTCAATTACCTGTTGTCTTTGCATTGGTGTAGGAGCACTCATGATATTGCTTCTCATGGAAAATTTACAATGTAACTCAATGGGTAAGTGATCCGATTCTAGTCTGTCTGATACAATCAATTTACATGAAGAAGAAAGGACGGTAAACAGTTCTTTGGTGACTAGGAAATAATCATTAACACTGTTTCCTGTTTCAGATATATATGTATAACTGCTATCAGTATTACCACTGCAAAAACCATTAAGAATACACAAACCCAAGAGCTGTACACATATTTAACAAACATTTACCATAAGTATTAAGTACATTATCTGCAGATTTTCTTACATAGCAATCCAAAACAGAAAGGGTGTCAAACTGATCGCAAGGTACATTATTGTCGTCAAATATATCTGGAGAAAGATTTGAAGTTCTGCTATTTAAGTCTCCAGAAACAATCACATGTGCATCATCAAACTGAGTCATACAATCAAAAAGACACTCTTCAAGTGCACTTATGCCATTTTCAATATCAAAATGAATGTAAAAAGGTGAACCAGCAGGTGGAACATAAGTACAAGCATAGATGACATCCGTTGATAAACCAAAAAGACTCTTGTCAATCAAAAACAAAAGAACATTTGGGCAATCTGTCTTGATTTCTTTTATATAAGACATGAATTCATTTCGGAAAAGACAAAGTATGCCGCCTGACATTCTTCCTTTTCTGGTAAATTTAATGGCAGGTTTAGAAAAGAGAGTATAACCTGGGAATGTAACAAATTGAAGATCATCTACAAAAGTTTCAACTAGACAAATGACATCAAAAGCAAACAAATAGGACATAAAATCTCTCTCTCTTATGAGAGAGAGAGAGAAATTGAGAATGAGAGACAGAGAGAGAGAGAGAAGAGAGAGAGAGAGAGAGAGAGAGAGAGAGAGTGATGAGAGAGAAAATTAGGAATGTGTGCGTGTGTGTGTGTGTGTGTGTGTGTGTGTGTGTGTGTGTGTGTGTGTGTGTGTGTGTGTGAGAGAGAGAGAGAGAGAGAGAGAGAGAGAGAGAGAGAGAGAGAGAGAGAGAATGAAGGAGAGAGATCCAGGGTCAAGCACAAGGTGAAGGTGTCAGCTATCTCGTTGTCCTCCAGACCAACCTGCTGCCTCCCTGGACAATAGATCACTGTCACTTAGTGCCACAGAGAGAACACCTACCGCACGCACACACACACACACACACACCACACACACACACACACACACACGCACGCACACGCACACACAACACACACACACACACACACACACACACACACTAAGCGCATAATTTTTTTTCCTAATGAAATAAACATGAACTTTTACTCCACACCCAGTCATTGCCGTTTGTCCTGATGGGGATATAGGGGGGAGGAGGGACAGGGGGAGAGTGGGAGAAGGGGAGGCTCCATCAATTCCAAACAACTCCACCCCCTTCCGCATCTCCTTAGCTGCTCACTGTCTGCTTTCTCTTACTCTCTTTTTTTCCATTCGGTACTTCGCCCTGTTTTTCCTTCTTTTTATTTTACC
>CM031608.1:46738707-46753707 GCA_018398815.1 Conus ventricosus | reverse complement strand
CGTGGCAGCCTTCGTGTTGCCTTCCATGCGCTGCCTGTTGTGCCGTGCTGCAGATCTCTCAGGTTGGGTGACGGCTTTATTTCCCCGCAGCGTCGTTTTCGCCATGTGTGTGTAACTGCGCCAGTTTTACTTTTCCCAACTGTCACTAAGAGAAGTGTTTGGACCTTCTTTTGTCTAGTGTAAGGTTAGGTAAGGTAATACTGCTTACAGCTCAGCCGATCGCAAAGGGCCATGTCGCGGCTGTCACAGCACAGCGCCGCAGTCAACTTACAAGTCATTACAACAACAAAAAATCATTCACCCTGAAAAATCCACCTCCCCCGCCTTGGCTTAAGCTGTGTCAGCCAACTGATATAGGCTAGAACACCAAGGCGACATCAAAATGTCGTTATGCTCTGCTAGTTACGCGGGGATTGTTTTCCCAGTCGTGACAAGCTCCTAGCGTGACATTATCGGTCTCCAAAATCCCTGAAGTGGGAGTGGGGCTGCCCACGGCGGGGTAATCAAAAACGGTCACACACGTCATGTTCTCATCCCCAGCTGATGCATTTGTACCATAGCGTTCAAGTACTTGGGCTGTTCGGATGATCCCTGGAGTCTTTAATTGATTCATTCACTTACCTATTGATTTTGAAGATTGCTGACTAATTACTGATTGACTGAGTAACTAACTGATCCAAACGTAATCTATCCGAAAAAAAAACTGACTAACCTGTTTCGCTCGTCTTGCCCATCTTGTCCGTCCTCAGCTGGGGGCAGATAATTGGAGCACCCCAGTCCCAGCAGACTGTCATACAACACCGCACCTTCTGCCAAGGGCCTTTCAGCCGGTACCATTCCACCAGACTGTCATACAACACCGCACCTTCTGCCAAGGCCTTTCAGCCGCCGGAACCAGTCCCACCAGACTGTCATACAACACCGCACCTTCTGCCAAGGCCTTTCAGCCGGTACCAGTTCCACCAGACTGTCAAAACAACACCGCACCTTCTGCCAAGGCCTTTCAGCCCCCGGGAACCAGTCCCAGCAGACTGTCATACAACACCGCACCTTCTGCCAAGGCCTTTCAGCCGCCGGAACCAGTCCCAGCAGACAGTCATACAACACCGCACCTTCTGCCAAGGCCTTTCAGCCGCCGGTACCAGTCCCACCGATGCACCAACAGTAGTGATACAACACCGCACCTTCTGCCAAGACCCTTCAGCCGCTACGAGAAGAACAGAAAAAAACACAGCAGCACCCCCACCAAACACCACCACCACCACCACTAAAGCCCTCTTCACTAACTCCCTGCCAATACACAAACCCCACCAACAACACCACCATCACCAAAGCCCTCTTCACTCACTGCCTTCCAGCCTGTAAACTATCAGCACAGCCCATCTGGCATCCTGCAGCTGATCAACAAGGGCTGCCACCCCCACCCCCCACCCCCCGCCCGACCCCACCCCCCCCACTACCACCCCCCCCCCCCCCCCCCACACACACACACACACACAGGGTGGCCTAACGGTGATGACACTGACACAATGGTCTGCATTGTCACACTCACTCACTCACTCACTTGGCAGACCTCCGGGGAGACGACACAGCCCTCTCTCCTGTCTTCTTATCAGGCTGGCTCTGCAGTCAGCCCTTGACCTTGTCCACACAACGACAACAACAACAACAACAACAACCACTACAACCACAGCAACAACAATTCCACCTCTGTTGTAGCGCCAGTCTTGAACAATACTCGATAGTTAGCAGTGCGTGACCAACACTTTCACCACGTCACCTCAACTTCCGAGTTGGTGTGTTGCGAAGGAAAGATCCGGTCGAGAGACATAGCCTCGTGCACTATATTTTTATAACATGAATGAGACGAGAGGCGAGAGAGAGAGAGAAAAGAGAGAGAGAGAGAGAGAGAGAGAGAAACGGACAGAAAGACAGAGAGAGACAGAGAGAGAGAGAGACGGACAGAAAGACAGAGAGAGAGAGAGAGAGAGAAGAGAGAGAGAGAGAGAGAGAAGAAGAGAGAGAGAGAGAGAGAGACAGAGAAAGAGACACAGAGAGAGGAAACAAATCCGAGAAAACAAGAGAGAGAGAGAGAGAAAGAGAGAGAGAGAGAGAGAGAGAGAGAGGAGAGAGAGAGAGAGAGAAAAGAGAGAGAGAGAGAGACACAGACAGATAGAGACAGAGACAGACAGTGAGAGAGAGAGAACAAAAATCCGAGAAAACCCAACTCGCGCAGCTTTGAAGATTAATTGATTAATCCCCCCCCCCCTTCTCCCATCCTCCCTCCCCCCCCCCACCCCCACCCATCCAACACCCAACCCCACCCCCACCCCCCACCCCCTTCCCCCATCTGCGAGTTCATGGGAAAAAAGAGCACACAACACTAGAAAGTACATGCAGTTGTCGCCGCCAAACAAACCGCCCAACAAAACCACCAAGCCGTCTCCTTACAGTATGCCGACTATCACGCCCATTATTATTATTTTTTTTTTTTTCTCTCACCGTAAAATACGTTGAACTGTCCGAGGAAAATGAGAGCACACTGACAACAGAGAGACAGACAGAGAGACAGACAGACAGACACAGCGATACAGGCTGGATGTGGAGTCAAATGGGAGATGGTTTCAACAAAGACTCTCGACCGACATCCTCCCTCCCCCCTCCACCCCCCCCCCCCCCCCCCCCCCGCAGCCCCACCCCGCTTTAACCCCTTTCTTCCTTCCCCCCCGCCCCCCCCCCTCCCTCGCCCTCCCTACCCCGCTTTTAAACCCCTTCCTTCCTCCCTCCCCCCCCCCCCCCCTCATCTCACCCTTTCAGGAGCTCAATAATCATCAGCCTCACTTGTGATCAATTCCCCTCCCCCCCCCCCCCCTTTCCACCCCCCGATCGCGACCACAGTCATTCCCCCCGCAGAGAAGAGAGAAAAGAAGCGGGGGAGGAGAGGAGGGGGGGAGGGGGTGAAGGGGGGGGAGGTGGGGGGGGGGGGGAAAAACTATCCCCTTTCCCCCCCCTCCCCCCCCCCCCCCGCCCGTCATATGTAATACATACAACACGGCGCACAAAACACACACACACACACACAACACACACCGCCCCGGGCCCGCACACACACCACGCACACACACACACAAAAACAAACACAAAACACACACGCACCACGCGCACACACACACCCCACACACACACACACACAACACAACACCACACACACACACAACACCACTCAGCCAGAGATAAATGCCTCGCTAGGAACGGGAAAAGATCAAACTCACATTGGGGGTCTTTAAATCACAGCAATAACCCCTCTCCCACCATTCTCTCCACTTTTTTTCCTTCCCTTTCCTTTTTTTCTTGCTTTTTCCTTTTTCCCCTTCCTTCCTTCTTTTTTTCTTTTTTTCCTTCTTCCTTCCTTCCTTCCTTTTTTTTTTTTTTTTCTTTTTTTTCTTTTTTTTCTTTCTTTCTTTCTTTTTTCTTTTTTTTTTTTCTTTCTTTCTTTCTTCTTTCTTTTCTTTCTTTTTTTCTTTCTTTCTCTCTTTTTCTTTTCTTTCTTTCTTTCTTTTCTTTGTCTCCCTCCTTTTCTTTCTTTCTTTTTTTTCTTTCTTTCCTTCTTTCTTTTTTTTCTTTCTTTTTCCTTTCTTTCCTTTTCTTTTTTTCTTTTCTTTTTTTTCTTTCTTTCCCTTTTTTTCTTTTTTTTTTTCTTTTTCTTTTTTTTCCCTTTCCTTTTTTTTTTCTTTTTTTTTTTCCCTTTTCTTTTTTCCTTTATTTCTTTTTTTTCCTTTCTTTTTCTTTCCTTTCTTTCTCTCTTACTTTTTTCTTTCTTTTCTTGTTTTTCTTTTTTTTCTTTTTTTCTTTCTTTCTTTTCTTTCTTTCTTTTCTTTTTTTTTCTTTTCTTTCTCCTTCCTTTCCTTCTTTTCTTTCTTTCTTTCCTTTCTTTTTTTCTTTTATTTTTTGTCTCTTTCCTTTCTTTCTTTTCTTTCTCGTTTGGCTCTCTTTCTTTTCTTTTTTCCCCTCTTTGTTTCTTTCCTCTGTTTTTTATCTTTTTCTCTTTGTATTTCTTTTCTTTTTTTCCCTTTTCTCTTTCTTTCTTTCTTTCTTTCTTTTCTGTCTTTCGTTTTTGTTCTTCTTAAACCTCCCCCTCCTCTTCCCCCTTCTCCTTTTCCCTCCTTTTTTCCTCCTTCCCCCCTCTTCCTCCCCCCCCCCCCCCCCCCCCAAAGTTTTGCCGGGGTTTTTTTTTTTTTTTTTTTTTTTAAAAACCGTGGGGGGCCCCAAGGGTTTCCCGGACACCCAATGGGGGAAATTTGGGGTTCCATTTTCTTCCTCTAAACAGTTTTTGAAGCACCTCGGGGACCCCGACACTCGACTGGGGGAAAGCTCCGTCTAAAAAAGGATAAGGGGGGGGGAGAATGGTTTGGGGATGGGGGGGGGGGGGGGGAGGGGGGAAAAAGGGGGGGTTTTTTTCACGGCCCCGGCGCGCTTTGCAAACTGGGGGGTTTGGGGGGTGAACCCCCCCCTTCCCCCCCCCCCCCCCCCCCCCCCCCCCGGGCCCCCCCCCTTTCCCCTTCCTAAAACCCACAGCGTACACTTTTGGGGTTCCCCCCCGGTGAAACCCCCCAAAACCAACAAAACCACACACACCAAACACACACACAAAACACAAAAAACCCCCCCACTAATCCCCATTGAAAAAATTGCCCCCCCCCCCCCCCCCCCCCCCCCCCCCCCCCCCCCCTTTGGGAGCTGAATAGGGAGGGGTCGGGGAAATGGGGGTTTGGTGGTCGGGGGGGGGGGGGGTTTGGGGGTGGGAGCGAGCTGGGTTTTGCTTCATCCCCCCCCCCCCCTTCCCCCCTCTACCTCCCAGCTCACCCCCCCCCCCCCACCCCCACCCCCCCCCCCCCCAAAAATACATTTTTAAACCCTATCACCCTGCCCCCCCGCCAACTCCCTGAAAACCTGAGACCAGGGTTTTTAAAAAAAAAAAAAAAATTTTAGCCCCAACCCCATTTTTTTAACCAACCCCGGCCCCACTCCCTCCCCCCCCCGGGTTTCGCCCCCCCCCCCCCCCCCCCCCCATTCCCTCATAAGGGGCCCCTCGAACCCTCGTTGGTGTGTGTGTGTGGGGGTGTGGGGTGTGTTTTGTGTGTGGTGGTTTGGGTGTGTGGTGTGGGGTATTTGCGTGTGGTGTGTGGGTGTGTGTTTTGGTGTGGGGGTTTTGATTGGGTGGGTTTGTGTTGCGTGTGTTTTGTTTTTGGGGGTGGGTGGGGGTGTGTTGTGGTGGGGGTGTGTGTGTTTGTGTGTTGTGGAGGGGGCGGGGGGTGTTTGTGTTTGTTTTGGGGGAGTTTTGGGGGGTGGTGGGGGGTTGGTGGGGGTTTTGGTGGGTGTACGTGCAAATCTTTTTCCCCCCCCTCTCCCCCCCCCTCCCTTTTTCCCCCCCTCCCCCCCTCCCTCCCTCTCTCCCCCTCTTCTACCCCCCTCTTTTCTCCCCCTCTTCTCTTCTCTCCCCCTCTCTCTCTCCCCCTTTTTCTTTTTTTGGGAGGTGTGCACGAGGTACTTTAATTCGGGGCGGCTCAAATGGATACACAGGGGGAAGAAAAGAGAGAAGGGAGGGGGGAGAGAGAGAGAGGGGAAGGGGAGAGGGGAAAAGACAACGACAAAACAGACAATTTTATTTCGTCAGACAGAGAAGGGAACGAAAAGACAGACGGGAACAGACAAGGAACAGTGGAGAGACAGTGGACAGACACAAGGGAAAACCGAGACAGACAGACAGTTAAACCAACAGTGAGACCAGACAGACAGACAGGGGAAAAAAGCGGCGGGGCGAGCGAGAGGAGAGAGAGAGAGAGGAGAAGGAGAGAGAGAAAAGGGGAGGAGAAAAAGCAAGGGGAGAAGAGAAGTGAGGGGAAAAAAGGGAGGGAGAGAAGAGAAGAAAGGCAGAGAGGAGAGAAATTTTGGGAAGAGGGGAGAGGGGAGGGGGGCGAGAGAGAGGTTAGGGGAAGTAAGGGGAGAGAGAGGGGAGAGAGGGGTTTGGAAAGGGTTGGAGGGGGGGGGAGGGGGGAAAAAAAAAAAAAGGGCGGGTTTGGGGGAGAGAAAAAAAAGAGGAAATAAATGGAGGGGGTTAAAGAGGATAAAATAATAAGAAAGGCAGGAAAGGTTGTTTGGTCAAATGTAAAAGGGTTCGATCTTTGATTCACTGTCTTTTTGGTTGGTTTTTTTTGAAATCCCAAAGGGACGGGCAAACTCTGGAAAGGCAAAAAGGAGGGGCAAATCTCTGTAAAAATGCAAAGGGACATGGTCGATCTTAAAAAGCACAATGGCAGGGTTTGATCTTGTGAATGAAAAAGGACTTGGTGGGATCTCTTTTGAAAGCACAATGCAGGGGTTCGTTTTCTCTGTAAATGCAAATGGAATGGTGATTTCTGTGAAATGAAACAATGGACATGGTCGATCTCTGTGAAATGCACAATGACATGGTCGATCTCTGTGAAATGCACAATGTACACGGTCGATCTCTGTGAAATGCACAATGGACATGGTCGATCTCTGTGAAATGCACAATGGACATGGTCGATCTCTGTTACCTCACTGTCATTTTGTTGTTCTTGTGAAATGCACAGTACTTTAATTACTCAAATCAGCATTGCAACTAACATAGAGACATCGTAATGTCAATATGTCTGTCTGTCTGTCTGTCTGTCTGTCTGTCTGTATGTACGTGTGTACGTACGTGTGTATGTATGTATGTATGTATGTATGTATGTATGTATGTATGTATGTATATATGTATGTATGTATGTATGTATGTATGTACGTATGTATGTAAGTACGTGTGTATGTTATGTATGTATGTATGTATGTATTGTAATGTATGTATTATGTATGTATGTGATGTATGTATGCGTATGCATATATGTATTTGTGTATTTAATGCATGTATGCATGTAAGCTTTTTTGTTTCTTTTATTTGGATGGATGGATGATGGATGGATGGATGGATGGATGGATGGATCAATCGATCGATTTTCTTTCTTCTTTTTTTTTCCTTTCGTTTTTTTTTCTTTTCTTTTCTTTTTTCTTTATTATCATGATTCTGGTAGTATTTTTGTAAAGTATTGCATTCACACGCATATAGCAAACTGCAGGAGGGAGAAAAAAAAAACAATACCATAGTATAGTAGTAGTAGTAGTAGTATAGTAGTAGTAGTAGTAGTAGTAGTAGTAGTAATAGTAGTAGTAATAGTAGTAGTAGTAGTAGCAGCAGTAGCAGCAGCAGCAGCAGCAGCAGCAGCAGCAATAGTAGTAGTAGTAGTAGTAGTCGTAGTAGTAGACGACAAGTAGTTTGTAGTAGAGATGGTGATGGAGCTAGTGGTAGTAGTATAGCAGCAGAAGCAGCAGCAGCAGTAGTAGTAGCAGCAGCAGCAGCAGCAGCAGCAGCAGTATTAACAGCAGCAGTAGTAGTAACAGCAGAAACAAGCAGTAGCAGCAGAAAAAAAAAAACGTGTGGCAGTAGTAGTATGCCGGATACCAATGTGATTGTGGTGACATCCATGGAATTCAAATACCCAGGGACCAACAACGCCCTCCCGTCATGGAACAGTCTGAACAGTTTTCATCTGATCTAAAAAATTTAACGGAAGGGAAGATATTTCACATAAGATTTCAGGTTGTTTTTTTTTTGTTTTTTGTTTGGTCCTTTTCAGATGGGTGTGTTTGATTTAAAGAGTTGTGTTAATGAGTTTGTTTTTTTTCTTAATGATTGTGAGTTGACTTCAACAACGCGGTCGGTGCCAGGCCTGCTGAATTATGATGGCCCTTGCGATCGGCAGTGGCTTGTATGTATGATAAGCAACATGACCGTACCTTGCCCCTCACATGCGCATCAAAACCAGTGCAGCGAACAAGGGCATAACTATAAAGGTTATTCCTTTCTTTTTTCTTTTTTTTCCTTTTTTTATTTTTGAGGGGGGGGGGGGGGGGAGGAGTTCGTCAAATAGTCCTTACTGCCAAAATATTCTTCTGCGGGGGTGGTCATAATACAGTCAGGGGGAGAGGGTTCAGATGGCTCGCTTGCATCCGGCCTGCGCTCCACCCTTAGTCAGCCAAGCGACGGCGGTGGGAGGCGGTGGGTGGGGAGTTCGGGGTGGGGGGTGGGGGGGGAGGGTGGGGGAGTGGGGAGTTGGGGGGGAGGGGGGGAGGGGAGGAAAGAGAGAATAAATAAAGGGGCATTTCAATTCGCCGCCAACGGCATGATCGACCCGCGCGTGCCGTAAGGGCGATATCCACACCCCTCTCACCCCCGCACCCCCATCCCCTCCCCTACCCCCCTCCTCCCTTCCATGCTCTTCTTCTTTCCTCTGCAATCGCTTTTCTTCGCCGTCTTTTGTACTACAATGGCGAGAGTGGCGGGGGGGGGGGGGGGGGGGGGGGGGGGCGGGAGGGGCACGGATTGCTGAAGTGGAGAGACCTTTTTCTCTCTCTGGGATATAAGGTTTGATGAAAGGGGTTAAGTTAGTGCTACAAGGGTTAACGAGTGAAAGGGAATGCAATGGAGGGCAAAACTAAATCCAGCAAATTGTCCACGTTTACTTGTGAGGGGTTTATGAGAGAAAATATTTCTAGTCCTTTACGGGCATTTTCTTTTTTCTTTTTCTTTTTTTAAATTGGGGGAGCGGGGTGGAATTGTTAGTTTACATTCGGTTTTACGTTCACGCCTTAAAAAAAAAACAATAAAAATAATAACATGACGGGATTACTTACTGACAGACGGGGATGATAATCACCAGCCCTGAAAATGAACTGTTTTGGGAAACTTAACTTATCCTACTTTTTCCATCAACGCGAAACCACGTTCACAAGAACCAAATAATAACAATAACAATAATAATAATATAATAATAATTAATATAATAATATAGATGATAATCATGATAATAATAATAATAGTAATAATAATAATAATTGTAATAATTAATAATAATAATAAATAACAGCATTTATAAAGCGCTATGCGATGTCAAAGAACAACAAGTACAAATACAAAAAGACTTTGTTTGTTTTGGTGGTGCTGGTACATTGTGTGAGTCTCTCTCTCCCTCCTTCTATCTCTCCCTCCCTCCCTCTCTCTCTCTCTCTCTTCTTCTCTCTCTCTCTCTCTCTCTCTCTTCCCCCTCCCCTTCTCGCCCTCCTCTCTCGTTTCTCTCCTCCCCCCTCACTTCTCTCCCTCCTCTCTCTTTCCTTTCTTTTTCTCTTCGGTCTCTGTCAGTCTGTCTGTTTCTCCTCTGTCTGTCTTGTCTGTCTGTTTTCTCTCTCTCTTCTCTCTCTCTCTCTCTCTCTCTCTCTCTCTTCTCTCTCTCTCTCTCTCTGATGTGACAGGACGAATACTTCGTGCCTACACATTCACCGTTGATTGTCTCCTCTCTGAAGTTTGTTTCACAGAAAAAGAATCAGGTACAGGCTGAAGAGCACGTTTCGTTGAATGTGAAAGGGTTTTAACGTTTCGTTGAATGTTACAAAGGGTTTTTGTTTTGTTTGTTTGTTTTGTTTTGCACACGTTCAATATGATTTTGGCAGAAAACATGCGAAATGCAGTAGCCCACCATAGATGGAGGATCATTTAACTGCCCCCCCCCCCCCCTCCCCCCCCCCCCCCCCCCCCCCCCCCCCCCCCCCCCCCCCCCCCCCCCCCCCCCCCCCAAAAAAAAAAAAAAAAAAAAAAGTGCGGAGCGAATCATCTAATGATGCAGGCGCATATTTCGTCTCTTTTTGTGTTCTGTTTGCGTTAGACACTCCATATTGAATAAAAAAACAACACATACAACAAACCAATCATCCCCCGAAGTGCCGTGTGGCTGCCATGTGGCGGGGTAAATCAAGATCGGTCACACGTAATGTTTCATTCCCCAGTGTGCATTTGTCCCAAAGTGTTCAAGTGCTTCGGCTGTTCAGAAGATCCTGGAGTCTTTTAGGCAGGGTGGACGTCGGACGACGTACAACAACAACAACAACAACAACACCAACACAACAACAAAACAACAACAAAACAAACTAACAGACAAATGTTCCTGTCCCTTAGCGTTCCCTTGCCATGTTGTCCTCACACACACACACACACAAAGGTTTTCACACTGTAAGCAGTATAGATTCGATGGTCGTGTCGTCATTGATAGATGGTCATATAGATCTATCGATCTTTCAGTCTTAGTGAGACAAACACCAATGTGAAAGGTAGTGGGGGTGAAAGGAATCGAGGCTCAGGGGGTTTGGGGTGGGGGTGGGGGGTGGGGGGTTGGGAGTGGGTGGAGGGGTGGGGGGGAGCATGCGATGGGAGAGGGAAGACAGGGAAAAGTGAGGAACGAGTGGACAGTGAGGCGGAGTGACAACTACACTACTACGACTACGACGACGACTACTATTACTACTGCTGCTGCGCTGGCTTATATATAACTACTACTACTATACCATATATATTACTAACTACTCTACTACTAATATTACCACCAACACACCACCACATACCATACTCCTCCTCCTCCTCCTCCTTTATATACTACTACTACTCCCACTACACATACTACACCACAACCACCACTATATACTACTATACTTCTACTCCCACCACCACCACCACCACACACACCACCATACTATACTACTACTCCTATATACATTACCACACCACACCACACATACCACTACTACTACTACTACTATACTTCAATACTACTACTACCACACCACCACCACCACCACACACCACTACTCTATACTACTATACTATACTAACCATATACTACTACCGCATTACTATCTCTCCTCCCACTACTACTATACTACTACTATATACTATACCATAATACTACTACTAAACGACTATAGACTACTATATACTACTGGGGGCCATACTTCTCCCCCCTACAACCCACCACTACTATATTTTACTACTACTACATCACCACTACCACCACTATTGTTCGCGTAGTAATAATAATAAACTTTCAGAATTACGAGAAAAAAAATTCATATGTGGGTGGGGACTAGTCATGATTAACAGCATCATAATGCGCGTACAATGTAAACAAACACACAATGGCAAATACAAATGCACATGTAAACAAACGCATGTACAAGGTAAACAAACACATGTACAACCTGTAAAACAAACGCATTGTACAATGTAAAAAACACCTGTACATGTAAACAAACAAGAACATGACACGGGGAAATGCAAGTAGATAACACTTCGAGAATCTGCACACCACCACACACACACACACACACACAACACACAACTCACACACACAATCACACACACCATCTCTCTGTCATCTACCTGGACCGTCCGTCCGTCCTCGCCGTCCATACATCCATCCATTCCATCATCCATCAACCAATATCACTCTATCTACCAGCCGCGTGGCTAAAAATGGTTAGCGTCGCGGACTCCGGCTGGGAGGTCGTGGGTTCGAATCCCATCAGAAGTCATGTGGGTTTTTCTGCCCGACCGGCTCCTACCCAGAGTTGAGTTGCTGCGGACTCAGTTGGGAAGACTGGGACCACACAGTCGAGTTTCATCCACTTAATGGATGCGTTTCTGAGAGTGTTGCTCAAATTTCCTGACCAACACTGCAGGTGCCTGTATCTCTCGGGCCTGGTTGACGCCGGGATATATTATGAAAGGAAGCGTAGAGTACAGCCCTGTCATGTAGTCTCAGACCGAAATGGAAATCCGTAGCATCATCCTCATTCTCATCGATCAGCATAACAAACAAACAACAACAAAAAATGTCTCAATTATGTGGCCCTTCATGCCCTGCTCTCATGGTGACCTCAATTTCGATGTCCTCTCCACGTCTGTGGCCTTGGTTTGGTTCTGTCGGGGTCACCGGTATCGGCGAGTCCATGGGGGCTGTCGTTGGACGGACGTGGTGGCGCCCTCCGGAGGGAGAGCTCACTCACGCCGGCTCCGCGACCAAGCAATTATTGTTGTCAGTATGGGACTTAGTAGGCGGTGTCCTGCGTATGTGAACACCACCGAAGTGACTCGGCGGCAGTGCAGTGTCTCCTCCGGTGGGTTGCCTCTTGACCACTTGACATTGACTGCTCCCTGTGGATTGCCAGTGGCGGGGCTGCGGCGGGGCCGACCGGGCTGTGGGTGTGGACGGGGTGTCGGAATGAGCGGCGTGGGTGCACTGCCTCTGAGGTGGCGCAGAGGTTGGGACAGCAAAAAAAAAAACCCAAAAAAACTATCCATCTATCTATCTATCTATTCTATCTATCTATCTATCTATCTATCTATCTATCTATCTGTCTGTCTGTCTATCTATGTATCTATCTATCTACATATGTGTGTGTGTGCGCGCTTGATTGCTTGCTTGCTTGCTTGATTGCGCTTATTTGTGTATCAATTGACTTTCAGCCTTTCTGGTTCGGCCGTATCTGGTTCCCCTGCTGTGCGGCGGACTCCTCATGAAATACAACCCCCTCCCACCCACCCCACCCCCACCGCTTCCCTCCCCTCCTCTTCATCTACTCCTCCCCCCTCCCGCCCACCCCACCCCACCCCTCCCTCTCCACCTCTGCCTCTTCTCCTTCCTCCTCTCCCTATCAGCTTCCCTCCACCTCCATCATCCCCACCCCTGCCCTCCCCCCATTCCCTCATTCCCGTTCTCGCCATCTTTTTTGTGTCTGTGTGTGTCTGTGGGTGTCTTTTGTTCACAATGATTCCATGACAATGAAAGATGAGAGGAAGGGGGAGCACGGAGGAAACTATGTCCCTTTGTCTACAGACAAACTGAATCAGGAACGGGGGCGGCGGGGGGGGGGGGGGGGGGGGAGTAAAAAAAACTGTTGGCAGAGAGACACAGGACAGAGACACAGAGGGACAGACAGAGAGAGAGAGAGAGAGAGAGAGAGAGAGAGAGAGAGAGAGAGAGGAGAGAGAGAGGACTGACAGACAGACTGACTGACAAAGAGAGGCAGGGGAGAGAGAGGGGGGGGAGGAGAGAGACGACAGACAGACAGACAGACAGACAGACAGACTGATATACAGAGGCAGGGGGAGAGAGAGGGGGGGGGGGGGGCAGAGGAAGAGAGGGGAGGGAGGGGGGGAGAGGGCACGAAAGAGAGAGGTAGGGGTAGGAAAGAGAGAGGTAGGGGTAGGAAAGAGAGAGAGAGAGAGTGGGAGGGGAAGAGGGCTGGACAGGAGAGAGAGAGAGACAGAGAGACAGAGAGAGAGAGAGACAGAGAGAGAGAGAGAGAGACAGAGAGACAGAGAGAGAGAGAGAGACCAGAGAGAGAGAGAGAGAGAGGACAGAGAGACAGACAGAGAGAGACAGAGACAGAGAGAGACAGAGAGAGAGAGACAGAGAGACAGAGAGAGAGAGACAGAGAGACAGAGAGAGAGAGAGACAGAGAGAGAGAGACAGAGAGACAGAGAGACAGAGACAGAGACAGAGACAAAGAGACAGAGAGGCAGGGAAGAGAGAGAGGGAGAGGGGGAGAAAGAGCAGGAGAGAAAGGGGGGCTGGGGAGAAAGAAAGGGGAGAGAGAGAGGGCAGGGGGTAGAGAGAAGGGGGGAGAGAGAGGGCAGGGGGTAGAGAGAAGGGGGGAGAGAGAGGGCAGGGGGTAGAGAGAAGGGGGGAAAGAGAGGGCAGGGGGTAGAGAGAAGGGGGGGAGAGAGAGGGCAGGGGGTAGAGAGAAGGGGGGAGAGAGAGGCAGGGGGTAGAGAGAGGGGGGGAAAGAGAGGGCAGGGGGGTTAGAGAGAAGGGGGAGAGAGGAGGGCAGGGGGTGGAGAGAAGGGGGGGAGAGAGGAGGGCAGGGGGTAGAGAGAAGGGGGAGAGAGAGAGGGCAGGGGGTAGAGAGAAGGGGGGGAAAGAGAGGGCAGGGGGTAGAGAGAAGGGGGGAAAGAGAGGGCAGGGGGTAGAGAGAAGAGGGGGAAAGAGAGGGCAGGGGGGTAGAGAGAAGGGGGGAAAGAGAGGGCAGGGGGTAGAGAGAAGGGGAGAGAGAGAGGCAGGGGGGGGGTAGAGAGAAGGGGAGAGGAGAGGGCAGGGGTAGAGAGAAGGGGGGAAAGAGAGGGCAGGGGGTAGAGAGAAGGGGGGAATGAGGGGCAGGGGGTAGAGAGAAGGGGAGAGAGAGAGGGCAGGGGGTAGAGAGAAGGGGAGAGAGAGAGGGCAGGGGGTAGAGAGAAGGGGGGAAAGGAGGGCAGGGGGTAGAGAGAAGGGGGGAAAGAGAGGGCAGGGGGTAGAGAGAAGGGGGGAGAGAGAGGGCAGGGGGTAGAGAGAAGGGGGGAGAGAGAGGGCAGGGGGTAGAGAGAAGGGGGGAAGAGAGGGCAGGGGTAGAGAGAAGGGGGGAAAGAGAGGGCAGGGGGTAGAGAGAAGGGGGGAAAGAGAGGGCAGGGGGTAGAGAGAAGGGGAGAGAGAGAGGGCAGGGGGTAGAGAGAAGGGGAGAGAGAGGGCAGGGGTGGTAGAGAGAAGGGGGAGAGAGAGAGGGCAGGGGTTAGAGAGAAGGGGAGAGAGAGAGGGCAGGGGGTAGAGAGAAGGGGAGAGAGAGGGCAGGGGGTAGAGAGAAGGGGAGAGAGAGGGGCAGGGGGTTAGAGAGAAGGGGGGAGAGAGAGGGCAGGGGGTAGAGAGAAGGGGGGAAAGAGAGGGCAGGGGGTTAGAGAGAAGGGGGGAAGAGAGGGCAGGGGGTAGAGAGAAGGGGGGAAAGAGGAGGGCAGGGGGGTAGAGAGAAGGGAGGAGAGAGAGGGCAGGGGGTAGAGAGAAGGGGAGAGAGAGAGGGCAGGGGGGTAGAGAGAAGGGGGAGAGAGAGAGGGCAGGGGGTAGAGAGAAGGGGGGAGAGAGGGCAGGGGGTAGAGAGAAGGGGGGAAAGAGGGGCAGGGGGTAGAGAGAAGGGGGGAGAAGAGGGGCAGGGGGTAGAGAGAAGGGGAGAGAGAGAGGGCAGGGGGGTAGAGAGAAGGGGGGAAAGAGAGGAGGAGGGGGTAGAGAGAAGGGGGGAAAGAGAGGGCAG
>CM031608.1:46723707-46733707 GCA_018398815.1 Conus ventricosus | reverse complement strand
AGACAGACAGAGATAGGGGACAGAGAGGACAGAGACAGACGACGACAGACAGAGGGGGAGAGAGAGAGAGAGAGAGGGGAGAGAGAGAGAGAGAGAGAGAGAGAGAACACTGAACCTTTTTTTTTTTTTTTTTTTTTTTTTTTTTTTTTTGTCGTTAGCTATTACATGACTTTCGGGGGTGGAAAGCAAAAAGCAAATAACGAAAACAGTAAATCCACAACGAACAGAATTAAAACAATGCTACTGTTCCAAGCACCATAAGCCGAATACCGACCATCCGGAATAATGCAGCTTCAAGAATTCACAAGGCAATAACAATCAACACTGAAATGTCTTCCCGTCTACTTAAAAAAAAAGTCGTTATATCTTTTAATCACCTCCGTTTGAATTATTCTTCTAATTTCGAATGTTCAACGCCTCTGCAGTATACCTTGCAAGAGTTTTCATCGTCGTAGTTCAGTTTTTTAGCACTCTGACTGTGTCCTGATTTTTAGCAATATTCTTTTTTTTTTAAAGTTATGCTTTCTCCACGAATAGAAAAATTCTTTTTCTTTACAATAAAACAAAAAGTAAAGAGAGAGGGGGGGGGGTGGAGGAGTGAGGGAGGGTATTATGGACGTTGAAACATGAGATAAATATAAGAAAAGGGGGGGGGGGGGATGCATACGGCGTTGAAAACGTAAGATAAACATAAGAGAGGGGAGACAGAAAAGAGAGAGATAAAGAGAGAGGGGAAAGGGGGGAGGGGGGGGACCCGGACGTTGAATCGTTAGAAAAAAATTAGTAAGATAGAAAAGAGAGAGGAGGGAGAGAGAGAGAGAGAGAGAGAGGGGGGGGTGGGTGGGTGGGTGGGTATACGAACTTTGGGCAACGCGAGATTAACAGACAGAGAGAGACAGAGATAGAGAGGAGAGAGAGAGAGAGAGAAGAGAGAGAGGGAGAGAGAGGAAAGAGAAAAAGAGAGAGGGGGACAGAGAGAGAGAGAAAAGAGAGAGACAGAGAGGGTGGGTATACGGACATTGCAACGTGGATAAACATGAGAGGAGAGAGAGAGAGAGAGAGAGAGAGAGAGAGAGGGGAGAGAGAGAGAGAGAGAGAGAGAGAGAGAAGACACAAGACAAAATTCGTTATTTACGAGGATAATAGACAAGCACTGATGTGCGTTTTACATCCAGTCCTCGCACTGAGTAGGGTCAATAATGCAAAAATAAGACAAGGCAACAACTGTAGAAGCATGCAAAATGTGGCTAGAACTAAAACAAGATACGGAAGAGAGAGAGAGAGAGAGAAGGAGAAGAGAGAGAGAGAGAGAGAGAGAGAGGGGAGAGAGAGGGGAGAGAGGGGAGAGAGAGAAGAGAGAGAGAGAGAGGAGAGAGAGAGGGGACAGACAGACAGACAGACAACAGACAGAGGTAAAAAGGACGTTGAAAATGAGATAACATAATAAAGAGAGAGACAGAAGAAGTGGGAGCGGGACGATGGCCGACACAGCCGGCATTTTTTGTGTGTTGGCCATTTCATTGGGTTGATCTGTAAAGAACTGCCCCCCAAACGAATGGTCGCCATCGGATGTCAAAAGTCTTGAACAGCGGCTAAGTGAAAAAAAAAAGAAAAAAAATAACAAGAGGACTCCTCGGGAAAGGTTAAACAAAGGACGCACCGGTCCTGAAGGCAGCTTGTGTTGTGTGTGTGTGTGTGTGTGTGCGTGTGGTGTGTGTGTGTGTGTTGTGTGTGTGTGTGTGTGGTGTGTGTGTGTGTGTGTGTGTGTGTGTGGTGTGTGTGTGTGTGTGTGTGCGAGCGCGCACGCGCGCGCGCGTGTGTGTGTGTGTCTGTCAGTGTGTGTGTCAGTGTGTGTGTGGTGGTTAAGAATGCGAGAGAGAGAGACAAAGAGAGAGACAGAGACAAAGACAGAAGGAGAGACAGACTAACAGACAGACAGACAGGGACAAAGAGATATAGACTAACAGACAGAGACAAAAACAGAGACAGAATGAGACAGAGAGGGTGAGAGAGAAGACGCGCGCGCGCGCGCGCGGATGTGTATGTATGTGAGTGTGGTCGATCCGTGGTTTGAAAGAGAAGGGCAGAAACACAGGAACAAAGACATTCAGACTAACAGACAGACAGACAGAAACAGAGACGGAGAGAAGGAAAAGGTGTATGTGTGCGTGTGTGAGTGTGTGTGTGTGTGTGTGTGTGTGTGTGTGTGTGTGTGTGTGTGTGTGTGTGTGTGAGTGTGTGTGTGTGGTGTGCGTGCGTGCGTGCGCGCGCGCGCGCGCGTGTGTGTGTGTGTGTGTGTGTGTGTGTGTGTGTGTGTGTGTGTGTGTGTGTGTGTGTGTGTGTGCCCGAGCGTGTGTGTGTGTGTGTGTGTGTGTGTGTGTGTGTGTGTGTGTGTGTGTGTGTGTGAGAGAGAGAGAGAGAGGGAGAGAGAGAGAGAGAGGGTGGGTGGGGTGGGGTGGGGCGGGGGAACATACGAGGCAGAAGGAGAGGGAGTGGGATTGGAAGAAGTCGATGATGCTGGCGGTGAGGGCGCCGATTAGAAAGAGACGATGGGGAGAAGAGAGAGGGTTCATTAGACACAGACCACATCACACCATGTCACAGAGATCAACAGACACAGAACAGAGGGGACAAAGGAGGGGAGGTGGGGGGGGGGGGAGGGGAAGGGGAGAGTAGTGGAGAGTGGGGAAATGGGGGCAGGTGGGAGAGAGGATAATAGTGGAGAGGAGAGAGAAACGATTTTCAGTAGGAAAAAAAAAACCTATCAGAAGACGAACAAGAGGTGTGTGGGGGGGGGGGGGGGACCCTCCCCCCCCCCCACCCCGGGGACCCTCCCCCCCCCCCCCCCCCCACCCTCCCCCCACCCCCCAAAAAAGAAAGAAAATCGAAGCCAGACAACGGCATCTGCGTCCGTAGCCTCCGCCCCGGAGGCCATTTCATCTTCTTCACCTTGGGGAAAGAGAAAAGGTGGCGGTTACGGCTCTCCCTGGGTGTCAAAAGACAACTGTGTGGAAAGGTCCAGTGACTGGGCTATGAGGAAAGACTCACTGGCCGCAGGGAAAGTCCTGTTGACAGCGGGAAAGCCTGTGACCTGGGATTCTCTTCAGAGGGCACGTAAGACCTCATGGCGAAAGCTTGGCCGTGTCTGGAGTTGTGCTGTCTTCACCTGTCAGCGGAACAGCAACGAGTGAGGCTGCGGGGTGCACACGGCAGTTGTTTGACGGTGACGTTTTTGTTTTGTTGGTTTTTTTTGCCTGTGGTGTCTGCACTCATGAAATAGGAGCTGAACATCCATGGCAGCGCTCTCGTGGAGATTCTGTCGGGTCACATCCAGTGGCCATGACACAATGGCATCTGCCAGGGAGCAATGATGTTCCTTCGCGTGTTAATGGAATGCCCTGTGAGTGCCTGCACCCTATGTGAACACAGCGCAGGTTTCCAAGGGTGGTGCAGGATTTGCTCCCAGCTGGTTTGTTCGGCAGTTGAGGACAGTACTTCTCTGGGTCCTACCCGCACCTTCGGGTGTGTCTTTTTCTTCTTATCCCTGGGTGTCAAAAGACGAGAACATCAGCCGTTGACTGGACTCGTCGCTCAAGCCAGAGACAATCGGTTCGGGTGAAGGAGGAACAAGTGCAGTATTTGCCATGGGGGTGATCGTTAGCTGTGGATTTCGGGGGGCGTGGCGGATAGCGGATTGACTAGCATTTGTTTGTTCGTTCAAGCTGGAAGTCACACTGGAAGCTTCCCCCGCACCGCCCCCCCCCCCCCCCCCCCCCCCCCCCCCCGATTCCCTTGCCATTGGAGGAGCATCATTATTCGAGCAGCTCGCGCCAGCTCATCTACACAGAGCCACATCCAGTTCTTCTCCTTGTGTCCTGAATTTAGAGTCATCAACAGGGAGAGTTCATTTGACAGTTTGGTGAAATTTATATTACAGTCTTGTTAAAACGTGAGAGACAACGTCATCTTTGACAACAACAACAACAGCAACAACAACAACAACAACAACAACAACAAGACTTCACGTCAGCTTTTCATTGACTTAAGTTTTATTTCTTTGATTCCCTACCATGTTTTTTGTTTGTTTGTTGTTGTTTTTTACTTTTTCTTTTTTTTTTGCCCAGCCCATTCTTCCTAATTTATTACATTTATTTTGTGTCCTTTTTTTTTCCTTTTCAATTTTTCCCCGTTCATTCTTCTTTCCATTTTGGTTCGGTTTCCTTCTTTTACTACAGTTTCTACTTGCTAAACATTAGTGTGTGCATGTACATAATAGTGTCCTACTCCCATCCCCAGCTTTCTCAACATGTCGTTCTATCTACTGTATTCTTCGGGCGTCTTTGGTTTTCTCCACTGCCGGAGATTTTTGCTTTGCTTTTTGGCGGATGTGTTAAAAACGAAGTTATGAGCTCAGTTGTGGACAATGCACATTTTGGGTGCTTACTGTAATGTCTAACTATACTGAGTACGGAAATATAAAATTGATGCGTTGAGTAATTTGTCATTACAGACCATCACGGTCGCGCTCACACACACACACACAACACACACAACACACACACACACCGCACACACATACACACACACACACACACACACACACACGCACCGCACACACACACACACGCACGCACGCACGCACGCACACACGCACGCACGTATGCACGCACGTATGCACGCACGCATTCGCTCGCACGCACACACACACACACACTTGTCGACAAGCAAAAAAAAAAAGACGCTCATGAAATGTTTTAAGAAACAAGGGTGCAGTACCAACATCTTGCATTTCCCAAGCATATCCAAATCCATGAGAACATATAAAACCTTACGTTCGTGACCCTTTCTTTTTCCTACCGGCTAAATCGTGTTTAAACAACATCAGATAGCACAGTTTGGGATATCTATTGTCTTCCACAGCAAGCAGTGTGATCCAGCATTTCACCACACGGGAAAGCATTTTAAAATATATCGGAAATCTGCCGCATTCTCCCAGAGCAATGGTATTTCCAACATCCCTCCCGACACCCTAGACCTTCTTGCATACCTTAACGTGCACTCCCTCAATTACAGTCAAATTTCGTTACGCCCCAAACCTCAGAACCATACAACAGAGTTTGAAGACAGTGTTTCCACACACATATCGAGCCCAGTTCAGAGAAGATCCAAAAATGTAGTTATGCATGGCTTCTACAGTTATTTGTTTTCCAGCGTAATACCGCGCGCGCGCGCGCGCAAGTCCGTGCAGACAGACGGGCAGACAGGCAGACAGACTGAAGTGGAGATACAAAAGAGACGAACATGAAGGAGGCAACCAAAAGAAAGCGGGCAGACAATGGAAGGAGCGTTTCAAACCAGAATCCATTCGGTGATTGAGACAATCAGCAATCCGCTGGCTTTGGCACGAGAGATGGGACTGCTGCTGATTAACTTGGGGGACAGAGAGCGTGAGGAGGGGAAGGGGGAGGGGTGGGGGGGGGGTAGGAAGGAGGGAGGAAGACAGAGAAAGAGAGAAAGAATTCAGAACTCAGAACTCAGAGAGAGAGAGAGAGAGAGAGAGAGAGAGAGAGAGAGAGAGACAGACAGACAGACAGACAGACAGAGAGACAGAGACAGAGAGAGAGAGAGAGAGAGAGAGAGAGAGCAAACAAACACCAAAAAAAAAGACAAGAAAGAGGGCGTGCTGAAAAGGTGTGAGGGTGAAAGCGATAAAGGTGGGAGAGAGAGAGAGAGAGAGAGAGAGAGAGAGAGAGAGAGAGAAAAAGTGAAGGGGCCGAACGAACACGGCGTTTGTCTTCTTCATCCATGACAATACACCATCACCACCACCTGCTGCCATCCCAGTCCATCTTCCCTCCCCGACCACACCCCACACACCCCGCCTCATGCCCCCCCACCCCTCCCCCCATCCCACCCCCACCCCCCAGTCTGCCCCAAAGCAACTTGAAGGCAATCCCCTCCCCCCCCCCCCTCCCCACCACCCACCCTCCCCCTCATCTTTCCATCACCCCCTGACACGTGCCCATAGGCCCGGGGCAGGCAGGTAGGCCCACTGTCGTCGTCCGTGCAGTGATGTCCTCAAACTCCCAATCTCTCCTTCATCTCAAATTGCCAACTCAGGTAACGGCAGCCACGGTCGATTAGCACATTATTGATCCGACAAGAGCTGCTACCAAGATCGCTCAGTGTTTGTGTAAGTAGTCTCCCTTGAGAGACAGAGAGAGAGAGAGAGAGAGAGAGAGAGAGAGACAGACAGACAGACAGACAGAGAGAGGGGGAGAGGAGAGAGTGAGAGGGGGGAGATTCCCTTTGGAAGCGTGCACGCATGCATGCAGATACGTCGCTCGCTAGCGCGCGCATGCGCATACAAACACACACACACACACACACACACGAGCGCGCGCGGGGACACAGAGAGAGAGAGAGAGAGAGAGAGAGAGACAGACAGACAGACAGACAGACAGAAGAGAGAACAAAGAAAAGGAAGAGCCAAAATGACACACAGACACAGAGACACAGACCGAAACAGACACAAGAGTCCAACCAAACAGAGGCGTACCAAGCAGAACTCCCTCATTGAATCCGAGAGACATCTGACTTACCAACACCATTCGCAGCAAAAGGGAAGGGGTTAGTGTCATTGTTGTTGTATTCTGTGTATAAAATCACAATCAAGCTCTATTAGCCCATCTTCTGCGGAAACTTAAAAGAAGAAAGCAATAGAAAAGGTTTGTCATATGACTCTCACTAAACAAAAATAAGGAAAGTTTTTGTATGATCTTTTTCTTCTTTGGAAAATGAAATGAGGCAGGGAATAGTAAACAATGAACAGTAAACAAGTGGGGTAACGTTTGCTCCCATAAGAAAACCCAACACAGAGTAACTTTTATTCAAGACTGGCACAGCCTTTTAAACTTGAATAAAGTCAGACAAATACATAGACGAACAATCTAATAGTGGGGGGAAAAAAAAACAAGCGCAGGCCAACAACTGAACTGTCTTGAATAAAAGTTACTCTGTGTTAGGTTTTCTTATGGGAGCAAACGTTACCCCACTTGTTTACTGTTTATTGTTTACTGTTCCCTGCCTCATTTCATTTTCCAATTTTGTTTTGATTAAACTGAGGTTATTTGTATTTGTTTCTGTCCGTCTGTGTGTTTGTCTTTTGATCTCCCTTGCAACTTTGGGTGGATCCTCAAGCGTAGGCTCAAAGACTGTCCCCTGCATTTTATACTATTTGCATAATGTCTTTAGTTTTTCAGCAACTTTTTTCCTCTCCACACTTTTGTTTGGTTTCATTTACTACCCTTCACTGGCTGCTTTGGGGGTGCTATTGGATTCTTTTTTTTGCACCCTTGGTGGTGAGAACACCACAGTATTATGGACTGTGATGTGTCTCTATTTGACGCCAGGAGCGCGGACACAACCAGCCGTGTCTCCCTGATGAGTTCCGACCCAGTGAACGAGAGACTTCGGAGCAGGCAATACAAATATATCTGCCTTCAAAGGTAATTGCAATGGTTCCCTTATACAGCTAGCGAAGAGTTTTCATATCTGTAATATATTTTTTTTAATTTCATGTTTCCAGTTTCTCCATCTTCAACCCCTCCTCCTTCTTAAGTCCAAATCTTTTGCCAAGTCATTACTATGAAGACAGTTCAGTTGTTGGCCTGCGCTTGTTTTTTCCCCCCACTATTAGATTGTTCGTCTATGTATTTGTCTGACTTTATTCAAGTTTAAAAGGCTGTGCCAGTCTTGAATAAAAGTTACTCTGTGTTATGTTTTCTTATGGGAGCAAACGTTACCCCACTTGTTTACTGTATTTTCTTCTTTGTTTTTCGAAGGAGCCTTTAAGTCTGGAAGGAAATGGCTGTTTCAGTGAGGTTTCCCACACGAAATGGCTTACTACGTCTGTAGCCACTGACTGCTGAATTATATTATAGGTTGGGCTTTGAAGATGGCTAGGCAATCCAGTAACTTAAGTAAACAGCACATTGACTACATAAATGTATGTGTACGAGGGTGCGCGCATATATACATACATAAATGTATGTGTGTGTGCGAGTCTGTATGTGTGTGTGGGTTTCTCTGTGTGTGTTCAGGAGAGTGTGGGGGTTGGAGGTGCTTTACTCTGACAAAGACAATGAAAGGGACGCTACATGTGGTCATTCAATCACTCCGAGTGGAAAGCACGATAAAATTCAGCACCTCGCCAGCTGTATAGGCGTGGCAGATGAGCACGCTGTCATGTCACCTCATCCACACCATCACTGTCCATACACACCGAAACCCTTTCTCATTTCTGAGGTCAGTCCCTCCAGTCTACCTTCGTAAGATCTCGCGAACAGTCACGTGGCAACTAAGTATGGTAGTGTCTGAGTTGTACTCTCATCACCCGTCAGCGGAACAGCAACGAGTGAGGCGGCGGGATGCACACTGCAGTTATTTGATGGTGGTGTTTTTTTCTGCCGGTGGACTCTGTAGTCATGAAAAAGGGGCTGGTTCACCCATGGGGGACACTCCCGTGGAGGTTATCGTGTCACATCCAGTGGCCATGACACAATGGCATCTGCCATGGAGCGATAATGACCCTTCACATGTTAATGTGATGCCCTGTGCGTGCCTGCACCCTATGTGAACACAGTGCAGGTTTCCAAGCGTGGTGCAGGATTGCTCCCAGCTGGTTTTGTTCGGCAATTGAGGACAGTACTTCTCTGGGTCCTACCCGCAATTCAGGTGCATCTTTTTCTTTTTACCTTCGTAAGATCTCAGAACAGTTACACGGCTACGATACATATTATTTTACTATGTAGCGATTACCATGACCATTGCCATTGAGGGTTTTTTTTTTTCCCGATGTTAGCGCTCTTCTCTCACCACAGGTCGGAGCGAAATTTGAACACACGACCCCCTGAGTGAGATCGTGTAAGGCACGCATGCATAATATTTACTGCCACCAAACAGCATTTGTGTCTATTCACTGTAATCTTAATGACCTTTCCTTCACCGGAGCCACAACCCCATCAGGCTGACGTTCAGCGATAGTGTTAGGTAGGTACTGAAGGTCTGACCAGCGCGTTGGGATAATGCTGTAGGTCAGACGTCTGCTAAGTCACAGCCACGAGACTCACTTCTTCAATTTTTATCTCATCTTAGTCACTAATTCATTTATCAATCAGCTTTAAATCATGCGCAGTGTGGTCACCAAACTCAGCAGATGTGATGTAGCATGTATGGATTTGTCCGCACGTAGTGACGCTTCCTTGATGATACTGAAGCTCAAACTGAAAACTGATGGTGTCCTCGCGTTCTGCTGGTTGGCCCATTTTCCTATTTGGAAGCCTAAATTGAGGATGCATTCGTCCAGGAAATGACAAAGAACTGGGTTCCGTAATCCAAGTCGTTCGAGTGAGACACTAAACCGTCTATTGATTGCTTCAGGATCGTTCATTCCCATGTCAACATCTCATCAAGCCAGTGGTTTTAACTCAATACTTTGAGAGCCAATCTCTGGCAAGTGGAGTGGAACTTGCGAGATAAAACCCCAAAAAAAGATTTTTTCATCTGACCTAACATTTTTACAAAAGAAATCCGCGAAGATGGAGTATGGCTGCCTTAATGGCGGGATTAAAAAAAAAAATGGTCATACACACAAAACTCCACTGCCTGTCTATACAGGCAGTGTCCGCAGGAGTATCGGCCTGCGTACGCAGAAAGAAAGAAAGAAACAAAAGAAAGATTTTTAGCCCAGTGTGTTTTTGAGGAGGTGTATTATAAAGGGTTCTGTGAATGGTTTCTTTTTGTTTGCTTGTTTGCTTGTTTCTTTTTTAAATTGTTCGTTTTTAAATGACTTGTGAGTTGACTTCAACGCGGTGACAGCCCCGATATGGCCTTTTGACTTGTGAGTTGACTTCAACGCGGTGACAGCCCCGATATGGCCTTTTGACTTGTGAGTTGACTTCAACGCGGTGACAGCCCCGATATGGCCTTTTGACTTGTG
>CM031608.1:46693707-46696207 GCA_018398815.1 Conus ventricosus | reverse complement strand
CACAAGACAAAACACAACAATTAGTGGGGAAAAAAAACCCTAACATATAGCAAGAAAACACAAATCCTTCACTATCTTAAACAAAATGAGTTAGCTCAAAACTGTCTTAATAAAAACCCCAATCGGACTATGTATTAAATCACCCCCCAGACGGTAAGAATATTTTTTCTAAACATGTCGATTCGTTGTAGGACAATCGTAGTTAACTGATAGTGCTTTCTTTAAACATTTTCGATCAAAATTATCAAACTTTGTAATACTGTGATTGGTTTGGAAGTGCTTCTCGGTTCAGTATGCTTGTTCGTGTGTTTTTGCTGAGTTCTACGGATCTGAAATAAATGTTAGCGAACCGCCCAGAGAACGTGGACAAACGAGTCACAAGACAAAACACAACGCGTTTCGACCTCTTAGGTCTTCCTCGGGTGATACATAAACGAATAAAACAACGAAAATTCACTTAGCTTTGATCGCTTCAGATCGCTTAGGGTTCAGCGCAAGGAAGAAGGCGTTGAATGAGAACGAGGCTGTTGGAAGGGAAATAGTGAGTGAGTCAAAGTCGTAATGATGATAATAATTGCATTACGACTTTGACTCACTCACTATTTTCCTTCCAACAGCCTCGTTCTCATTCAACGCCTTCTTCCTTGCGCTGAAAACTAAGCGATCTGAAGCGATCAAAGCTAAGTGAATTTCGTTGTTTTATTCGTTCATGTATCACCCGAGGAAGACCTAAGAGGTCGAAACGCGTTGTGTTTTGTCTTGTGACTCGTTTGTCCACGTTCTCTGGGCGGTTTGCTAACATTTATTTAAGATTTGTTTAGATTTCCGCCTGCAGTCGTCTCTTTGATGTTGAGTAGTTGGTAGATTGAGTTATTTATGGTGCTTTTCACTTTGTAGGGATTTTTCATCTAAGGTGCCAGTCCGGCTGGCTGAGTTCACTGGAGGGAGTGTCTGAGCTGTCCGCCTTCCCCCTCCTGTGGTGTGGCAGTCTTCTTTGAGGCCAGGACTTGCCTTTCCTCCCCCAGTGCCTTCTTCTTCAACGGCCAGTAGGCCTGCCTACCTCCTGGGCAGCCATGTCTCCCTGGTGTCTCCCCTCTGGACGGCTGACCGGTGCTCTACTTTTCGACTTCGTTCCCCTGTGCCCAGTTGAAGGTTTGGGACCAGTTACCTTCTTCTGCGCCCAGTCTCAGAAGTGGCATTGTGGACTGCCATCAACGCATCCGAAATTCAGGTCAGAGTGATTTTTTTTTAATGTGTGTGTGCAAGTCTACCCCAGCTTGGACAGCAACACACCTGACCAGTGATGTGAATTCCAGCAGGATTTAATTCATATCTCGAAAGACTCAAACGATAATTTTCTTTGAGAATGTTAGAAATCCTTTTGTTCTCCCTCCCCCCCCCCCCCCCCCCCCCCTCTCCGTCCCAGCCACAGTCCGGCGCCAGCAATCCACAAGGAGCCAGCAGTCAATGTCAAGTCGTCAAGAGGCAACCCATCGGAGGAGACACTGCACTGCTGCCCAGTCACTTCGGCGGTGTTCAGTGGCGCCTGTTCTGATCCAACATACGCAGGACACCACCTTCTAAGCCCCCCCTAATGACGACAATAATTGCTTTGTCGCGGAGCTGGCGTGAGCGAGTGGGCTGTCCCTCCGGAAGGAGCCACCACGTCCGTCCAACGACAGCCTCCCATAGACTCGCCGATACCTGTGACCCCGACACAAACCTCCTCTCGCTCTTCCTGCCCCCCTGCGTCCATCCATCCCTCTCTCTAAATGACTCCACGCCCTCTCCAGGCAGCAATGCCCATCACTGCCCGTCAGTTCTGCACTATCAGATTGCCCCCCCCCCCCCCCCCCCCCCCCTCCTTCTAATCAGACAGAACCGCTACCAGTCTGACTGTCGCTCACAATGACGTGCCAACATTCGCTCTGTGATTCTGTTGGGTTTTTTTGTTTGTTTGTTTTTTTTGTCTAGATGCTTGGATAATTCATTATCATTATCTGTCCAACCTGTCTTTGTTCCTTTCTCTGTCTTGTTTGCTTCTCTCTCTCTCTCTCTCTCTCTCTCTCTCTCTCTCTCTCTCTCTCTCTCTCTCTCTCTCTCTTCTCCTGGCCTCTCCGAGAGAGAGAGAGAGAGAGAGAGAGAGAGAGAGAGAGACGCTTTGATGATTTATTGCCTTCAGCTACAGGGGGCCATTAAGGCAAACGGGGTACACATACGACTGGACACATTGCATCATGAAAGTGTAAAGAAAATACACATTGTATCATTAAAGTTCAAGGAAACTGAATGATTAAATTAACAAAACTATCAGAACGTAAAGGATTTAAGGATCGCTCACATTGTCAGGATGGCACAGATACTCATAACAAAGAGAGAGAAAGAGACACAGAGAGAGACAGAGAGAGACACACAGAGACATAGAGAGAGACAGAGAGAGAGAGAGAGAGAGAGAGAGAGAGAGAAGACATGGAGAGAGACACAGAGAGTGACAGACACA
>CM031608.1:46681207-46688707 GCA_018398815.1 Conus ventricosus | reverse complement strand
TTCTCCTGTGACAACAGATCTGAAAAAGTATGGTTATATTTGGCTGTGACAAAGATCTCTGTCCGTCTGTCTGTCTGTCTGTCTGTCTGTCTGTCTGTCTGTCTCTCTCTCTCTCTCTAGCTCTCTCTCTCTCTCTCTCTCTCTCTCTCTCTCTCTCTCTCTGCTTAACATTAAACATTAAGAAAAAATTCAATCAGTATTTACATGACTCCGCCAAACAATGTGGACAAACGAATCACAAGACAAAACAAACGAATCACAAGACAATTCGCGGAATTTAAAGACAGGCTTATTTGTTCTTTTTAAACAGAATTGGCACTCAGATATGGAAAGTAAAGAAAAATATCACTGGTTTTTCTCATTTAAGAATGTGTTTCATTCTGAAAAGTTTCTCAATGTCATAACAGATAAATGGCACAGAATAAATTACACAAGATTTAGGTTGAGAACTTTAGGTTTTAATGCGAACAAAAGATGGTTTGAATGTGAAACATCCACAGAATCTCCTTGTTTTGCATGTAGACATAATTATTATTGATGACGAAGAACACTTTCTGTTCCAATGTACAGCTTATAATGAAGTGCGGACAAATTGTTCATTTTAACAGTTAGATATAGCGAAAAGACAAAATGTCGCTGGCGTATTATCATCAGATGATGAACTTGTAATTAAATCAGTTGCGAAATTCATCGCGGAAGCATTGAAAATTAGACAGATGAAGGATAGTGAAATTTAAGATAATACATTATAAAAAGATATCTGAATGAATATTATTATTCATCGCATGTGGAAGAGATCAGTAAAATACAATGTCATCATTTGATTGAGTGGATGGTCGAGTCAGTCTTAAGGTTGCTGTTTTTCTGTTTGTTTGTTGTTGTTGTTGTTTTTAACCTTACTGCATTACTCCTGTGCGTGAGGTGAGGACATAACGAAATGTTACGAATTTATTTGTTTTTGTTTATTTTTGATTAGGTGCACACTAGGAATGAAAGTGTACTATTTGTTTGCAGGAAAGAAAGAGGGAAATGTTTTTGTTCTGTTACCTCTCCCCCCTTGTCATAAGACCTCTTTGGTAATGACAATAAAATATCAAAGTGTCAAAAAAGTCTCTCTCTCTCTCTCTCTCTCTCTCTCTCTCTCTCCTCTCTCTCTCTCTCTCTCCTCTCTCTCTCTCTCTTGAGCCAGTTCTTACATATGGTGCTGAAATATGGGGACTTTATAACAACAAAGATTTAGAAAAAGTACATACGTTTGCAATTAAGCGCTTTTTAAATGTTCCTTTACATTCTTCGAATACTGTAATCTATGGCGAAACCGGCAGATACCCATTGTATTTTAGGTCAAACATTAAATGTATAAAATACTGGCTAAAACTGTTGAGGCTTCCTGCCTCAAGACTTTGTAAACAGGCTTATGAAATGTTACGGAATGAGCATGAACGGGGAAAGAAAATTGGGTATATTCTGTTAAGAAAATTTTGACAACTCACGGATTTGGGATTGTATGGATGTGCCAGGGAGTAGCTTATGAGGATGGTTTTATTCTGGAATTCAAAGACAGGATGATAGCTTCATATAAACAAAACTGGCATTCTAAAATGGAAAACACGGATAAATAAAACTGGTTCTATGGCTTTAAAAGTATATTCGAAACAGAAAAGTATATTTCAGTAGTAACGAACAGATGGCATAAAATTTGTCTCTCCAGACTTAGAACAAGGACTCTTGGTCTAAACGCCCACAAAAGATGTTTCTGTACTGAATCATCTACAGCGTCACCTTGTCCATTGTGTGGCTTCCTTAGGAGGATGAGTCGCATTTTGTGTTTCATTGTAAAAAATACAGTGCTGTACGTGATAAGTGTGTAATTTTTCAAAAGAATGTTGCCATAAATCAGGACACTTTTGGAGTTTTAAAATTGAATTATGATGATAATGCAGTGAAATCACTTGCTAAATATATTGCAGAGGCATTGAAAGTACGATCAGAGGCTATCGTCAACTAGACTTAACGACGTTCGAATGAAAAATGAATGCTACAGGAAGTAGTAAAATATTTTTGGGTATGGTATTTACATATTTTCTTTTATGAACAATATCAAACTGGATGGTCGAGATACTGGCCTATTTTGCTTGTATTTCAGGCTTTCAATTGATTGATGTTTATTTTATGCTTGTTACTTTCGTTTTTTGATATGAGGATTTTGTGTTGTACCCCCCCCCCCTCCCCCCCCCCCCCCCCCCCATGTCACAAAGGCTGTATAGCTGATGACATTAAACATGTTCAGTGTTCTCTCTCTCTCTCTCTCTCTCCTCTCTCTCTCTCTCTCTCCTCTCTCTCCTCTCTCTCTCTCTCTCTCCTCTCTCTCTCTCTGTCTCTCTGTCTTCTCTGTCTCTTCCTCCCTCAGTCTCTGTCTTTCTGCATCTGTCTGTCACTTTCTATGTCTCTGTCTGTCCCTCTCTCGCTCCCCCCCCCCCCCCCCCCCTTCTCTCTCCCTCTTTGTCTCTCTCTGCATGTCTCTGTGTCTGTCTCTTTCTCTCCCTCAGTCTCTGTCTTTCTCTCTATGTATCTGTCCGTCACTTTCTATGTCTCTGTCTGTCTGTCCCCCCTCCCCCCCCCCACTTCTCTCTCTCTCTCTCTCTCTCTCTCCTCTCTCTCCTCTCTCTCTCTCCTCTCTCTCTCTCTCTCTCTCTCTCTGTCTGTCCCTTTCTCTCCCTCACTCTCTATGTCTCTCTCTCTCTCTCCTTCGCTTCCTCTCTCTCTCTCTCTCTCTCTCTCTCTCTCTCTCTCTCTCTCTCTTCTCTCTCTCTCTCTCCTCTCCTCCTCCTCCTCCTCCCCCTCTCCTTCTCCTCCTCCTCCTCCTCCTCCCCCTCCCTATCTCCTTCCCCGCACATGAAACGGAACCGATATTTTGGGGGTACCAGAGTGACAGGACGAAGATGGATGGATGGGTGAAGAGAGGGGAAGGGTGGAGGGGTGGCTGGATGGTGGAGGGTCAAAGGAGGGGCCACTGCTGAGCCGTCCCCTTCATGACATCCATCTCTGTCGTGACGTCATTTCCGGCGGATTAGGAAGTGGGGGATCTAGGTCAGTCCATAGCTGTGTTTGTTCGGAGACTTTGGTATTGTTTTTCTTGTGTTGTTTTCTGGTTTTGGTGTCATTCGTTGTGTTGGTCATTCATTCATTTATGCCCGTCGCTCCCGGTGGAGCATAGGCCATCAACGACTCTTCGCCATCGCACTCTGTTCTGGGCTGTTCTGGTCATTCCAGTCCAGTTGGTCCCTTGTTGTTTCAACTCCGCCTCAGTGTCTCGTCTCCAGCTGTTGCGAGCCGGCCTCTCTTTCTCTTTCCCTGCGGGTTCCAGGTCAGGGCTTGGCGTGTGGTGCTGGATGCTGGCTTCTGTTTATTTTATTTTATTTTTCGTCGCCATTGCTTTTTGTCGTTATTTCGTCACTGCAACGACCACTGTGATCGGCTTGCTCATCAGTTCTGTGATCCCGGTCTACATGGGTGTTTTCTCCTTCTCTCTGTACTTTCCCCTCATTTGTTCCTTGCTGAACTATTTGATTTGTCCTTCTTCTTCTTCTTCTTCTTCTTCTTCTTCTTCTTCTCTTCTTCTTCTTCTCTTCCTCCTCCTCCTCCTCCTCCTCTTCCTCCTCCTCTCCTTCTTCTTCTCCTACTTTCTCTTCATTTTCTTCTTTCTCTTCTTCTTTATTTTCTTCTCTTCACACACACACACACACACACACACACACACACACACACACACACACACACACACACACACACACACACACGCACGCACGCACGCACGCACGCAATAACAGAGAGATATTGGGACACATTGTTATATACTGCAGACAGGAATATCACATGAGAAATTCTGATTATGAGACCAAAACTGGTCACATCTACACACACACACACACACACACACACACACACACACACACACACACACACACACACACACACACATACCAGATAGACACAGAGAGAGAGAGAGAGAGAGAGAGAGAGAGAGAGAGAGAGAGAGAGAGAGAGAATGACTACAACAGTGACAACGATTCTTTGTTCTATAACGGTAAAAGTATTGGCTCAGCCATTTTTCATACTTGCCGTTACACACACACGAGAGAGAGAGAGAGAGAGAGAGAGAGAGAGAGAGAGAGAGAGAGAGAGAGAGAGAGAGAGAGAGAGACAGACAGACAGACAGACAGACAGACAGACAGGGACAGAGACAGAAAGAGAGACAGAGGCAGAGAAGCTGACGACTCGCATGTCTACACCTAACGGTCGAGGCTGTCTACGTGCCGAAGCATATATATCTCACCAGCCGTGAGTCTGACAGCAAAATGCACAGACATTCTCTGCGGTCCTCTAGACCAGCGCAATACTGTGGCTTCATTAAGCAGAGTCTGGGCCGTCCCAAGTCCCCAGTCCAGCCATAGTACGGTCAGACATGGACTGCCGGTACAAGTTACCTTGCTAAATTTCTGTGGACGCTGTCCGAATATATCAACGAGCCTCCCTCCCCTCCGCCTCCCCGCCCCCCCCCCCCCCCCCCCCCCATCGCCCTCAACTCCTCAGTGTGTCTGGATGAAATGATAGTCGCTCCAGCATGTACCTGAGTGAGTGAGTGAGTGAGTGGTGAGAGAGAGAGAGAGAGAGAGAGAGAGAGGGGGGGGGGGGAGGGAGAGAGAGTGACACAAAGAGAGAGTGAGACAGAGAGAGAATGTGTGTGTGTGTGTGTGTGTGTGTGTGTGTGTGTGTGTGTGTGTGTGTGTGTGTGTGTGTGTTTGAGTGAGTGAGTGAGTGAATGTGCATGCGTGCATGAGTGTGTGTGTGTGTGTGTGTGTGTGTGTGTGTGTGTGTGTGTGTGTGTGTGTGTGTGTGTGTATGTGTGAGGGGTGGGGGTGGGGTTTCTTGTTCCGGCGTTCTTGAGAGGACTGTTTGCCATTTGAACAGAAAATGGAAATGAACAGAAAATGGAAATGAACAGAAAATGGTGCCAAATCCAGTCACACATTTTTTAAACCCCGGAACTTGCATTTCGAAAAATCCGGGATTTTCTTTTCTTACTTTCGTTTTTTTTTCTTTTCTTTTTGTATGTTATTTTGTTTTCTTTCTTTCTCTCTCTTCTTTCTTTCTTTCTTTCTTTTCTTTCTTTCTTTCTTTCTTCTTTTTTTAACTGGAAAGAAAAACAGGTTTCCACATTGTGCCAGCTCCTTCTCCATGGCGACGGACAGCATCTCCTTGTCTTCTTGAGTTATGAAACATGAGATAGCGTGTAACGTGTCTTTAAATTAAATCAGCAAAAGGTATTTCAGAGTCTGAGTGTGTGCGTGCATACATACAAGCGTGTGTGTGTGTGTGTGTGTGTGTGTGTGTGTGTGTGTGTGTGTGTGTGTGTGTGTGTGTGTGTGTGTGTGCGTATGCGCGTGCGCGCGCGCGTGGTGTGTGTGTGTGTGTGTGTGTGAAGGAGACAGACAGACAGAGAGACAGAGAGAGACAGAGACAGAGAGAGAGAGAGACACAGAGAGAGACAGAGAGAGAGCATGTGTCTGGTGTGTGTGGGGGAGGGGGGGGGAGTGTGTGTGTGTGTGTGTGTGTGTGTGTGTGTGTGTGTGTGTGCGTGCGTGCGTGCGTGCGTGCGTGCGTGCGTGCGTGCGTGCGTGCGTGCGTGCGTGCGCGCGCGCGTGCGTGCGTTGTTGTTGTTGTCTTCAATTTAACGTCTATCCACATAGTGATATTAGACGGGGGAGGGAGGGAAACGGAGGAAGAGGAGGGGATGGGGACCGTATTGTGTGTTTATGTCTCTTTGATAAGGGGGAGAAAAAAAAAGTCCGAAAAATGAGCATTAACAAAAATTACAAGCATTAACAAAAATCACAATCAACTAGTCTATAACAAATGTCCTACAGGACTATGAAGTAAACATTTCGCAATATTAAACAAGCTAGTAGCATTTTCGAAAACGCCTTCAATACAATTTTAGAAATCACTGGTAAGATAGGTCTTAACCTCTGACATTCAAAAATGATGTGCTTGCTAGAAATTTGTTCACCACATAAACATCTAACATTTTTGCTGTATTTTGTAATGAACGCATTAAGTTTCATCCTGTAAGATAGCGAACTAATCTGTCTGAATTTGATTACGCCAGTATGATTCAAGTATGATTTGTTATCCAAACCACGAGAATCAGTACTATACTTATTCTTGGACAGTCTATCTTTTCTCAGGTATAGCCTTTAATTCTACTCCAAACTGCTTGTTCCAGCAAGTGATAACCCTCCTGAATGGATAAGGGAACATGAATTTCAGTCGATTCTGTGCCTTGCCTTGCGCCCTTTTTCGCTACTTTGTCAGCCCACTCATTTGAAGAGAATCCAAGATGTGAAGGAACCCAGCAGAAGGAAACGTTGGTCCCTTTTAAAGTTAAGACATGAATTAACTGACTGATTTGTAAGATAAGTTTGGTCTTTTTCTTGTAATCTGATGACCTTAAAGCATAGAGAACCGATTGAGAATCTACACAAAATAAGATTTGAAATAACTGTAATGGAAAATCAACTATGTAATTGAGAGCCATAAGAATAGCAATAAGTTCAGCAGTAAAGATGGATCGATTTTTGCCAATGTAGTATGACTTTTCCTTTTTTAACGCTGGTATTACAAAAGCTGAACCTGCCCGGTGATCTTCAAGGAGTGAACCATCTGTATATATCTTTAAATGATTTGGATAAGTGTTCTGTATATGTAATTGGACTTCAGTTTCATAATGTTTGGATTCTCATTTTTCTTCATGTCAGTATAATTAATATCAAACTGCGCTTTATTCATCTCCCAAGCAGGACAAGGGGAGGCCGCTTGATTTGTGTCGTTATTACTTGGATTTATATCAGACCTTTTGAGTAGATCTGATACGTAAGTGGCAATTGGTTTCAATGATGATATCTGCTTAGCTCGTTTAGGAAAAGAATTTTCAGATCTAATTTTCAGTTCCTCAGATGCAAAGTTGCTACTTGTCGAACTGCGTGCGTCTGTGTGTCTACGTTTGTGTCTGTGCCTGTGCCTCTCTGTGTCTGATTGCAACAGCCTATAGGCAACATGACCGTACCTTACCTATCTTTACTTCACTGTATTCACTTCTCTCTCTCTTTTTTCTGATTGCTCACATACTGTGCAGTGTCCGCCCCTTACCACCACGCTGGAAAGACCATGGCAGTCAGTGCCTAGACAGGCCTGTGTTTGCCGGTGTTCTCAGGTTCATCACTAGCACGCACGGCACCATCGCCACACACTCGCTCTCACGCTTTTGGAACACACGGCAATGAAATCCATGTCTTGAATAAATGAATAAGGTATTGCTTGTTGCCCCTCACACACACACACACACACACACACACACACACACACACACACACACACACACACACACACACACACATGCAAAACGAGGTGCAGAGAGAGAGAGGGAGGGGGGGGGGGGAG
>CM031608.1:46673707-46676207 GCA_018398815.1 Conus ventricosus | reverse complement strand
GATTCTCTCTTGAGGGCACATAAGACCGTATGGCGAAAGCTTGGCTGTGTCTGGAGTGGCACCGTCTTCATCTGTCCGTGGGCAGGGGTGGTTGGGTCTGTGGGGTGTGCTCGGCAGCTGGAGGGTGGTGTTTTTCGCCGGTGGGCTCTGCAGTCATGAAATACGGGCTGGTACACCCATGGGGATGCTACTTTCAGGCTGTTATGAGCTGCATCCTGTAGTCTAATTTACTGTTCAGGAGCAGTTATGTCCCTTGATATCTTAATGGAGTGTCCTGCGCGTGCCTGTACCATCGTCAACACAGCGCAGGCCTCCAAGGGTGGTACAGGACTGCTCTAAAGGCAGGTGAAGACGGTGCTTCTCTGGGTCCTCCCCAGCACCTTCGGGTGTTTCTTTTTCTTCTTTGCCTTAACCAGGCTGACCCTGGAGAAAGGTCCCGTGACGGTGAGGAAAGACCACTGACCACAGGGAAAGTTCTGTTGACAGTGGGAAAGACTACAACCTGGATTCTCTCTTGAGGGCACATAAGACCGTATGGCGAAAGCTTGGCTGTGTCTGGAGTGGCACCGTCTTCATCTGTCCGTGGGCAGGGGTGGTTGGGTCTGTGGGGTGTGCTCGGCAGCTGGAGGGTGGTGTTTTTCGCCGGTGGGCTCTGCAGTCATGAAATACGGGCTGGTACACCCATGGGGATGCTACTTTCAGGCTGTTATGAGCTGCATCCTGTAGTCTAATTTACCTGTTCAGGAGCAGTTATGTCCCTTGATATCTTAATGGAGTGTCCTGCGCGTGCCTGTACCCATCGTCAACACAGCGCAGGCCTCCAAGGGTGGTACAGGACTGCTCTAAAGGCAGGTGAAGACGGTGCTTCTTCATTTATCGACTGTTTAAGCATTATCGTCGGTGCAGCACTCTTCAAACATCGACGCACAGCAAAAGGACAGAAAATGAAGAAGAGGAAGTCCATAAAAAGATAAGATCTATGTTTATTTGTACTTATTTGGTCGCTCTGTGTAGTTTTTGTCATATGTAAATGTGATAGCTGTTGTAATAAATGGTTTGAAGTATATCTGCCTGTCTTTGGTGAAGAGGTGTGAGGGATTAAGAAGTGGCATGACAAGAGTAGCCTAAAATGAAATTCAAAACTAAAAATAAATGGAGTCACAGAGAAAAAAACAAGATGCAAAGCATGTAAACGTACTCCCAGTATAGTGACACAGTGGAGACAATTTCCAGTTAGTGGAAGAAAAAAAAATCGACAGTGCGGTGGTTATTTCCTTTATCGGACTTGATTATTTTTAATATCATTTATAGCCGTTAGTTACGGCTATTACGGTAAAATAAAACATCGGGCATCATCCGTGACCCATAATGAACATACGTACAAATTTTCAGAAAGATCGGCCCAGATGTTTTGTCTGGAGCGAGTGGAACACATTTTGACCACGGACGGACAAACAGACACACAGACATGCAGACAGCATTTCTTCGTTCCCATTGTAAAGTACTCCCTGTTCTATGAGAACTGGGTGTACAAAAAAACCTTAGACCACCTTCTCCTTTAGAAGGCTGTGACAGAGAGAGAGAGAGAGAGAGAGAGAGAGAGAGAGAGAGAGAGAGAGAGAGAGAGAGAGAGAGAGAGAGAGAGAGAGAGATTCAGATCTTTATTCTGTTAAGCTATATCGTCTTAGCAAGAGGGAGAGGAAGTACAATATGAGAGATAATATTCTACTATTAATATGACCAGAAAAAATCAAAACCGCAAAGTCATTCAAGCCTGCGACGCATTAATAATTATACTGCAAACCATTCATTTTACACATAGTGTATTAATCGTAAGAACTAGTACACCACACACACAAAAAAGAAGTCGAGCAATCATTGATAAAAACAAACAATCAAAAAAACCAACCAACCAAAACAACAAACAACAACAACAACAACAACAACAACAACAACAAACAAACACAAACCACCTTCACTGTAACACACTTCGAGTCTTTAATGCTTGGCACAAATACAATGCAAACTGCTTTACACGTGTTTCTATTTCTTCAAATCGTAAGCATAATCAGCTTTAAACGAGCTTGGCTGTCCAGAGCATTTCTCTAGAATAAACTCTTACCTAGCATTAGAAAGTTCCTGGCAAGAAAACACAACATGAACTTCATTACTAAAAGCCTCATGACATAATGGGCAAAGGTGATTATCATCACTGAGTTCTCTATCGGTATCACGATTTAAATGACGACATAATTCCGCGATACCCAAAGTTAACGTGTATCTGAAATGTTTGTCGAAATTCATAGAAAAATAAACTGGCGTTGTATGTATTGCATTTAACATAAGATAGGTATCATATCTGTCACAGGAGAAGAGGAGAGAGAGAGAGAGAGAGAGAGAGAGAGAGAGAGAGAGAGAGAGAGAGAGAGGAGGTGTGTGTGTGTGTGTGTGTGTGTGTGTGTGTGTGTGTGTGTGTGTGTGTGTGTGTGTGTGTGTGTGA
>CM031608.1:46661207-46663707 GCA_018398815.1 Conus ventricosus | reverse complement strand
AATGCTTATCTCCCCCTATTTCTTCAATCTAAGACATAAGAGCAAGCTTTGTTTATAATTGAATATTTCTTGCAGTCATTGCAACACCAAGCTGCTCTGTAAGTTGCTGGAATGGTGCTCAGTACTTATCCTTGGAATTTATTAGTTTTTTGTAATTTAGTCCCTTGCGGATTCATTCCAAGAACTGGCCCTCGGCACTTGTGTCTTAAGAGGTTATCTTTTTATATTTTCTACTTTTCACAAGAAAATGTAGCTTGTTTTATTCTTTCATGATTTTCTTTTGCTTCTTAGGTGGCACCTTTGGTTGGTTTTTTGAAAACTCAACAAACATACTACGGTATTGCACACCAGCCTTTTGTGGGATTGCATTCTTCTTAAAACCGAAAAGATAGAGGAGTCTAATTACCACTTTCCGCGGTCACTGAGGAGAAACAACCAGGTTTCGAAATATCGGTATCTGACCAGGAGTTATGTGTTAGTGAGTTTCCTCCCTATTGGAGATTATAAGCTTGCTGAAGACTCGTTTTGAGAAGCATTTATTTTATTTTTTCCCCATCCACCCACTTGAGCACATACTGTTAGTTAGGCAGTATCAACTGCCGCTGCAAATATGAATGCTTATCTCCCCCTATTTCTTCAATCTAAGACATAAGAGCAAGCTTTGCATGTAATTCAATATTTCTTGCAGTCATTGCAACACCAAGCTGCTCTGTAAGTTGCTGGAATGGTGCTCAGTACTTATCCTTGGAATTTATCAGTTTATATATATATATATATATATATAATATAATATAATATATTATATAAAATATCGTAGTGGAGTGTGTGCGCGCGCGCGTGACAGAGAGAGAGAGGGGGGGGGGAGAGAGAGGCAGTCTCTCCCTCGCTCACCCCCTCTCTCTCTCTCTCTACGATTCCATTTCACCATGTTGCTACTACACACCCCCCCCCCCCCCCCCCCCCCACCCCTGACAGTCACAGAGACGCAAAGCCATGTGAAGCGATAGTGATACGAGCATAACAACAGTCAACATGGCGTGGAAGCCAGATGCTGAGTGCGTGTTGGGATCCCATGTACCGGAGTGTCAGGGCAGTACAAATAAAACCGACACCCCTGATGCTGCTGCTACAACCCATTACCATGATACGACAACTCCACTACCTGGCGGTATGGGAAGTGAGAGAAAGAGGAAGATGGGGGTGCTCAGAGAGTGAGAGAGAGAGGGGGGCGGGAGAGGGGGATGGAGAGAAGTAGAGAGAGGGAGAGAGAGAGAGGGGGGGTAGAGTGAGGGAGAGAACGAGGGACGGGGAGATAGAGAGAGCGCGGGTGGGGGGGGGGGGGGGCGGAGAGAGAGAGAGGTGGGAAGAAAGAAAGCGAGGGAGAGAGAGAGAAAGGGATAAAGAAAAAAGAGAGAGAAAGGGGGAGAGAGAGAAAAAGACAAAGAGGGAGGGAGAGAAAGAGGGAGGCAGAGAGAGAGAGGAGAGTGGGGAGAGAAAAAGAGGGAGGGCGAAGGATAAAGAGAGAGGGGGAGGGAGGAAGAGAGAGAGAGTGGGGGGGAGAGGGGGACTATCGCGCACACACAGACACACACACACACACACACACACACGGCGCGCGCGCGCGCGCGCGCGCGCAAGCGAGCAATCCGCTTCTTCTTTTGTCAGTTCATTTGAGACCTGTCAGAAATAGTTTTTGTCATTAAAGAAATGCTCTTAAAATGATCAGACCAAATTGGTCTTTTCAGGAGGAAACAGTTTTGTTTTCACACGGTTTTTGTTGTTGCTGCTGAAAACGGGCAAACTCTGTCCAGCAAGGGGAAAAACCCCTCTTTAACCAGCTGATAATTATTAGGAAGAATCCACACCTCAAAAAGACTTGCTACCACTCTACCCTAGTATACGTCAACAGTAAGCAGATTCGGCCGTATTATCAAAAGATGTGTAACACACAACATACACACACACACACACACACACACACACACACACACACACACACCACACACACACACACACACACCCACGCACGCACGCACGCACGCACGCATGCACGCACACCCACACACACACACACCCATACCCACACACACACACACACACACACACACACACACACATGCGTGCGCGTGCGCGCGCGCACACACACACACACACACACACACACACACACACACACGCGCGCGCACACACACACACACACACACACACACACACAGAGGCTGAGACAGACAGACCGACAGACAGAGACAGAGAGGGGCACCCTGGCCAAGAGAAATGCAGAGAAAAACAAATCAACAAAACGTTTTGCACAAGAAAAGAACAACACGAAAACCAAGCTGTTCTCTAATTGCAGTCATCACTTCACTTCCAGAATTCATGTGACGAACAGCAGGAAGAGAACAGGAACGACTTTGCTGAAGCGGAATACAGTCGTCATCCCAAACGAGACACGAGAATAGCGGAGTTGTTGCGTCACTGTGACGTCTTCATTACACCAGGC
>CM031608.1:46656207-46658707 GCA_018398815.1 Conus ventricosus | reverse complement strand
GTGGAAGGAAAAAATGTGTGTGTGTGTGTGTGTGTGTGTGTGTGTGTGTGTGTGTGTGTGTGTGTGTGCGTGTGTGTATGTCTCTGTGTGTGTGTGTGTGTGTGTGTGTGTGTGTGTGTGTGTGCGTGCGTGCGTGCGGGCGTGCGTGCGTGCGTGCGTGCGTGCGTGCGTGCGTGCGTGCGTGTGTGTGTGTGTGTGTGTGTGTGTGTGTGTGTGTGTGTGTGTGTGTGTGTGTGTGCGTGCGCGCGCGCGTGTGCATTGTCAGTTCAAGATCCATTCCTGTGGCAGGCCTGTCCTACGACATGCTGACGAAAACAACTACTGCCCTGTACTTATCTCTCACCGCCTCCCCCTCCCCCCACCTCCCCCCTCACCCCCACCTCCCCCCGTCCCCCCCTCCCCCCTCCCCCCCTCCCGCCATTTCTGTCCCCAAATGATGGTCTTTGCTTGCTCGATTATCTATTTACGTATTTTCAACTGACGTTCACTGAACCTACAAATGTCATATGTAAAACGTTATATAAACTGCAGGGTTTTAAATCAACAACAACAAGAATAACACCTTGAAAGTGGAACCCAGGGTGGTTTGGGGGTTTAAAAACAACATAAACAACAACACCTAAAAAGTACAATCCAGGGTGGTTTTTGTTGTTTGTTGTTGTTTGTTGTTGTTGTTGTTGTTGTTTCCTCCTGACAACGTAGGATAACTGCCTCTGTTCAACAATTGAAGCATACCACACATTCATGTAAACAGTTAATGCATCTCTCAATAATATGCGTATGTGTATGTTCCTATGAACATTATATGCCTCATTAACAGCAGATGTTTTACACTGCACACACACACACACACACACACACACACACACACACACACACACACACCACACACACACACGCACGCACACACACACACACACACACACTCTCTCTCTCTCTCTCTCTCTCTCTCTCTCTTACTTTCTCGCTCTTAATCTCTCTCACTCTCTCTCACTAACTCTCTCACTCTCTCTCTCTCATTCTCTCTCGGGCTCTGACACGCTCTCTCTCTCACTCTCTTTCTCTCTCTCACTCTCACACACACACTCTCTCTCTCTCGCTCTCTCTCTCTCTCTCTCTCTCTCTCTCTTCTCTCTCTCTCTCTCTCTCTCTCTCTCTCTTTCTCGCTCTTAATCTCTCTCACTCTCTCTCACTCACTCTCTTTCTCTCTCTCACTCTCTCACACACACACTCTCTCTCTCTCTCTCTCTCTCTCTCTCTCTCTCTCTCTCTCTCTCTCTCTCTCTCTCTCTTCTTTCTCGCTCTTAATCTCTCTCACTCTCTCTCACTCACTCTCTCACTCTCTCTCTCATTCTCTCTCGGGCTCTGATACGCTCTCTCTCTCACTCTCTTTCTCTCTCTCACTCTCACACACACACTCTCTCTCTCTCTCTCTCTCTCTCGCTCTCTCTCACACTCTGTCTCTCACTCTGTCTCTCACTCTGTCTGTCTGTCTATCTCTCTGTCTGCCTGTCTGTCTGTATCTCTCTCTCTCTCTCCTCTCTCTCTCTCTCTCTCTCTCTCTCTCTCTCTCTCTCTCTCTCTCTCTCTCTTTGGTCTAGCTGTGGGCGGTAGTGTGGTGACTAGAACGAGAGCGTTCTGGCTTTGGCCTACAGGGCAGCTGGATGCAGAACAAACGTTCTGGCCTTGGCCTACAGGGCAGCTGGATACAGAACAAACGTTCTGGCCTTGGCCTACAGGGCAGCTGGATACAGCAGACGTTCTGGCTTTGGCCTACAGGGCAGCTGGATACAGCAGACGTTCTGGCTTTGGCCTACAGGGTAGCTGGATACAGAACAGACTCCAGAGCTGGCCAGGGCTGGATTTCGGGAACAATATGCCTAAAAAAATAAATGAATAGAACTTTTTTTTTAATAAGAAGAAGAAGAAGAATCGATCGCACGCAGAACGTCAATTTTCATTTCTTCTTTTTAATAACAATAATGATAATGATAATGATAATGATAATCAACAGATAAATGAATATATAAAGAAATGAATAAATAAATAAACGAATGATTAATAACATAGCGTTTATATAGCGCAAACATAGCATTTATATAGCGCAAACATAGCATTTATATAGCGCAAACATAGCATTTATATAGCGCAAACATAGCATTTATATAGCGCAAACATAGCGTTTATATAGCGCAAACATAGCGTTTATATAGCGCAAACATAGCATTTATATAGCGCAAACATAGCGTTTATATAGCGCAAACATAGCGTTTTATATAGCGCAAACATAGCATTTATATAGCGCAAACATAGCGTTTATATAGCGCAAACATAGCATTTATATAGCGCAAACATAGCATTTATATAGCGCCTTGCCAAAGGTTCTAGGCGCTGACAATCCACACTCGTGTACGCAACGGGCTGCCTTCCTGGGTAGTGCTGTCTGAAGAGCTGCCTACCGGGGCTTCATTCAGTCGTTTCCCATGTCATCCAGTCAATA
>CM031608.1:46638707-46641207 GCA_018398815.1 Conus ventricosus | reverse complement strand
TTATGTAACATGATCAAGTCAGTGTCAATCTGCGACATGAATCACAATGTATATCCCCATTCTAAGGGGCTAAGGCCTTTATGAATAAACTATTTGAGTCTTGAGTCTCTCTCTCGTGTTTACTTTGTCCTACTTTCGGCTTGTTGTCACAGCTGTAGAGTGTTGTGCACCAGGGGAGTCAATTAGGTGTATCAAGTTCTTCATTCCGCTGTTCTGTTTTCAAGCCTTCGTCTTTCCCTTTCGAAAGGAAGGAAATCATTCCACAAAGACAGAAACAGAGACAGACAGACAGACAGACAGACAGAGGCAGAGACAGAGACAGAGACAGACAAGTAGACGTACAGACAGACAGAGACAGACAGAGACAGACAGACAGACAGTCTGAAAGGCAGGCAGGTAAGCAGGCAGGCAGGCAGATAGACAGACAGACAGACAGACAGACAGACAGAGAATATATTCAGCACAGAGAGAGAGAGACAGAGAGAAAGAGACAGAGACAAACATAAAACAGCGCGCGCGAGCGCGCACACACGCACGAACGCGCACGCGCACGCACACACGCACGCACACACACACACACACAAACACATACACACACACACACACACACATACACACACACACGCGCGCGCGAAACAAACAACCAAATTACACCAAAGAGAGAACGAACTAACAAACGCCACAGTTGTTTCTTTACCTGGTGAGGGTTGTCTTATCCAGGGAGAAAACGACAGCTACCTCTTCCTTAGGGGCAGTTCGTAACAGTCACTACACGTGCGCCTGTGTCCTCTTGCTCATTTATTTCCATTCACAATCCCAGAGTGTACTCTCGCGTTGTGTCTATTCACAATCCGTCACTATGCGTGTGCCTGTGTCTCCTCTTTCTCGTTGTGTCTATTCACAATCCGTCACTATGCGTGTGCCTGTGTCTCCTCTTTCTCGTTGTGTCTATTCACAATCCGTCACTATGCGTGTGTCTGTGTCCTCTTTCTCAGTGTTTCTATTCACAATCCGTCACTATGAGTGTGCCTGTGTCTTCTCTCTCTTTCAGTGTATCCATTCACAATCCGTCACTATGCGTGTGCCTGTGTCCTCTTTCTCGTTGTTTCTATTCACAGTCCGTCACTATGCGTGTGCCTGTGTGTCCTCTTTCTCGTTGTTTCTATTCACTATCCGTCACGATGCGTGTGCCTGTGTCTCCTCTCTCTCAGTGTACCCACTCACAATCCGTCACTATGCGTGTGCCTGTGTGTCCTCTTCCTCACTGTATACATTCACGAACCGCCTGCAAGCTAATTCTGCTTCGAGTGTCCCTGTGGTGTGTCCCTGTGGCGTGTCCCTGTGGTGTGGCCCTGTGCTGTGTCCCTGTGATGTGGCCCTGTGCTGTGGCCCTGTGCTGTGGCCCTGTGCACACACATACACACACACACACACACACACACACACACACACACACACACACACACACACACACACACACACATACACACACACATACACAGACAGACAGACAGACAGACAGGTGGTTTATTCATTAATAGGACTTACACAGACAGACAGACAGACAGACAGTGGTGGTTTATTCATTAATAGGACTTGGACTCTAATACAAATGGAACAAAACCCGAACAATTCAAGACGAGTAACAGTCATAGAATACAGCATACAGGTTATTATTAACATTGGTCATTCTCATGAGACAGCTGTTTCTCTGAGCTTAAATGCCTTGTATAGAAAGAACGAGAATTTTTTAACTTCTTCAGCAGAGGTGTAAAACATCAAGAATATCAGCTATGACTTTTATGTTTGATGAATTTATCCCGAATGTTCCTAGGAGCATGGCAACAGAGTACAAAATGCAACTCATTCTCCTGAGATTCTTTGCACAATGGACAAAGTACATCACTGTCGTTGACACTTTTGCATCTATAATAATGAATAGCTAATTCTAAAATACCAAGTCTGAATTTCGCTGTAATAAACATTAAATGTCTATCTCTATAGGGTTTTAGATCATTCACACTACAAAAATTCCTATAAATTCAAATCTTTCACTGTTCTGGATATGGTCAGACTATTTCTGCCATCGACAATTAATCCATCGTTGACAAAAAAAAAAAGAGATACAAATTCATGTGTATTTCCAACACCTTGATTAAGTCATGCCAGTTCAAACGCATATTCAAACAAACCAAGACAAACTTTAGTCACCCACTTGTTCTGTCCTCTAGCGTCTAGGTCGTGTAGCATGTTGTAGGCTTTGCCGTTTGTAACAATCTCAACAAATAACGAATGTTCTTTCAGCTGAAGCAAGATATTATGGGGAATCCATTTGTTTTACCATAAACGAGATGATCAGGCATTCGTCTGTCCACATCAAGAAAGTTCTTCAAAGCAAGCATATGAACTGATTCATATTGGATGGCAGCATTGTCAATACCCCCTATTTCAGCACCATACAGTGCAATAGGTCGGACTTGACTATCGAATAATTTAAAAT
>CM031608.1:46628707-46633707 GCA_018398815.1 Conus ventricosus | reverse complement strand
AACCCCGCAATGAACTGTTGCTCATTTCCTACTTCCTGAATCATCCACACTTTCCAAAAACCCCGTTCTGAAAGGACTTTCTTTACTTTATGAGCCCAGTTTTTTTACCTTTTTCCATTTCTAGAAGCATCATATCATAGGCTTGCCTGCTCAAACAGGATTGGGATAGCTTCAAGATCTTCAAACAGTACTTAATACATCTCACAAATGTACTTATATACAAAGGAGATCTGCGCATCTCTTCATGTAAAACGGTGTTGGAGGAATAAAGAGGTACGTGAAGGAAACGCTTCGTAGCGTACGTATGCACTTTTTCCATCTGCGAATTTCATGTAAGCCCCAAATTTCAGCTGCATATGTAAGAAAGAGAGAGAGAGAGAGAGAGAGAAGAGAGAGAGAGAGAGAGAGAGAGAGAGAGAGAGAGAGAGAGAGAGAGAGAGAGAGACAGACAGACAGACAGACAGACAGAGAGAGATCATAGACCGTGACATTCCTAGAGGTCTCGGAGAAAAATTCTGGAAAGCCTGAACACACATGACTGATCATTACTTAGAAATACTGGGTTCCCTTGCATTCGATAGTGACTCAGTTGTTCCCTCTGGTACAACTAACATTATGATCGCCCGAGAGAGAGAGAGAGAGAGAGAAGAGAGAGAGAGAGAGAGAGAGAGAGAGAGAGACAGACAGACAGACAGACAGACAGACAGACAGGAGGAGGAGAGAGATGGTAAGGTGTGTGTGTGTGTGTGTGTGTGTGTGTGTGAGTGTGTGTGTTTTGGTGTGTGTGTGTGTGTGTGTGTGTGTGTGGGGTGTGTGTGTGTGTGTGTGCCCCCGTGCGTGCGTGCATCTCCGTGTGAATGTACGTCATCTTTCTCTCGCACACTTGGCAGAGCGATTATTATTGAGAATCCCTTCATCGGCGCCCCCAACAATCTCCCTGCGTTTCATTAAATTTTTCTCTTTCAGTCGCAGATGTACTGCGGCACTCATTCTCAGATCGTGAGAAGTGAACGTTGACAGCTCTCTCCATCCCGATACTCCCACCCTGTTATCAAAAAGCCTTCCACTTTCAAAAAAAAAATTAAATAATAATCAAAAACAACACCATCGCCATGTGAAACCAAAACTAGTTAACCGACCTCCCCACATTCCCTCATTCCGGGGGGAAGGGTGGAGCAGTGTAAAAGGGAAGGGAAGGGGGAAGGGGGGGGGGCTGAGAGACGGGACTTTTTTTTCTTTCTTTTTTTTTTCTTCTTTTTTTTTTTTTTTTTTTTTGGGGGGGGGGGGGGAAGGGGGGGGGGGGTCGGGAAAGAAAAGGGAGGGGGAAGGGGAAGGGCTTCTAAAAAGGCGGGTTGAGGTACCCTTAACTGGGAGGCTTTGCTTTCTTTTTCTTCTTCTTCTTCTTCTTCTCTTCTTCGGGGCCGTGTAACGCAAAATCAGCCTGTTATCATATTTTTCTTTTTCCCCCTGTTGGGTCTGATGCTATTGGGCAGATTTTGGATGCAGGCGAACGACAAATCCTGGCTTGGAATCCCTTAGGGCGGGTTTTAGGGCCCCCTAAACTCCCTCTCTCTCTCTCCCCCCCCCTTTCGCTCTCCCCTCCTTTTTCCCCTCCTCTCTCTCCCCCTCTCTCCCCTCTCTCTCCCCCTCTTCTCCCCCCCTTCTTTCCCCCCGAGGTCAGACATCCGGGTTTAAAAAACCCACTTGGGCGGGGTTTACGGCCCCGACCTTTTCTCTCTTCCCCCCAGCAGCAAATCGGTTTTGATTCAGTAAGAAAAGGAAGGGGGCGGAAGGACGGGGGTAGAACTCCGTTTGGGAAAAATGCTGGACCCAAGCGGTGACCCTGGATTCATTGCTTTTTGGACCTCGGCTTTTTGGGTTCCCCTTTAAAAAGAAAAAAAAAAAAGACTGGGGCAGTAGCCGAACGCACAAAGCAATGTTTGATTTTGGGGGCATTTTTCCTTTATTGAGACAGAGATGGGAAAAGGGGGGGGGGAGGGGGGAAGGGAGGGGGGGCAGGGGAGGAAAGCGGGAAAGAGGGGACGGGAAGAACAACACCACACACACACACACACACACACACACACACACACACACACAACACCCCCACAACACACTACACACACACACATACATGAAAAACACCACAATACACACACACACACACACACACACACACACAAACACACACACACACCCCACACACACACCACACATACAACACACACTACAGTGATACACACACACACCACATACACACACACACACACCAAAAACCCCAACCCACACCACCCCAACAACACAAAACCACACACACACACACATACACACACACACATACGTGATACACACCACACACACAACAGTATAAAACCACACACCCCAACACCCACCGCCGCGCGCGCGCGCCACCCCCACACAAAACCACCCACACCACAAAACACACACACACACACAACCACCACACACACAACACACACCACACAAACACACACACAAAACACACAAACACCAACACACACACCACACCCACACACACCACAACACACACAACACACAACACACACCCCCCCCACACACAACACACACACACACACACACACACACACACACACACACTACACACACACACACACACACCAAAAGGGAAAACGCGCGTCGTCCCTCCATTTCCTATGTACATCACCCTCCCTCCCGGCGCCAAGTGAATATTCGCAAAAATTTTTTTTTTAAGAGAGAGAGAGGAGAGAAGAAAAGAGAGAGAGGAGAGAGAAGAAGAGAGGAGAAATGGAGAGAACGGGAGAGCCGAAGAAAAATGACAATCTTGGGGGGAGGTATAAATTAACTTGTTTTCCTTTGCAGATAGGGGAACGTTGCACCATTTGAAAACGGCCCTTTTCCTAAATTATCCCCTGTTCGAGCCTTTCTTTGGGGTAAACTTGTATGAAACGGTTGTGAGGGCTGTGCTTCCCGCGCACCCAAAGGGAGATGTACCAAGTCCAAAATTCTGTGATATCCCCCCCCCCCCCCCCCCCCCCCCCCCCCCCCCCCCCCACCCATAACCATTCCCCCCCTTCTCAGTCGCGCTGTCTAAGCCACAGTTCGGTACTCATTTTCTTTGCTTTCGATCTAAGTTACTATTGTTAGAAAACTGTTACATTTTACTAAACCAGTTTATATTGATTTCCCGTCATTACGGTTTCGTCTCGTCTAACATCAAATTATAATCTCACAAATCATCCGCATCATCACACTAAACTATCATCATAATCATTTTCTCGCCACACATTAGACGACAGAAACATTTCCCGGTTTTAATTGAATTCCGTCATTCCGCCACGCCCTCACCATTCTCTCACATCATCATCACATATCACCTCATCGTCATCTACACATAAAATCGCCAAAACAGTGTTTGCCTGGCACCTGCGTTTCACACCCCAAAAACCCCTTTCCCATACACAACTGCTTTTGTCTAATTTTCATCCCCAAAAGGAAGTAATCCAAGTTTGATTTTTTTCTTAAAATTTCTAAACCCCAACATATCATAAATTGTTAATCTATCTTAATTTTTAATTCTCATAACGTCTCATTATCTTTAAAAAAGCTTGTCCCTTCCCCGACGGCTCGTTTTCCTTTCCCAAACCCCATCTTTTGCCCGAAATTTTGGGAAACAAAAGGGCTGACGCTTCGTTTTTCTTTCCCCCGGGGCGTCGTGCGTGGTGCGTGCGTGCGGCGGCGTGGGGCGTGTGTGCGTGTGTGTGTGGTGGGGTGTGTGGTGGGGTGTGGTGTGTGTGTGTGTGTGTGTTGGGGGGGATTGCCCCCCAACAAAATTTTTTCGTTCAGAAATACTTAAAACAAACTTTAAGGGGGGTTAAAAGAAGCGCTTTTCCCAAGGCCACAAGCGTTTTTTCCCTGAATGACAAGGCCCCCCAGCCAAAGGTAAGTCACCAGCATTTCCAAGCCCCACCCCCCCCCCCCTCCTTCCCCCTCCCCCCTCCTCCCCCCCTCCCTCCCCCCCTCCCCTCCTCCCCCCCTCCTTTTCCCCCTTTTTTCTTTTTTTCCCTTTTTTTTCTCTCTCTTTTGGGCCCCCTTCCGTCTTTTGCTCCCCCTCTTTTCTCCCTTCCTCCCTCTCCCTCCCTTTTTCCCCCCTTTCCCCTCTTTCCCCCCCCCCCCCCCCCCCCCGAAAACCACACAACACCACACACACCCAAAAAACACACACACACACAAAACACACACACCACACAAAAAACACACACACACACACCCACACACACCCACAACCCCAACACACAACCCCCCACACACACATTATACCCATCGGACTTTGGGGGGCCTTCGTGGGTGCATATACACCATAGAATCATATGCGCACACCTTTTTCTCGCATTGTTTTAAAACACCACAGAAGACACAGCAGACAAAAACACACACACACACACACACACACACACACACCACAACACACCACAACACACACCAAAAACACACCCCGCACGCCGCACACACCACACACACACACACACCACACACAACCCCACACACCACACACACACGCTTGCACAGTTGCAGGGTCCTGCCTGGTTAAGTCGAGAGATAAAGCCATTCAATTTTTTAAAGATGCATTGCTTTAAATAGTTCTCATGAAAAAACCATTACAGTCGGAAAACACCACACACACACACACACACACACACAACACACACACACAACACAACACACACGCAGGCAACCACCCCCACACACACACCAACACACCCCACACACACCCACCCACACACACACATATAGGGCTGCAGCCACAGATGCACCACATTGCGGCTCACATGTCCTTTCTCCCTCTTCTCTGTCTCTGTCTCTCTCTCTCTCCTCCCTCTCCCCTTCTCTTCCCCTCTCCCCCTCTCTTCCCCCTCTCTCTCCCCCCACACACAAACACACACACACACACCACACAACCCAACACACCACACACACATCAATCCTCACCATAAACTTTA
>CM031608.1:46603707-46608707 GCA_018398815.1 Conus ventricosus | reverse complement strand
AGAGAGAGAGCGAGAGACAAAGAGAGAGAGCAAGAGAGGGAGAGAAGAGGGAGGAGAGAAGAGGGAGGGAGAGAGACAGAGTGAGAGGCACAGAAAAAGAAAGAAAGAGAGAGAGAGAGAGAGAGAGAGAGAGAGAGAGAGAGAGAGAGAGAGAGAAGGAAAGAGTGAGAGGGGGGGGGGGGGGAGAGCGAGAGAGAGAAGAGTGAGGGAGAGAGACAGAGTGTGAGACAGAGAGAGAGGGAGAAAGAGAAAAAAAGAGAGAGAAACAGAGACAGACAGAGACAGAGACAGAGAAAGAGAGAGAGAGAGAGAGAGTGAGAGAGAGAGAGAGAGAGAGAGAGAGAGACTCCAGACTCAAAATGTTTTATTCATATAGGCCATAGCCCTTAGAATGGGGGTATACACTGTAATTCATGTCGAAATTGACATTGGTATTCTTTACGTTATATACACACTTCGCTTCTTGGATGCTTTATATAAATAAATAGCTAACTGTTTAACAGTGTTTTCATTCGATGACGACATTAACAGGGTGAACTTGAAAAGGCAAGGATTATTGAAATACTTTTGTGGGATGAATTGCTCTCTAAGATCTTTTAATACTGGACAAACCAATACAAAATGAACTTCATCCTCTTTCGTAATTTGACATAATGGACAGATCAGATTTCTGGTAGACGACTGTCTATAACGAAAATAATGAGTAAATAGATCAGAAACACCAAATCTAAACTTAGTCATAATGCGTTTTATATGTTTGTCTATTTTCATTGACATGTAGACAGGTAAACATCGTAAATGGTTATATGTTCTGTATAATTCAAATCTGTCACTGATCTGTACATGAGAATTCCAGTTTTGCCAACTGCAATCAACCAGTCTTTCTCGGAATACCTTGATAAAAACATCCACATCACCGACACCTTGGTTCATCCATACAAATCCGAAACCATATTCACACATGTCATTCTCACATTAGTCACCCAGTTCTTTTTCCCTCTGTCATCTAAGTGTAACATCATTCGATATGCTTTGTATGGTAATCTGTAATCCTGCATCTGAATAATTCTAAGCCAGTATCGAACACATTTAACGGCGGAATTCAAAATATTGGAAATCTAGCTGTTTCACCATATACCAAATCATTTGGTGTTTGCAATGTTACTCCAAGGAATTTTTTCAGAGCAAAAAGATGGATCTTCTCACAATGTACAATAGCAGCAGCATCAAGGCCCCATATTTCAGCTCCATACTGCACCATAGGTTGAACTTGGGCATCAAATAACCTCAAAAACAACGTAAGGGAGTCATTATTTAGCAACGACAATTTCTTTAGTATGCACAGTAACACAGTTTTGGCTCTACTTGCTAAATCCTTGCAAGCAAAGACAAAGCTCAAGCGCGTTGAGAAATATATACCTAAGTATTTATATACATTAACAACAGGCATTATAGAACCATTATATGTCCATCTCTCTCTCGCTGCAAGATATCCACCCTTTCTAAAAACAATTATATTGCTTTTTGCCATATTAACTTTTAATTCTAATGAAGCAGCAACTCTTTGTAAAGTATTTAACTGGGTTTGTAGCCCAATTACTGTTTCTGATACCAAGGCTACATCGTCAGCCAAAAGAAGAATGAAAATCTCCAAACCGTCATTTATGAAATTTGCACCGTGCCTTCCACAACGTATAACTTCCTGCGTTAATTCATTAATGAATAAAGAGAACAGAAGAGGGCTACAGACATCGCCCTGTTTCACGCCAGAGGTACAGTTTATAGTCTGTTAAAGCAGCACCAGATCGCACTCTTGCCTTTACACTATAATACATACTTAAAACACATTTATAAAGTTTCCCATGAATACCATTTTTAAGCAGGATAGGCCACAGCAAAGTTCTGTTTACTGAATCAAACGCCTTCTCAAAATCAATGAATGCAACATACAATTTACGATTTAAACAAAACTGTTTTTGTACAAATGCCATCAGTGTGAACATGTGGTCAACAGTAGAATAATTTTTCTTAAACCCAGCTTGATATTCTCCGGTAATATTTTTTTCTTCCACCCACTCCTGCAATCTCCTGTTTATAATAGCACTGTACAGTTTACTGCAGATATTACACAACGAAATTCCTCTATAATTATTTGGATTGTTTGCATCTCCTTTTTTATACAATGGGATAACAATAGACTCGGACCAACATCTGGGATATACCCCTTGATCAAACAAGGAGTTAAAGATTTTAACTAAAAAATCTAGAAACAAGTTTGACTGACAAGCAGTTTTTATTAGTTCACCTACAATTTCGTCTGGTCCTGCAGCTTTGCGAGGTTTGATCTTTCTTAGAGCAATTTGAACTTCTTCTTTGGAAATGGGACGATTTAGATTGTTGTCGTCATAATCGGTTCCATCGATGTAATTTTCATTTCCCATATCATTTTGAAAGCTAGCATTTCCTTCAAGCAGATCCCTGAAATGATTAAACCATGTTTCTAGACTTATATTGTTTACAGGTTGTTTTCTTTTTTTCGAAATGTTATGAACGCAATCCCAAAAATCTTTTGATTATTCACAAAATTAACTAATTTGTCAATAAATCTTCATTATATTGTTTTTCTTTTCTTTTTAAAAGATGTTTGTATTCTCTCCTAGCTTTGCAATAGGCCGCACGAGACGGTTCTGACAGAGAACGTCGAAATCTGTTCAATAAGTTACGAGCATTTCTTTTGTTAAGTCTGCACTCCATATCAAACCAGTCGTCTTCTTTTGACATTTTCCAATACAAACCTGTTTCTTCATACCTTCCGCCGCCTCTTTTATACAACAATTAAACACGTTTAATGCATCTTCAATGTTACTATCAACCAGTCGTACGGCTTCTTGCATGCGCACTTGCATTTCGTCGGAAAAAAATGACATTTTTAAACAAATCAGCATGAGCTTCGCTCCAGACAATTTTTTCAATTGTACAGCGCCTGTTGTTGACCTGTGAGGATTCATAGTTATGACATGGGGAAGTGATCTTTAGCTCTAAAGGCATATGGTCAGAGTCGATTCTCTCTGACACACACATCTCACAACCACCACAAATCAAAGAAAACAAATCATAGGACATCAAAAAATAGTCATTGACACTGCTTCCGCTATCCGATATATATGTGTAGCGACCTTGAAGGTCGCCCTTACACATGCCATTTAAAATACACAGTTTGAAAGCAGTACACATGTTAAATAGCAGTTTTCCATAATTATTCAGGAAAACATCTTATGAATTTCGAACACACACGGGCCCACTTTTACGTTGATCATTGTATACAGTCATGTTATCCTCAAAGTCACAAGTGAAATTTGAAACTCTACTATTCAAATCACCGCACACAATCACATCAACTTCACTTTTAACAAAAAGTAAACAGTCACACAAAAATTCTTCTAGCAAAGAGACTCCATTTTCTTTATCAAGATGAGAATAGTATGGCGAGCCTTCAGGATGTATATATGCACATACAAGCATGACATGTTTTAAGGTGCCAAGCAGAGATTTGTCAATAAGAAAAGCACGGAACGAATCAGACACAACATCCACTGGCGTAAAATAGGGACAGATCTCATTCTTCACAAGACACACCAGCCCACCGGAACGCCTTCCACGTGCCGTAAACTTCAAAGCACGTGTACAATAAACTGTGTACCCAGAGAACACAGGCGACTGAAATACTTCAAATGTCTCAACAAAACAGATGAAATCAAAACCAGACACGTAAGAAATGAAATCGTTATCATGCATTTTAGAAAGTAAACCATTCACATTCCAGTGAAGAAACGAAAAAGTTTTTATTTCCTTAGAGAACAGTAATATGCCAATCCTAACTCACTTTCGCCCTCAAACCAGTTTTCGGGCGAAAGTGCCCTAGGAAATTTGGGAAAATTACTGTTCTCTGACAAGTAAGACTTCAATAACCAAAAAAATAACCCATTATCACAAACAAACTACTGTGCAAGGGGTTTTCCGTTTTCAAAACTAATTACTAAACTTTTCAGATTTCAGTTTTTGCTTAATCCTATGTTTTTCCTGATCATTTTCAACAACATCATTTTTAAAGCATACATTCATCAAATGCATCTCGGTCTTCATGTGAAATAAAACTACAGTCTTTAACTGTTCTCTAAAGTCTTTTAAAACTGAGTTATATTTTTGGCATTAAAATCCACACACTTATTCCAGCATGTCTTCCACTGAAAGCAAGTTTTGATAAAGTGTTTCTCTTTTTAACTTATGTCTCTTTCTGCCGAACAGTCATCTATAATAAATAGTGTCTGCGTTCCTTCAAACAGTCTAAAAACTGTTTCTAAACACTCACTTTAGTTTATTGCTAGGATCAAAATAAAAATTAAAATTTTCATCATCTGTCCATAAAAACCTTCTATCATGATTTGCTTTGTTCCATTTAAGTGTTGGACAGAAAACCCAATATGATTAAAAAATTTTAACGATAAAATGTTTGTAACAGGTCGAGGATAAATATTGTTTTTCCACAACCAGTCTGCCACAAATCAATGAGCAATGAGGAGTTTTTGTCATAAAGTTTAACTGCTCCATAGTTTTAATAGCAAATTTTTAAACTAATCCAGTTATGTTTTTATTTATGCTCTCTGTTAAACCTGTTAGTATAATAAAATCCTATGAGGCCTAAATGCGTAAGATTAATCCAATTCAGTTCTGTAAGATTGTTTCTATTTAGACTAATATTTATTTTTTTGCTTGTTGTTATGACCTTAATATCCTCGCCATTGTAAGAAAAGACGACGGTAATTTAAGTTTTCAACGTTAAGTTTTGCCCTTTAATTGGAAATTCCCTTTAGAAGGACGCATAAAGCCCAACCCCATCCCCCTCCTTATTTTTTTTTTTTTTAAGGAAACAAGAAAAATTTTTTTTCAAAAAAATTTTTTTTAATTTGTTTTTTTTTGGGGAAAAAAACCCCCCGGGCTCC
>CM031608.1:46593016-46603607 GCA_018398815.1 Conus ventricosus | reverse complement strand
TGTGTTGTGTGGTGTGTGTGTTGTGTTTGTTGTGTGTCGTGTGTTGTGTCTGTGTGTGTGTGTGTGTGTGTGTGTTGTGTGTGTGTGTGTGTGTGTGTGTTGTGTGTGTGCGAGAGAGCGTGGGTGCGCGCGCGCGCGCCGCGAGTGCATGCAACAAGTTTTGTGGAACCTTCTGTGTGTGTCAACTCGGTGGGGGTTTCTGTGTGTTTCAGATTCAGCTGGGATCCCCCCAAAGAGCGAGGCCGACGAACGAGCGAAAACTCACCCATCACTCACACCAGAGGCGTTTGTTTCGTCGGAATACCTACCACCACCATGGATTTTAGTCTGGGTGTGTGCTTACAACCAATACTCTACCATCGTGTCGTGAAAGTTCCAGAACATTGCTGCGTTGGATGAAAGTTTGGAAGTGATGCTTTGTTGATCGTGCATCGCCTCAGCAAGTCGTAGCGGTGAGATATTGATTTGGGCTGCCAGACAGACAACAGACTGCTTCCAAACAATATTTGTGAGCAAGGCAGAAACTGGCACTGTGGAGATTCTGTTGTATGTGTCGTGATTCTGATGAAGGAGCGAAACGGCGGGCAGAAGAGGAGGAGGAGGCAGGCAGGCAGGCAGGCAGACAGGCAGGCAGGCAGGCGAGTGGTGCCGAGGTTGTGTGCGGGGCTGGGTGGATGGATGGAACGAGCAGTCTGCTAGGGCCCACAGCTAGCAGTCGCTGAACTTTGGGAAGTGGGTGAGTTGAAAAGGAATGGTGAAATGTGTGGCTGCTTTTGTAGCGTGGCTTGGTATGTGTGTGTTGTGTGTGTGTGTGTGTGTGTGTGTGTGTGTGTGTGTGTGTGTGTGTGGTGTGTGTGTGTGTGTGTGTGTGTGTGTGGTGTGTGTGGTGTGTGTGTGTGTGTTGGTGTGTGTGCGTGTGTGTGGTGAGTGTGTGTGTGTGTGTGTGTGTGTGTGTGTGTGTGTGTGTGGTGTGTGTGTGTGTGTGTGTGCGGGCTTGGCGCTGTTTGTGTTTGTGTGTGGGTGTGTTTATGTGTGCGCGTGTTTGTGTTTGTGTGCGGGCATGCGCGTGTTTGTGGTGTGTGTGTGTGTGTGTGTGTGTGTGTGTGTGTGTGTGTGTGTGTGTGTGCGTGCACGCGCGTGTACATGTTGCGTGTTTGTGTGTGTGTGTGTGTGTGTGTGTGTGTGTGTGTGTGTGTGTGTGTGTTCTCTTCTCTCTGCCTCTGTCTTTCTCTCTCTATAGGTTCTGTCTGACTCTGTCTCAGTCAGTCTCTCTGTCTCTGGCTTTCTGTCTGTCTCTCTGTGTGTCTGTGTATCTGTCTGTCTCTGTCTATCTCTGTCTGTCTGTCTGTCTGCTCTCGGTCTCTCTGTGTGTCTGTATGTCTCTGTCTCTCTGTCTATCTCTCTGTGTGTTGTGTGTCTGTCTGTCTCTGTCCTGTCTGGCGCTCTCTCTCTGTCTCTTCTGTGTCTATGTGTCTGTGTCTGTGTCTATCTGTCTGTCTGACTCTCTCTGTGTCTGTGTGTCTCTGTCTGTCTGTCTGTCTGTCTGTCGGTCGGTCTCTTTCTCTTTCCCTCCCTCCTTCCTTCCCTCCCTCCCTCCCTCTCTCTCCCTCCCTCCCTCCTCCCTCTCTCTCTCTCTCTCTCTCTCTCTCTCTCTCTCCTCCTCTCTCTCTTCCCTCTCTCTCTCTCTCTCTTTCTGCTCTAGTGTATCTGTTTGCCCTGAAAAGTTTCTGGGAGAAGTTGTATTTTCTCATAATAACGTAGTATGTGGTGGTGGTACGGTGGAACTAATCGTTGCTCTATAGATTCTGTTCCTTCTATTTTTTGTCATTGGTTCCAGTTATAGTAAGCAGAATACGTTTTAGACTTCTTGATGTAAGAATAACCAACCATAAATAAGAGCAAATCGAGGTCTCAGAAGTTCCCCTGTGCTGTCACTAACATGCAAATTTGGTGTAACCCAGACAGTGGATGGATAAAGACCGTTAGAAGGGGTTTTCTGGATAAAGAATGACTGTATCCCGATGTGAGTTGTACAAAAAGCTTCATAAGGGTTTTTCCTTTCTTTCTTTCTTTTCTTTCTCTCTACTTTTGCATCAGTTCTTAGCTGACTTCAAGAGGCAAAACTGGAACAAGTATGTTTTTTGCGAATGATTAATTTTTCTCTTTTACTTAACATGTTGGAAACAAACAAACCACAAATAGCCTAAAACGCAAACCGAGAAACACACACACACACACACACACCACACCACACACAAAACACACCACACACACACACACACACACACACACACGCGAGGGCACATGTGTGCGCGCGCCCCCGCACACACACACACACACACACACACACACACACACACACACACACACACACACACACACACACACACACACACACACACACACACACACACACACACACACGAGGCACATGTGTGCGCGCGCCCGCACACACACACACACACACACACACACACACACACACACACACACACACACACACACACACACACACTGCAAGACTACAACGGACCTTCATTTATATCTAAAAAAAAGAATATTAGTGAATGAAGTAGACGATTTTGTCTGTCTGTATTATATGCTACAACAAAATCAACAAAATTTAGACCTGGTATCCCATTTGGCGGTTTACTGTGAATTAGCAAAAGGTCCACAGACAGGTTTTTGGTGTGCCGGTTATGTCATTATTTCGAAGAGGTATGATCACACCTTTATTTTTTTTTTTCAGTTGTGAGTCATTTTGTGTGCTATGAAATAAACGGATGATCACCTGCCTTACATCTTACAGTCAGAAGTGCATGTGAAGTATTGTCGATATCACTACCTGATTCTACGAATGGATTCAACTAAAAGTCAACACCAGCATCGCAGCAGGTATGTTTCACTCATAGCAGTGACAAAATGTTGAAGATGCCATCGTTGGCAGTAAAGATGTTACAACTTTGGTCTGATTGCATCGTCAATAGGGGCCGGGGCCTGAAATCAATAAATGATTGTGATTGACCCTTCCCTCTCTTCCCCCCCCTCTCCCTTTGGGTCTGTCTGTCTGTCTGTCTGTCTGTCTCTCACTCGCTCACTTTCTCTCTCTCCTCCACTCTCTCCTTCTTTGTCTCACTCTCTCTCTCTCCCCCCTCTCTCTCACTCTCACTTTCTCTCTCTCTCTCTCTCTCTTTCTCTCTCTCACTCCCTCACTCAATCGATCAGTCAGTCAGTCAATCAATCAATGAATGAATCAATCAATCAATCAATCAATCAATCAATCAATCATCAATCAATCTCCCCTCTCTCTCTTTCTTTCTCTCTGTCTCTCTCTCTTTCTCATTCTCTCTCTCTCACTCTCTCTCTCTCTCTCTCTCTCTTCTCTCTCCTCTCTCTCGTTTTAAGAAATACATTGCCATCTACAGCATGTAAAAACAGAAGGAAAAAAAGCGAAATAGAATCATAAACGACATTGGGATTAGGAAAGGACAACGACAAAATGAACATACACAGAGAAGAAACAACAGGCAGATAAACATCACAGCCAGGGAGGTGACGGAGGGTGGTGGGGGGGGGGTGGAAGGTGGGGGTGGGGGAGGGGACTCATTCTTTCCGCTTCCCACTATTCACGACTTTGATATATATATATATGGGGGTGCTGTTGGATTCTTTTTTGAACCCTTGGTGGTGAAACACCACAGAATTATGGACCGTGGTGTGTCTCTATTTGACACCAAGAGTGCAGAAAACAGTCAGCCGTATCTCCCTGATGAGTCCGATCCAGCGGACGAAAGGCCTGGGAGCGGGCAATACAAATAGATGTGCCTTGTAAAGGGATTACCATGGTTCCCCCAGACAGCAAGAGAAGGGTTTCTTATATTTATAATAGATTCCCCATTTTCTTCATCTTAAATTTTTTTTTTTCTAAAAGTTTAAATCTTTGCCAAGTCATTACTATAACGACTGAAGAATTGTTAGCCTGCACTTGTTTTCCCCCCTATTTAATTGTTCAGCATTATATTGTTGCTCAATTGGTGGGAGATTGCATCTCTTAGGAGATCCAAGTAAAGGTTGTTCTGTACAATTCTTAGCCACTCGCAATGCTTGGGTTATTGAACAGCAGAGCTGACCACTCACACTGTTCCATACCTTTTGATCTCCCTTGCATCCTTGAATGGATCCTCAAGCATAGGCTCAAAGATTGTCCCCTATATTTTATACTGTTTGAATAATGCTTTTAGTTTTTCAGCAACTTTTTTCTTCTCCGCACTTTTGTTTGGTTCCATTTTACTACCCTTCTCTGGCTGCTTTGGGGTGCTGTTGGATTTTTTTTTTGAATCCTTGGGGGTGAGAAAAACCAAGAAATTTTGGACCCCTGGTTTTTCTCTATTTTTACACCAAGAGTGCAAACACAATCCCCCCCGGGTCTCCCCGATGAGGGCCGAACCCGCGGAAAGAAAGGCCTTGGGGAAAAGGGGAAAACAAAAAGATGTGCCTTCGAAAGGGGTTTAAAGATGGTTTCCCCCAGGCAGTAGTGAAGGGTTTTTTCATTTTTTAAATATTCCCCCTTTTTTCATCTTCAATTTTTTTTTTAAAAGTTTAAATCTTTTGCCAAGTCATTCCCATAACATGAAGAATTTTTTTAGCCCTTTCAAAAAGGGTTTTTTCCCCCCAAAATTTAAAATTTTTCACTTTAAAATATATTTATAAAATATTAAAAGAGAGAGAGAAAAGGGGGAGAGAGAGGAGATTCAAAATTTAAAACAAAAAAATTTGGCCCCTTATTCTTAGAAATTGAAAAAAAATAGGGGAAGATAAGCATTCCCAAAACTGCAGTGGTAGATGGAATTTTCTGCCCAAAATAACATAATTGGGGCTTTAGTGGGTGTTTTTAATGGGAAAAAAAAAAATAAATGTTCCCCAAAAAGAGCCCCGCAAGCTTATAAATTCCTCCAAAGGGGGGACAATCTCAAAAGGGGGGGGAAAAAAAAACATAAAAAAACTCCTGGTCAGATACCCATATTTCGAAACCTTATTTTTTTCTTTATCAGTTTGGGCCGTGGGGTTTTTTGGGAAAGGGTAAATTTTACTCCTCTGCCTTTTCGGTTTTTAAAAAAAAAAGCAAATCAAAAAAAAGGGGGTGCCCAAAAAAATTTGGAAAGTTTGTTAGTTTTCAAAAAAAACCCCAAACCCAAAGGGGCCACCTACGGGAAAAAAAAAAAATCATGAAAGAGCAAAACCCAAACTACCAATTTTTTTTGGAAAGAAGAAAATATAAAAAAAAATTTAAACCCCTTAAAGGGGCACAAATTTCCCCTCTGTCGTTTATTTTTTTTTTTCCCCCTTTCCCCCAACCCCCTCAAAGCCCCATACTGTATGTTAGGAGGGAAATTATCACCACTGCAGATTTGAAAGCTTTTTTTCCCCTTTTTCTTCAATCAAGAATAAGAGCAAATTTTGTTAAAAATTTTCCTGTAAGATCGGGGAAAGGGTGCTCGGTACTTATTTCCCTTGGGGAAAAAATTAGTTTATTAAAAAAATATATATTTTTTCTTTTCATTTTTTCGGGGTACGCAGGCTGAAAAAACTTCCCCGGACACTTCCCCTGGGATACCAAAGGGAGGGGGAGTTTTTTTGGGGTATGACCCTTTTTTTTCCCCCCCCATTAAAGGGGAAACCAATACTCCCTTTTTCGGGGGAAAAAAATATATATATTATTTATATTTTTAAAAATTATGTATAATTTTATTTTTAAAATATTATATATAAAGAAAGTGGTTTAAAAAGTACAATTTTGGGCGGCCAAAAATAACGCTGGGGGGTGAAAAATGGGTTGGGGAAATTCGGTTTTTGTAAAAAGGTCCGCTGTTGGTTTGCCCCGGGGGGTTTCATTAAGGGGGTCGGATGTCCGGGATTTTATTGGTGGATGAAAAAGTGTCCAAGGCTGATGGGCTGCGAAAGTGTTTGGCCCCCGGCCCCCCTTTTGGGGTTCAGCTTTGTTCCCTTGATAGGGCCCGCCAGACTCTGATTCCTTTCCCCCTTGAAAAGGGGATTACAAGAGGTTGGGCTAATTTGAAAAAAAAATAATAATGATGATAATAATGTAAAAAGATGTTTTTGATGATGATAATGGGTGTTTTTTTATGGTAATTAATTTCAAAAAAAGAAAATAACCCTTTAAAGGGTAAAACTTGTTCTTCCTCGTTCCCTTTCCCCTATTAGATGAACAGGCCCCGGTTGGGCCTCGATGAAGGATGCCGTCCGCGCAGTTCTTCCCAGGGTGCCCTAAAGCTTGGTTTCCCCCTGCTGTCGGTTTTTGGCCGTACTTTCTCCTATGGCGATTTTACGTCGTAAAAGAAAATTTAATGGGTCCCGTTTTTTTTGGTCCCCCCACCAAGGGCAAAAACCCCACTCGTCCCAATGCCAAAATTTTGTGTGCATGTGGGGGTTTTTGCAGGCGTTTTTGTCCAGTTCCCCCAGGCGGGAAAATCTTGACCGGTTCCCCTCTTTCCCCCAAATGGTTTTGGTCTTCTGGGTTGTTTTGGGATGCAGGAGGGGGGCCATTTTTTTCCTTGTTGTGCCCCCGATGGTTGTCCTAATTTCATTGTAAGACACCCGGTTGTTGGCCCTGCTCCTTCTTTTGCCCCCGTTTTTTCCCCGAATGTCCCCCTTTTTCATTTCCTCTGGGGGCCACAAATTTTTGCTGGTACCCATTTTATCCCCCCCCACTTTCTCCCCTTGGCCCCTCAGGGGAACAAGGGGGAAGGAGAAAGGTTCCGTTCTTTTTTCAGCGGGGGGGTTCGGGGCTTGGAGCCCGGGGGAGGCCAGAGAAGGGGCCACCACCCCGCCCCCTTGTTCTTTTTGGGGTTCTGCAAGATGTTGTGGGGTTTCCCCACAGGGGCCCCCCCCCTTTTCCCCTCCAGTCGGAAATTGGGGGGAGACTTTCCTGTTGGAAATTTTTCAATTTTCTTCATCTCCCTCTTTGGAAACGGAGGAAAAAATTTTAAAACCCCCCCACCAAAACCCCGTTTCCCCCTGTGGGGGAGCCATTTTGTGAAGGGGCCGGGTCCAGTCTTCCTGGGGGTTTTGGTTTGGGAGAGTAATTCCCTGGCCAAGCCTTCCTTTTGGGGGTTTTTGACTGGGAAATTTCCCTTTTCCCTTTTCCCCCTCCCGGGGGTGCTGGTGCCCGTTGGGAACACCTCCCCTTTTTTTCCGGATTTGGGGGGGTGACATTTGGGCCCTTTGGCTTTGCTTTTTAGGGTTTCCCCAAGTGGAGTTTGTCTTCAAAAAGGCCCTCTTGGGGGGGATGAAGCGCCTTTTTTTCAAGGCTCTTGGTGGTTTTTGCTCATTCTGTTTTTTCATTGGATGGGTTTTTTTCCAACGGCGTTTGAATTTTTTCGCTTGGGTGAGGATCTTATGTCCCTTCTGGGCCTTTCCCCCGCCCGTTGCCCAGTGTTCTTCCCCTTTCCCTCTTCCGGATTGGGGTGGGTTCATGGCGGGGCCCAGGAAAGGGCCCCCGGCCCCCCGCCCCCCCGGGACTTTTATTTTTTTGAGATGGTCCCAGGTAAGACTTTGGCGCTGATGCCCCTGGGGTGAAAGTTCCCCCCCAACCCCCCCCAACCCCCACAAAGGTTTGGGGCTCCCCCCGTAAGTCTCTTTTTGGAACGTTCGTCAGGCCCCCCCGTTTCCCCCCCCGCAAGGTTTTCCTAGTCATGAACCGCCCCAAAATCTTAAAATTGGCCTTTCCTTTCACTTTGGGGAAAATTTCTGTTTCCCCCAAAAGGGGGCCTGCGGTCAAAAGGTCACTCCCTGGTTTGTTTTAGGGAGGTGGGGGTTCCCTGCAAAGCCTTTTTTGTTCAAAAAAACAGCTTCCGCCCCTTTCCCGCTTCTTGTGGTTTGGCCCCCGAAGGGCCCCCGGAGGTTGTTTTTTTCTTGGGTTTACAGGGAAAACCTTTTCCCTTTGGGCCCGTAGTTCCCCCCCGGATCGGAGCCAGTCGGAGGGCGTACCGTGCAGGGGGGAAGGTAACTCCTCAGAAACACCAAAACACCAGATCATCCGCGTAAAATCCAGCTCCTCTGGGCCCCTTTTTGGGGTTCCGACCATGTCCCAAATGTATTTTAAGTTTAGGAAAGGTTGGCAAAAGGACCCCCCCTCCTTGGCCCCTTACCCCCGTCCAAGCACCTTTTTCCCGCTTTTTTTGGACCCCAATCTTTAATCGGGCTTGGCGGTTGTGTAGGGAATTGGGGATCCCGGGTACAAATCCCTCCGGGCCAAAAACCAAAATCGCCGGGAGTTTTAGCCTAATCCGTCCCCCCGACTTTGGGTTTGAACGCCCCTCCTTTCAATTTAGAAAAGGGAAGCGTTTTTTTTCTTTTCTTTGGAAAAACGCCCCATGCTTTGCGTGAAAAAAAGTGATTTGGCTTCTGTTGATCTGTGGTTGGCGGAAGCCTGCCTTTCAGGGGTCAACAGCGAAGCCCCCAAGGGGGCCAGACAAACCCTTTTGTTTAAATTTTTTTCCATCAGCCCTTTTCCTTTCAGCTTGTAAAAGGGTGATGGGGTTGTAGCCTTTTAGCCCTTTTGACTTTTTCCCTTTTTCCCCCCTTTTGTTGGGGATCTTTTTGTTTTCCCCCCAACACTGGTTTGGGACTGATCCTGTTTTTCCAATTTGGGGTTTAAAAAAATTTTTTGAATACTTTTCCCCCCCCTTGCTCCCCATCCCCCAAGGGGTGCAGGGGGAAACCCCTTTTATTTGTAAAAGGGCTGGCCAGGGGGGACTTTTTCAGACTGAGGCTCTGCAACGCCCCCCCTTTTCCAGCTCTTTTCCCCCTTGTGGAAAACTGGGGAACATGACTTTTTTGGGGCTCTTTCCCCCATGAAGGGTTTACAATTTTGGGCCCTGGCAAATTTCATCTCTAAGGTTTTAGGAGGGGCTTTCCCGAAATTTCTGTTTTTTTTCAAAGACGTCAAAGAATTTTGGGCTGCTGCTTTTTTTTTCCCGAGAGGGTAATTTCCCTTCTTTGTATTGTTTTTGAGGGTGACTTGTTTTTTCATTACAGACCCGGGGTTTTTACTTTTAGCCCGGTTTTCCCCACTTGCGCCATCCCTGTCGAGATTTAGGGTTTAGTTTTTCCCCCTTTCCCGCTTTTTTTTTTTGCAGCTTGTTCGCAGGAAGCTTGTATTGGCAGTTTTCTTTTTTTCAGCGCTATGTTATTCCCCCAGTGATTTCCTTTTTTTTCGGCCCTGTCCCCGGCTTTTCCCAACGCCCTCTTCCCCGAAAATTTGAAGTTCCCCCCCGGGCCCAAAGGGGTTGTAGTCTTTAAAGTGCCCTCTTGGGATGGATTCTTAGCAGCTTTCAAGGGGCCTTTTTAAAGTTTTTGGAAAACCCCTTTTTTTTAGATCCCTTTTGCCTGATGTTTATTGGCTTTGTGTATTTTTCGTGGGGAGTTTTCAAAGAGAGTCAAATCCGCCTTTCTTAATTCCCGGGGGGGGAAAAAAATTTTGGGTTTTTGGGGGACTGTAAGTTGAGGGTTATAGGAGTTTGACGGGTTTTTGGTCACTTCCCCCCAAAAGGGGTTTAAAGGCTGGTTTTTGGGTCCTGACGGAAAAAAGGTTTTTGTGGCGAACGCAAAATTTTGGTTTTTGATTGGGTCATCCCGCTTTTAGGTTTGAAGGTGGGTTCTTTATTTTCTTGGTTGTTTAATGAAATTGTGTTTCAATTTTCCAGTCCCTTTTAATTTTTTTTTTCCTCTTGGGCCCTCTCCTCATAGCCCAATTCTCTGGGGTGACTGTTAAAAACACCCACCACCCCGCAGTTTTTTGTTGGGGGTGTTTTTTTGTATGGGAAGGGAAAGTCAGATCTTGAGGGCCCAAAAACATTGTAGATCCTGAGGGGGGGGTTCTTTTAAAAGGGAAATATCCCAACCCCTGGGAACTCTGCCTTTTGATTGGTTTTTGGAAAAATTTAGTTCTTGGCGGCATTGGGAAAAACCAAAACCAAGAAAAAAAGCACCCCCCCCTCCTTTGTTTTTTTCCTAAAGGGCCAACCTGATGGGGTTTTCGGAAAAACCTCACTTTTAAAAACGTGGTTTACGGGCAAAAGTTCTCCCTTTGGGAAAAATTTTGGTATTGATATTTTCTTTAAGCAAACCCTTTTTGGCCCAAACCAAGTTTTCTTTTTATGCACCCCTTCTGCATTCCATGGGGAAAAGTTTAGCATTCCCGGGCGGTACTGTTTTTTGGGAAACAGCAGGGGAGGGTCTCCTTTTCCGGGTTTCTTTGGGGATTTTCAGAATTTTTTTTGTCTGACCCCCCCCACCGTTTTGGGGGGGGGGACCCCTTTTGAGGCATAGGGGCCCCCGGTTCCCCCCCAACCCCCCCCCCGGCGGGTTCCAAGGTCGAGGGCCCCAAAAAAAATTTTTGTGGACTGCATCAAAATGGAAGCGTGGGAAGGTGGGTTTTCGGGGTTTTAGTTTGGGGCTAGCTGGGGGTTTTCTTTTGGGGTGCCTCGCCCTTTTTGCTCCCGGCCCTAACCCTCCTTTCCCCGGAGCACAGGGGGGATTTGTTTTTCCGAGGGAATTTTTCCCACCCCCC
>CM031608.1:46585516-46588016 GCA_018398815.1 Conus ventricosus | reverse complement strand
GACTGAAGGAGCGAAGCAAGTCAGTGCTGAGTTGAAAGGATATGATCACAGACAAAGGAAATCACCATTCACGCTAACGTCAGATCAAGGCAGACAGTTTGGATGGAGTTTAAGGTAACAAAATGTTCAAATTGATGAAGGTGGAATATTTTAGACGATGCTATGTCGAATATCTTATGCCACACGCAAGCACACGCACGCGCGCGCGCGCGCGTGTACACACACACACGCACACACACACACACACACACACACACACCACACACACACACACACACACACACACACACTCACACACACACACACACACACACACACACACACACACACACACACACACACACACACGTGCCGGTGCGCGCTCGCGCATGCGCACACACATGCATGCACGCACACATGCACGCACGCACACTTGTACACATGCTCGCACGAAAGCACTCACACACTGACACACACGCACACACACACACACACACACACACACACACACACACACACACACACACACACACACACACACACGCACGCACGCACGGACGCACGCACGCACGCACGCACAGCACGCACCACACCACACACACACACACACACACACACACACACACACACACATTTGTGCGCGCTCACTGGGGAAAAAAAGGGAATATTTGAGATTGCACATGAACTGGAAGAGAAGTAAAGGAAGAAGAAAGAAAGAGGGACGAAAGAAAGGGGTGAGTGTGTGTGTGTGTGTGTGTGCGTGTGTGTGTGTGTGTGTGTGTGTGTTGTTCTTCAGTTTAACGTCCTTCACTAAAGTGATTCAGACAATATTATAGGTAGAGTGAGCTTGATGTAAGGAATGAGAGAGATGCATTTTTAGGGGTGTAAGGGAGTGTAAGTTTTAAAGTGGTACGTAATGAATGTAATCATAACCTCCACCCCACCCATTCATCAAAAACATTTAATTTAAAACTAAAAATTGTAACTGTAACAAATCACAAATGCTAAAGATAAATATTTAAGTGAACAGTCTAATAAACATTTAGAAATAGTTTCAAGGGAGTAGTAAAATTGTTTAATATATCTAGATAGGGGTAAAAGAGTCGATCCATAAAACAAAACACTCAATACCTGATTTATTAAAAGCTCTTTTGTTTTGGGACAATGAATCAGAAAATGATTGACACTTATAGAATCCCCACACATCTTTTAATATCTTTGCAATATTTTGTTTTAAACGAATTTAAACGAAGCCATGGATTAGACTTTCAATCACCCTGGATGAGAAAATATATCTTTTGTATGATGTTATCCCTTTGTTTTTGTCATTAACATTTGATGCAATTGTTATAATAATATTTGTCCGAGTTCCTCAGTGTTTTTGTCGCATTATCATGAGATGTTTTTATTTATGATAGAGAAACATTCTGTCAGATCAAAGCGAACGTTTATTGTTACTGTGCCGCTAAGGTTTTGAGTTTGCCTTTTTTGAAAACTTTGTCTACTTGTTCATTTGCCGATTTCCCACAATGAGAGGCACCCAAAAAAAAGAAAATATTAATGCCTTTTTGGGAAAGAAGGTGTACTATATGATTAATTTCAGTTATCTGTCTAATCGTACACATGAACTTGAAGATTTAAATACCATTCAATGCTGCTTTTAAAATCAGCGCATATTACGAACTTAAACTGTTATTTATGGGGAAATTCAAAATGAATCCAATGATTTGAGTTATAGCAAGTAATTCGGGCGCTATATATGACAGACTTTTACCAAGATGAAAAACTTTTCTATTTTTTAAGCTAGGAATTATGAAAGCTGCTCCCGTGCTATATCATCTAATTTACTGAGCCATCTGTGAATATTTTAAGTGATGGCTGTCTTATTTTCAAGTGAGTGTAGAAAAAATTTTCTCAAAATGTTGGAGAATCCTTTTTTTATTATTGTAGTCAATGTAAAAGGGAAAAGCTTTTGATTTTGTACCCATTTTGGAAGGGGTTGAAAACGTGGGTTTTTCCCGGCGTATTATTTTTATCTATTTTTGTATTTTTAAAAGATCCGAGGAAAACGAATAGATAGATTTTGTGGATTGTATATATTGTGCCGTTTTCCAAAATCCTTTTCCGAATCTAAACATACCTTTTGAGCAAAAATTTTTTTGTGAGAAACTTTTTAAGATGAATTTTAAAGTAGAAGCTTTTCTAATTTCAGATAGAGGTAGAACCTACTTCGTTGATGTCCCTAAGTTTGACGTATGTGTGGGTACCCTGGGGCCCAATTTTGAAGGCTTTGCAATCAGTGCTCTGAAGTTTATTTGGGAAAATTTTTTTGGTGCATTAAAAATACTTCCTGAGCATATGTAAGTCTTGAGCGTACAAGGGCAGTTGCTAAAACAGTTAAACTTTTAGTGTTTTTCCCCCAAGAGTGTTTACTGACAATTTAAGGGAAATTCAACTTTTTTTGCTTTATTTAAAATATGGTCAATATGGTATTCCATGTTAGTTTACTACTTAGGATTTC
>CM031608.1:46573016-46575516 GCA_018398815.1 Conus ventricosus | reverse complement strand
CCCCAGTGATGGTGCGCTCGATCCATGTAGATGGTATTGAAAAGCGAGGGAGATAAAGGCAGCCCTGATACACCCCAATTGAAGAATGGAACCACTCATCTCAGTAATAGCCTCCCGGTGAGAAGAGTGAGCACTGCGCTGGTCGCTTTCACCGTCATCATCATCGTCATCGTCATCGTCATCGTCATCATCGTCATCATCATCATCATCATCGTCATCATCATTACCATTATCATCGTCATCGTCATCATCATTATCATCGTCATGGTCATCGTCATCGTCATCATCATCATTATCATCATCATCGTCATCATCATCGTCATCATCATCGTCATCATCATCATCATCATCATCATCATCATCATCATCATCATCATCATCATCATCATCATCATTGTCGTCGCCCGTCGTCGTCATCATCATCATCATCATCATCATCATCATCATCATCATCATCATCATCATCATCATCATCATCATCATCATCATCATCATCAATATAGTAGTAGCAGCAGCAGCAGCAGCAGTAGTAGTAGTAGTAGTAGTAGTAGTAGTAGTAGTACACGATACACGTTTGTTTTATTTGTCCTCATAAAAATACAAGGAAAATTTGTTTGGGGTGCCAATTATAAAAACATTCACACATTACAACAACTTATAAACAAGTGTATCATTAAAAATATTCCACTTTTTGCACTGTGCTCAGTCATTCCTTGTAAATTCATTTATCCATCTTGTGTCAGTCTGTACACATATATAAATATTAACACATGCACGCACACATCCTACCACCCCCCACCCCCCACCACCCCAGATACACACACACCACACCAATACAGAATCACACGCACACACCCCGCAAAAACAGTGTCACACACACACACACACACACACACACACACACACAACACACACACACACACACACACACACACACACAGAGGCACACACTCAAGCGCGCCACAGGGACAGTATTTAAACCGAAAAAATAAGACACGCAAATTCTCCCTTCTCTCATTGACTCTCTCATTGAAGAGGCGTACGGCAGATGGCAGGAAGGAGTTCCTCAGTCGGTTGGGGCCGGGCACTGAAACTCCTCAGGACCCGGGAAGATTCTCTCCTCTAGTGGTAGTAGTAGTAGTAGTAGTAGTATAGTAGCAGTAGTAGTAGTAGTAGTAGTAGTAGTAAATATCCACTGATTTACTTTCACTCCAGTTTTTACTTTATTTATTTCAATCCGTGGCCCATAGCGCCTTCACCCGCACTCTGTCGAACGCCCTCTTGAGGTCAGTGAAGGCATGGTCAGTCTCCCTCTGATGTAGGAGATGCTGTTCGCAAAGGATTCGTAGATCAAAGATCATAGATGTATCTTGCCTATACAGAATCGAGCTTGTTTCTTCAGCAGGAATGATATCTGCTTGCGGTTTCATTTAGGCTAGAACACCCAGGCTACATCAAAATGTTGTTATGCTCTGCATAGTTATGCGGGGATTGTCTTCAGTCGTGACAAGCTCCTAGCATAACATTATCAGTCTCCAAAATCCCTTGAAGTCGGAGTGTGGCTGCCCATGTGGCAGAGTAATCAAAAACGGTCACACACATAATGTTCTCATCCCCAGCTGATGCATTGTACCATAGTGTTCAAGTAACTCGGCTGTTTGGATGATCCCTGGAGTCTTTTAGCCAGGGTACGACAACAACGACAAACAACATTTCTCGTCTGCTTGGTTGATTTTCAAATGAGTCATCGTCACGTGTCTACCTCGTGCGCCGTTCAGTGGCTCATGACAACCAATAAACCTGTTTTTTCCAGAGAGAAGCGCGCCATGAAAGGAAAACGCTTTGGTACATAACGGTTTGTTTCTTGACGTCTGTGTGACGCAGGTTTTATTCTGTGGTAAGATTTGAGATGTTTTATACTTGGCTTATCGATTGATCTGTCAGCAGTTGGCTTTGTGTTGCATTGAAAGACATGAAAATTTCATCACTTGCTGATGAGGACAAGGCTGTTAAAAAGGCACGAAGATCCGATCAAAGGTGTGTGTGTGGTTTTTTGTGTGTTTTACTTTGTTTTGTTTTTGCTTTGTTTTGTCTTGTCTTTTTCTTTGTTGAGTGATTTTGTTCAAAAGCAAGCACACAGACTTTCAGACATAACCGATAGCATGTGTCGCACTTCCGGGTAGCCCATGCTTGTGCACGCACACACACACGCACGCACGCACGCGCACGCGCGCACACACACACACACACACACACACACACACGCACGCACGCACGCACGCACGCACGCACGCACGCACGCGCGCGCACGCACGCACGCACAACACACACGCACGCACACACACACACACACACACACACACACACACACACACCACACACACACACACACACACACACACACACACACAACACCCCGCACGCACGCACGCACGCACGCACGCACGCACGCTTGCACACGCGCTCGCACGCACGCAAAAACACACACACACAAACCCCC
>CM031608.1:46565211-46567711 GCA_018398815.1 Conus ventricosus | reverse complement strand
ATGTCTGCCAATCTTTTCTTTCTTTCTTTGCGGAAGATTGTTGATTAATATGTGCACTGCCCTTGATCTGGTAGTTCTTAACGGTTAATGTAATGGCGACCAGGAAGGTCGCTACACATATATCGGTGAAAATGGATGTAGCGTGAACGATTATTTTATTTTGTCCAGTGCCCTTTTATTGTATCATATGTGATTCGTGTGAGATGCGTGTTGTTGACCGTATTGAATCCGACCACTGTCCTCTTGATCTTGTTCTTTCGGTTAAGAATATGTTTAGTAGAATTGGTAATAAGGAGATACAAATTATTGAAAATTTTGTGTGGAATGAAGAGTACAGTCGAAAACTTTGTGAAGCTGAAAATCTCAGTACACTGAAAAATGCCTTAGAGCTAATTGATGTAAATATGATGAATCGTTGAATGTTTTAATGACTGTATAAGAACATTTTGCTACAGGTATGAAAAGAACCATAAATATGGACCCGACTAAACATAAGGAGGGATGGTTCGACGTAGAATGTAATCTTAACAAAAGAATAGCGCGTAAATTGTTGAGAATATTTTGTAGACCTCTGGAGAAGAATGATAAACATTTGTATGTAAGGTAGAAGTGAATACAAAAATGCGTTAGTTAGAAAGGAAAGAGAATTTAATTGCAGTATGTTAGAAGAACTCACAGCATCCGTTCATAATCAAAAGGATTTGGGGGACTGCATGAAACAAATTTCGCTGAAACGAAAACAACCCAGAAATAATATCCCATTAGATTAATGGTTCCGACATTTTGAGTCATGAAACAAAAAATTGCCAAATAATTATGTTTCAAAATGGAGTGACTGACGGCGGCGAACGAAGCAAAATTTAGAAATAGAGTTTGTTACTTACCGCCAATGACAATGACAAACAAAGCACATGACAAGACACTACATCAATTAGTGTCTTGTCATGTGCTTTGTTTGTCAATGTCATTGGCGGTAAGTAACAAACTCTATTTCCAAATAATTATGATTATGCCTTGTCAAATGCGGAAAATGAGTTAATGGACCGTCCTATTTCAAGTAATGAAGTTTTGCTAACACTTAACAAATTAAAGTCTGGTAAAGCTGCAGGTCCTGACGGAATTATCGGGGAGATTTTGAAAGCTCCGTGCGAACAGATCATAGTCTGTTTTATGTTATTCAATGCACTGTTCGATAAGGGTATTTTTCCCGAGTTTTGGTGCGAGTCTATAACTCTTCCACTGTATAAAAAAGGTGATGTGAACAATGTAAACAACTGTCGAGGTATCTCGTTGTCTGATGTTAGTAGCAAAGTATTTAGTACCATTATCAATTCAAGACTTCAAAATAGTAGAAGAAAATAACCTAACCGGTGAACACCAGGCTGGATTAAACGCGGATATTCGACTGTTGACCATATGTTACCCTTCTTGCCTTGATTCAGAGGCAATTTTCTTTAAATCGCAAGTTATACGTTGCATTTATTGATTTTGAAAAGGCGTTTGACTCGATCAATCGAAATTTACAGTGGCCTATATAAGATTTAAAAAAAAACCGGCATAAGAGGAAAATTGTTTAAGTGTATTCACAGTATGTATCAAGCAATTAAAACAAAGGATAAGAAGCGGCAATAAATTAACGGACAATATAATGTACACTAGAGGAGTAAAACAAGGAGATGTGTGCAGCTCTGTTCTATTTTCATAATTGATTAATGAGCTCGCAATTGAAATGGTAGAAAACGGCAAGCATGGTGCTAGATTTACAAACGATCTAACGGAACACTTCATTCTATTGCTAGCAGATGATGTAGCGTTGCTGTCGGAGACTGTAGTTGGATTGCAGAGACAACTCCATAATTTGAAGTACTCAGCCGATAGATTAGAATTAAAAGTCAATTTTAATAAAGCAAGACTAATCTTTTTAGAAAAGAGGGTCACTTGGCTTCAATGGAGAGATGGGATATATCATGGTTCTGTTATGTCCATTGTAAACGTTTATAACTACCTAGGCATATTTTTTTCTACTCGCCTGGGTTTTGTTGCTGCTTGTAGAGATTTTTTTTCTAGTAGAGCTAGGAATGTGTTACTACGTGTTTCTGAAGAAATTGTCTGTATTAAATAATAACTCCTTGAAGTGTTTGTCTAAATTTTGTATTCACAAATACAACCCATTGTGCAGTATGGTTCACAGCTATGGGGTTTAGATAATTAAAAAAAAACATGCTATCGTTCATTGTGAATCGGTTCATTTAACTGAGTTTTAAAAAAAAAAGTGTAGAATGTAGAACTCCAAATCATTAAGTATATGGTGAAACAAAATAGATACCCAAAATACATAAATTCTGCGGTTAAAAATGTCCACTACTGGTTAGAGTTGTTAAAAATGAATAATGATAGATTGCCACGAAAAGCGTACAATACATTATTTGATCTGAAAAGCGTACAATACATTATTTGATCTCCATTAAAGGAGCAAATTTAACTGGTTTTCAAATGTACG
>CM031608.1:46550211-46552711 GCA_018398815.1 Conus ventricosus | reverse complement strand
ACAAACAGGGCCTTGGCGATGGATACAAGATGCCTCCTCTCAAGGCCTTATGGATGACACTACAGTGATTTCATCCAGAGAAGACGAGACACGTCCATGGGCTGGAGAGGCTGGACGACATAGTTGCCTCATCCAGAATGAAGTTCAAGCCAAAGAAATCACGGAGTCTCTCACTGAGGAAAGGAAAAGTGGCCGAATCTGTGGTCTTCAGGGGTGCCAACCCAGGCCATTCCAACAGTCACAGAAAAACCCAGTCAAGGCCTTGGAAGTTTGGTATGATGTACGCTGAAAGACACACAAAGAGCAAAAGAAACCAAGCAGATGGCGGAAAAGGCTTGGAGACCATTGACCAGTGTGGGCCCCCTGGCAAATACAAGGTCTGGTGTCTGCAGTTCTGCTGAAAACCAATGCTCCTATGGCCCTCTGATGATATACGACATCTGCACCAGCACAGTGGAGGCAATGGAACCCAAAAATCAAAAAGTTCACAAGGAAATGGCTTGGTGTCCCACCCTGTCTGCTGACTTTCGCGCTGTACTGTCGCCAAGCAAAGCTAAAAACTACCACTGAAATCCATCTGGAGGAATACAAAGCGGGGAGATCAGACTTCAAAGCTGCTGGAGGACTCAGGAGAACAAGGTGGTAGAAGCAATCAACCCCCAGCTGAAGACAGGCAGAAAATGGAAGTTCAAGAGGGCGATGGATTCTGCAAAAGAAAGTCTCAAGATCAGAGAAATAACAGGCCCACACACAGACCAACAGACAAGGATGGGGGTGACCAAAACTGAATGGTGGTAAAAGGCCAAAGGAAAAGCCAAAAGAGACATGATGATTCAGGAGATGAGAAAGAAGAAGACCAAAAAAGACTCAAAACCCAGTCCAGCAGAGCCAGCAAGGGCAAGGACACGTGGGAGATTGCACTCCAAAGAAGTCTAATTTGGGAAATGACATTTGGCACATGGCCCCTCTCAGGATCAGCTTCTTCTCAGATCTGCATATGACCTTCTCCCCTCAAATGAAAAACCTGGTGAAGTGGGGGAAAACGACGATCCTGCATGCCCCCTCTGCCATGAAAAACAAACAGTGGAGCATGTTTTTAAGCTCATGTAAAGTAGCCCTGGCTCAAGGGAAAGGTTACACATGGAGCCAACCAAGTGCTCAAAGAGATTGTACAAGTAGTTGGGCTAGTACCACACCACAAAAGGGAGAATCAGGACTCCAAGAGCACCCCCAAATTCTTCACGGCAGGAGGCAGCAAATCATGGCCAAGAAAACAGTGCACTCGAAACATGCAGGCAGAGTTGCTGGATGGGGCAGATGATGGGAGTGCACTGCAGACCTCCAGAATGGAAGAGTCACCCAGAGATCATCAGCAAGAGTGGCATGAGACCAGACATGTAGTCCCCTCTCAGTCAACCCAAACAGCTGATCATGATCGAGCTCACGGTGCCATATGAGAACAGAATGGAGGCAGCTCAAATCTACAAGACTGAAAAGTATGCTGATCTGGCAAACAGCCTGAGGAGAGAAGGCTATAGGTCAAAGTCCTCACTGCAAAAAATTGGAGCTTGGGGATTTGTAGGAACGTTTTGCATACAGCCTCATGAAACACTTCAGTTGCAGGGAAGGAAAAAACCAGAGCCCCGAAAGCAATGGCAGAAGCGGCAGAGAGGTGTTTCAAGCTGGATCTGGTCAAGGAGGAACAAAAGTGAACTTCATAAGGCTTAATTACCCTACAAATATCAGGTGTCCCTGTGGCTCAGTGGTTAAGCGCGAGTCAGTAAGTAGAAATGAGCATGTCCAGAGGGTCATGGGTTCGAATCCAGCCATGGCTCGTCCCAAGATGGGGAAAAAAAAAAAAAAGGGGGCAGCAGAGGGACATCCGGGAGTCATGAACGGGTGTGGCCCAACCCCCCTAGAGTGTCAGGAGATAAGGGCCGAAACACTTGCTTGAAGGGGGCTTCTCTTCTGAGGACTCTCTGCTGCCACGCTCTCCACGAGTTTCTTTCTACTTGTCTGTCTTTGAGTGCCCATATAGATACTTGTCTGTCTTTGAGTGCCCATACAGAGACTTGTCAGTCTCTGAGTGCCCATATAGATACTTGTCTGTCTTTGAGTGCCCATATAGATACTTGTCTGTCTTTGAGTGCAACATAGAGACTTGTCAGTCTCTGAGTGCCCATATAGAGACTTGTCAGTCCCTGAGTGCCCATATAAGTACTTGTCTGTCTTTGAGTGCCCATATAGAGACTTGTCAGCCCGTGAGTGCCCATATAGAGACTTGTCAGTCTCTGAGTGCCATATAGAGACTTGTCAGTCCCTGAGTGCCCATATAGAGACTTGTCAGTCTCTGAGTGCCCCTATAAGTACTTGTCCGTCTTTGAGTGCCCATATAGAGACTTGTCAGCCTGTGAGTGCCCATATAGAGACTTGTCAGTCTCTGAGTGCCCATATAGAGACTTGTCAGTCGCTGAGTGCCCATATAGAGACTTGTCAGTCT
>CM031608.1:46532711-46540211 GCA_018398815.1 Conus ventricosus | reverse complement strand
GAGCCACACATATCCCCACGTGGTTGGTGTCGCGGACTCCCGACTGGAAGGTCATGGGTTCGATTCCCATCAGAGTCATCAGGGATTCTTCCGCCCCGACCGACTTCTAGCCAGAGTTGAGTTTGCAACGGGTTTAATTGGGAAGACTGGGACCACACAGTCGAGTTTCATCCACTAAATAGATGCGTCTTTGACAGTGTGGCTCAAACTTCCTGACTAACACTGCAGGTGCCTGTATCTCTCAGACCTGGTTGACGCCGGGATATATTATGAAAGTAAGTGTAGAGTACAGCCCTGTCATGCAGTCTCAGACCGGAATGGAAATCCGTAGCATCACTGGTATACAATGGGTACACATTTGCTGAGAATGAAATAAAAAAATAAGTACGGGTCATCAACAAAAGAAAGTAACTTGTTTTCAGAAACACACAGGCAAACAATTGCAATGGGAAATAATTAAAAGAAACAAACCAAGATAAATAATAATATTTTCACTTGCGTTTGAAACCAGTCACACATATACCTAGTTTCCGTCTAGTTTTCAGTGCATAAAAGAAATACATTGCCAAATTTCTAAGGATTAGCATGTTTTCAGATTGCATCAAATAAGCTAAACAATCGTCATTTGGATATTTTTTCTCGCAAACGTGAGTACTTTAGACATTCCAACAAGGAATGAAATTCAATTTTATTACAAAATGGACAGTTTTTTGGTTGTTCGTCATATCTGTTATTAATTCTTAAATCGCATAATCCCAAACAGGAAATCTCGAAAGAGCAAACTGGAATTTACTAATGTTTCTATTTGGAATGTAGATTTGAACGATCTGTACATTGAAAAGCGATCGGTCTGAGACATATTCGCATTCCAACCTTGCATATAGCAAACCAACATTCGTTGTTTAAGTTCCTTCAAGGATATAACTTCATTTCCAACCCCTCTATTTATCCAAATCTCTGAAAAAGAATATCAAAACATTTTTCAATATGATTTGACCAGTTATGATGATTGAGAGAGAGAGAGAGAGAGAGAGAGAGAGAGAGAGAGAGAGAGAGAGAGAGAGAGAGAGAGCGTATATATATATATATATATCTCTAAAACATGAAGAGCTAAATAACTTTAAAATCTTTGTTCGTTTGTCTGTTTGTTTGTCTGTTTGTTTGTTTGCTTTATCTTGATGACAAGGGCAGGTAAGAGTGATAAAGATGATGCTATCAGGCTCCATTCTGATCACAGTGCACATAGAAGAAGAGACGGCACTGTGCGCTTATGTCCAGAAGACATCGTCATGTCCACTAGGCCCCAGGGATACACACATCCATTGCACCCGTCAGCACATACCAGCAACTCTCTCATAAACGCATCGTCCATTAAGGAGATGAGTCTCCATTGTGGGCTTCCACACTTCCCATTTCAGAGCGTGGCATACTCACTCACTCAGTTTGGGAAAAATCCGCTCGAGGCCGAAAATGAACACAAACAACATGTTTCATTTCCTGTCGTTGTTGCTTCAGTGTTCGTCTGTTTATTATCAGTGAGTGTTCACACATCTCTCTCTCTCTCTCTCTCTCTCTCTCTCTCTCTCTCTCTCTCTCTCTCTCTCTCTCTCTTCTCTGTGGATGTGTGTGTGCGCGCGCGCGCGGGTGAGTGTAAGTGTGTGTGTGTGTGTGTGTGTGTGGTGTGTGTGTGTGTGTGTGTGTGTGTGTGTGTGTGTGTGCGTGTGTGTGTGTGTGTGTGTGTGTGTGTGTGTGTGTGTGTGTGTGAATTTGCTGTGGCATCTGCCCACAAATGTCTAGGGGATGGAGTGTGTGTGTGTGTGTGTGTGTGTGTGTGTGTGTGTGTGTGTGTGTGTGTGTGTGTGTGTGTGTGTCTGTCTGTCTGTCTGTCTGTCTGTCTGTCTGTCTGTCTGTCTGTCTGTCTGTGTGCGTGCGCGCGCGCGCATATGTACGCATGTGTGAATTTGTTTGTAAGTGATGGCTCCGTTGGCACGAGGGAGAGGGGGTGGATGGGTGGGATGGGGTGGGTGGGAGGTGATTGTGGATGGAAAGGAGTAGTTAGGAAGGGTATTGTCAGTTAGTGTGCTCAGGAATCTCTGCTTTCATTCGACGCCGTACCGTCAGTCCCCTGCCGTGCCGTTCCGATGACTTAAGACAACCAGCAACCACATAACGACACTAGCAGAATACAGCTTCTTTGTGACACAATAAAAAAAAAGCTGTCCTTCTTTAATACAAATTTACAACAACAAAAAAAAAGCATTTATCACATCACCGAACAACATGGACAAACGAATCACAAGACAAAACACGACGCGTTTCGACCTCTTGGGTCTTCTTCGGGCAAAAAATAAACAACACTCAGGACAAACGGAAATGAAGAACGAGCAATCACTTATCGTTGTCAAAGTATGAGCAAAATCCATAAGAAAGGTCAGTTCTGTAAGTCTGGAATACTGAAGTATTGTGCTGCAGTCACTCGCAGATTTTGCAGCCTGTACAATTCGGCAGCTCGATGCCCGATGGTGGAGAGGAGGGGGTTCTTTCCGATCATGCTTGGTTCTACAAGCGTTTGGAACTGTCAAGGAAAGACAACGTTCATGTTTACTGTGACCCCACCCACTTCCCTGAACACACAGACACTGTCTGTCTGTCTGTCTGTCTGTCTGTCTGTCTGTCGTCTGTATGTATGTCTCTCTCTCTCTCTCTCTCTCTCTCTCTCTCTCTCTCTCCTCTCTCTCTCTCTCTCCCCCTCTCTCTCTCAAATGTCTTCATTGCCTAGTCTCATATGTTGTTTACTTTCCGTCAAAATATTCATTGTAGAGTTGTTAATTGTTTCATTGTTTTCATTACAGTGTATATTTTTTTTAAATTCTGCGTATGCATTGCTTCGCGTTCCTCTTTTCTTTATTATTGTAATTGATATTTCTTCTTCTTTTTTTTGTGAGAGCAGGATGAAAACAAAAAGCAGTAAAGCTTATTCTTTAACCCTCAATAAAGATCATTTTGACTTCACTTCACCTCACGTGACACGCACACACACGTACGTACGTGCGAACGTATGCACGCACGCACTGCACACACATAGACATACATTCACACGCACGTATAAACAGACACGCATGCGCGCACACACAGAGACACACACATACACATACACACGCACACAAATACAGAGAGAGAGAGAGAGAGAGAGAGAGAGAGAGAGAGAGAGAGAGAGAGAGAGAGAGAGAGAGAGAGAGCAAAAACTGGGTAATACCAGATTCGCTTTGCTTACGCCTGTGAGATGAAAAAAAAGCCGTCCAAAATATACTTATAACACACCAAGCGGGAAAACGCTCCAAGATTTTTACCTGAGTGGAAATGAAACTTCAAACATGTCTATCTCCTCCACGTCTGCACATCTCTGTCATAATCACCCGTTTCATCCACTATGCTTTACCAACTACGACTGCTTTTGCCGTACGTTTAAATATAGCTTGGGGATCGATTCCCTTTTTTTTTCTTTTTTCTGTTTTCTCTTTTTTTGCATATTATAACGAATGCGTGCGTGCGTGCGTGCGTGCACGCGTGCGTTTGTAATAGGTGTGTGTGTGTGTGTGTGTGTGTGTGTGTGTGTGTGTGTGTGTGTGTGTGCGCGTGTGTGTGCGTGTGTGGGCGCGTTGTGGTATGTGTGTGTGTGTGTGTGTGTGTGTGTGTGTGTGTGTGTGTATGTGTGTGTGTGTGTGTGTGTGTGTGTGTGTGTGTGTGTGCGTGCGTGCGAGCGCGTGTGCAAGCGTGCGTGCGTGCGTGCGTGCGTGCGTGCGTGCGTGGTGTGTGTGTGTGTGTGTGTGTGTGTGTGTGTGTGTGTGTGTGTGTGTGTGTGTGTGTGTGTGTGTGTGTGTGTGTGCGTGCGTGTGTGTGTGCGTGCGTGCGTGCGCGCGCGTGCGTGCGTGCGTGCGTGCGTGCGTGCGTGCGTGCGTGTGTGTGTGTGTGTGTGTGTGTGTGTGCGCGCGTGCGCGTGCGTGCGTGCGTGTGTGTGTGCGTGCACAAGCATGGGCTACCCGGAAGTGCGACACATGCTATCGGTTATGTCTGAAAGTCTGTGTGCTTGCTTTTGAACAAAATCACTCAACAAAGAAAAAGACAAGACAAAACAAAGCAAAACAAAACAAAGTAAAACACACAAAAAACCACACACACACCTTTGATCGGATCTTCGTGCCTTTTTAACAGCCTTGTCCTCATCAGCAAGTGATGAAATTTTCATGTCTTTCAATGCAACACAAAGCCAACTGCTGACAGATCAATCGATAAGCCAAGTCATAAAACATCTCAAATCTCTACCACAGAATAAAACCTGCGTCACACAGACGTCAAGAAACAAACCGTTATGTACCAAAGCGTTTTCCTTTCATGGCGCGCTTCTCTCTGGCAAAACAGGTTTATTGGTTGTCATGAGCCACTGAACGGCGCACGAGGTAGACACGTGACGATGACTCATTTGAAAATCAACCAAGCAGACGAGAAATGTTGTTTGTCGTTGTTGTCGTACCCTGGCTAAAAGACTCCAGGGATCATCCAAACAGCCGAGTTACTTGAACACTATGGTACAAATGCATCAGCTGGGGATGAGAACATTATGTGTGTGACCGTTTTTGATTACTCTGCCACATGGGCAGCCACACTCCGACTTCAAGGGATTTTGGAGACTGATAATGTTATGCTAGGAGCTTGTCACGACTGAAGACAATCCCGCATAACTATGCAGAGCATAACAACATTTTGATGTAGCCTGGGTGTTCTAGCCTAAATGAAACCGCAAGCAGATATCATTCCTGCTGAAGAAACAAGCTCGATTCTGTATAGGCAAGATACATCTATGATCTTTGATCTACGAATCCTTTGCGAACAGCATCTCCTACATCAGAGGGAGACTGACCATGCCTTCACTGACCTCAAGAGGGCGTTCGACAGAGTGCGGGTGAAGGCGCTATGGGCCACGGATTGAAATAAATAAAGTAAAAACTGGAGTGAAAGTAAATCAGTGGATATTATACTACTACTACTACTACTACTACTGCTACTACTACTACTACTACTACTACTACTACCACTAGAGGAGAGAATCTTCCCGGGTCCTGAGGAGTTTCAGTGCCCGGACCAACCGACTGAGGAACTCCTTCCTGCCATCTGCCGTACGCCTCTTCAATGAGAGAGTCAATGAGAGAAGGGAGAATGCGTGTCTTATTTTTTCGGTTTAAATACTGTCCCCTGTGGCGCGCTTGAGTGTGTGCCTCTGTGTGTGTGTGTGTGTGTGTGTGTGTGTGTGTGTGTGTGTGTGTGTGTGTGTGTGTGTGTGTGTGTGTGTGACACTGTTTTTGCGGGGTGTGTGCGTGTGATTCTGTATTGGTGTGGTGTGTGTGTATCTGGGGTGGTGGGGGGTGGGGGGTGGTAGGATGTGTGCGTGCATGTGTTAATATTTATATATGTGTACAGACTGACACAAGATGGATAAATGAATTGACAAGGAATGACTGAGCACAGTGCAAAGAGTGGAATATTTTTAATGATACACTTGTTTATAAGTTGTTGTAATGTGTGAATGTTTTTATAATTGGCACCACAAACAAATTTTCCTTGTATTTTTATGAGGACAAATAAAACATCGTGTATCGTGTACTACTACTACTACTACTACTACTACTACTACTACTGCTGCTGCTGCTGCTGCTACTACTACTATTGATGATGATGATGATGATGATGATGATGATGATGATGATGATGATGATGATGATGATGATGATGATGATGATGATGATGATGACGACGACGACGACGACAATGATGATGATGATGATGATGATGATGATGATGATGATGATGATGATGATGATGATGATGATGACGATGATGATGACGATGATGATGACGATGATGATGATAATGATGATGATGACGATGACGATGACCATGACGATGATAATGATGATGACGATGACGATGATAATGGTAATGATGATGACGATGATGATGATGATGATGACGATGATGACGATGACGATGACGATGACGATGATGATGACGGTGAAAGCGACCAGCGCAGTGCTCACTCTTCTCACCGGGAGGCTATTACTGAGAGTGAGTGGTTCCATTCTTCAATTGGGGTGTATCAGGGCTGCCTTTATCTCCCTCGCTTTTCAATACCATCTACATGGATCGAGCGCACCATCACTGGGGGTGGGGGGGGGGGGGGGGTGCGGAGGGGGGGGGGGGCTCTTTTGAAGATCAGGTCCGCTCAGTCACCTCGGAGGAAGCACCATCACAACCTCCGCTTTGCAGATGACGTCGATAGCCTGCAAGGCAGTGAACACGACCTCACCAGCCTGTGAAAGGCCGGGGGGAAACATCCCTATCAATACTGACCTAACTCCACGTGAACACGACCTCACCCAGCCTGTTGAAAGGCCGGGGGGAAACATCCCTATCAATACTGACCTAACTCCACGTGAACACGACCTCACCCAGCCTGTTGAAAGGCCGGGGGAAACATCCCTATCAATACTGACCTAACTCCACGTGAACACGACCTCACCCAGCCTGTTGAAAGGCCGGGGGGAAACATCCCTATCAATACTGACCTAACTCCACGTGAACACGACCTCACCAAGCGTGTTGAAAGGCCGGGGGGAAACATCCCTATCAATACTGACCTAACTCCACGTGAACACGACCTCACCAAGCGTGTTGAAAGGCCGGGGGGAAACATCCCTATCAATACTGACCTAACTCCACGTGAACACGACCTCACCCAGCCTGTTGAAAGGCCGGGGGGAAACATCCCTATCAATACTGACCTAACTCCACGTGAACACGACCTCACCCAGCCTGTTGAAAGGCCGGGGGGAAACATCCCTATCAATACTGACCTCACAGTGAACACGACCTCACCCAGCCTGTTGAAAGGCCAGTGGGAAACATCCCTATCAATACTGACCTAACTCCACGTGAACACGACCTCACCAAGCGTGTTGAAAGGCCGGGGGGAAACATCCCTATCAATACTGACCTAACTCCACGTGAACACGACCTCACCAAGCGTGTTGAAAGGCCGGGGGGAAACATCCCTATCAATACTGACCTAACTCCACGTGAACAAGAAGCTAACTGACCGTTACACTTTCATCACGGAGGTGTCACTGCGGGCGGACTAGTCTCATACGCTACACCACATCCGCCAAGCTTTTTGAGACGACCCTGCGCATGATTTGAAACTGATGGATGAATGACTTTCATGCCCAAGATGAGAGAATTGAAGAAGAGGGTCTCGTGGCTACGACTTGGCACATTAATGTCTGACCTACAGCGTTAGCCCAACGCGCTGGTCAGACTTTGGGTAAAGTACCTCACATTGGTTATGCCATTATCAGTGTGTGTGTGTGTGTGTGTGTGTGTGTGTGTGTGTGTGTGTGTGTGTATGTATGTGTGTGTGTGTGTGTGTGTGTGTGTGTGTGTGTGTGT
>CM031608.1:46512711-46515211 GCA_018398815.1 Conus ventricosus | reverse complement strand
GAAGTAAGAACCCTCTGTAATGAAACAACAAGTCACACCTCTATAACAATACAAGAGAATGGAAATTATCTCTCTGGAAAGAAAGCAGCAGACCACTTCATAGACGTTATGAAAACATCAGCAATCTGGAAGTCCCTCCTGAACATAGAGCTGCAGTGCACAGGGCCCAATGTGAACTTCATGAGGAAGAGCCCCAAGAAAAAGTCATGTTCACAGCTTTCACAGAGAAAGAGCTGGAGGAAGCGTTGCAGAGCCTCAGTCTGAAGAAGTCACCTGACCAGACGGAATCACAAATGAAATGATTCTGCATCTTGGGATGAAGAGCAAGGCAGTCATTCTAAAATCTTTAACTCCAGCTGGAGACAGGATCAGTACCACAGTGTTGGAGGGAAGCAGACATGATCCCCATTCACAAAAAGGGAAAGGACAAGTCGAAGGCTGACAGCTACAGACCCATCAGCCTTACAAGCTGCTTAGGAAAGCTGATGGAGAGACTTGTCAACACAAGGCTTGTCTGGCACCTTGAGGAGCATCAGCTGTTGAGCCCTGAACAGGCAGGCTTCCGCCAACACAGATCAACAGAAGACCAGATCACATTTATCACGCAAAGCATTGAGGACGCTTTCCAAGAAAAGAAGAACACGCTTGCTGTCTGGATTGACATGGAGAAGGCGTTCGACAAGTCTGGAAGGACGGACTTAGGCTCAAACTACGGCGATGTGGTGTGTCTGGGAGGATGTACACCTGGATCAGCCAGTACCTACACAACCGCCAAGCCGAGTAAAGATTCAGGGCCAAAAGAGCAAGAAGAAGGTGCTGAGACAGGGAGTACCACAAGGAGGAGTCCTTTCGCCAACGCTGTTCCTCATCTTCATAGATGACATCGTCAGAGAACTGCCAAAAGGGGTCAGAGGAGCGATCTACGCAGATGATCTGGTGCTTTGGTGCTCTGAAGAGTACACCACCACAGCACAGGTACGCCTCCAGACTGCGCTCAACAAGATCAGCGACTGGACCAAGGAATGGCTTGTCTCTGTCAACTCAAGCAAAACAACCTACACGGTCTTCAGCCTATCCAGCAAGAAGCAAGAGGCGAAGCTGACATTGAACAACCAAAGGCTTGCAGAGGAACCCACACCTACCTATACTACCTGGGAGTGACCTTTGACCGCAGGCTCACTTGGAAACAGCAGATCACCAGATGCTGTAGCAAGGCCAAGTTGAGACTGGCGATCATGACAAGGAAACTTGCGGGGACGGACTGGGGGGCTGACGAACGTATCCTGAAGAGACTCTATACGGGAGAGTCGACCTGTAGTTGAGTACGGGACGTCAGCATGGGCATCAGCTGCAAAGTCTAACCTCGACCATCTCAATAAGATACAGAACCAAGCTCAGCGTGTCATAACTGGCGCCATGAGATCCACCCCAATCCTGAAGATGGAAGAGACCACTGGGCTACAGTCATTGGAGGACAGAAGGGACACAAAGATCCTCATCCAAGCAGCAAAATTCAAACGCCTTGAAAACCATCCAATGAACACCAGAATGAGCAGACCCACCAAGAGCGGTTGAAAAGAGCAGCTTCATCCACCAGCCAAGACGCCTTGAAAGACAAACTCCAGTCTTGATGGAACATGAAGCAAAGCCTATCCCGGCAAATGTCACCCACCCATCTCGAAGAGGCAGGTGTTCCCAACAGTCGTCACCAGCATTCCCGGAGTGGAGAAGAGAGGAATACAGTCAGACACCCAAAGGAAGGCTCTGGCCATGGAGTACATCTGCAACCAGTATCCCCAGGAAGACTGGACCCATGTCTTCACAGATGGCTCCGCCACAGAGGCAACGAGGGATGGTGGAGCTGGAATCTTCCTCCGATACAAAGATGGAGATGAAGAAATTGCAATTCCAACAGGAAAGTACTCCACCAACTTCCGAGCTGAGCGAGAAGCCCTCTGTGAGGCAGCCACAACAGTCTTGCAGAACTCCAAAAGAACAACGGGGCAGGTGGTGGTCTTCTCTGACGCTCTCTCCGTGCTCCAAGCCCTCAAGAACTCCCGCTGCAAAGAACAGAACCATCTCACTTCAGCCCTTGTTGCCCTGAGTGCCAGAGTGGAGAAAGGGTGATACAATGGGTACCAGCACACTGTGGCACCAGAGGCAATGAAAAGCGGACATTCTGGCAAAAGACGGTGCACAGAAGGAGCAGGCCAACAACCTGGTGTCATACGATGAAATTAGGACAATCATCAAGGCACAACAAGGAATAAAATGGCGCCTCCTGCATCCCAAATACAACCCAGAAGACACATACCATTTGCTGGGACGACGGGAACAGGTCAAGATCTTCCGCCTGAGGACTGGACACAATCGCCTGCTCCACCACATGCACACAAAATTTGGCATTGGACAGAGTGGAGAGTGCCCTTGTGGTGAGGGACCAATGACAACTGACCACATCCTTCAAGTCTGTACGACGTATGCAGCATCCAGGAGAAAG
>CM031608.1:46502711-46505211 GCA_018398815.1 Conus ventricosus | reverse complement strand
GGACTTCTCTCTCTCTCCCTCTCTCTCTCTCTCTCTCTCTCTCTCTTCTCTCTCTCTCTCTCTCTCTCTCTCTCTCTCTCTCTCTGTTTCATTCATCCAAAGTATTGTAACAATCCCAGTGATGTCAGATGAACTTTATTTTTAGCATTCACAAAACGCACAGATCGTTAGAAATTTGGCTATAATGTGTCTTTATAAAGCCTTTTAGAGGAGAGACATTTGTGTCCCTTGACATGAAGTGCATGATGTCGTGTACGACCTGGTGCAATGTTGTTCTTTTCCTTTTTCTCTTCGTTTCCTCGAAGTTGGTAAAAACGTTTCCAGGTTGTCTTTTGATTTAGTTTTTTAAACAGATGATAGATTGACACTATCACCTAAATTTGTCTTGTTACACTGATCATTAATGTTCGCACCCCTTCAAACGGGGCTTTGGCCTTACTGAATAAAATTTTGTTCTGTTCTGCGCTCTCTCTCTCTCTCTCTCTCTCTCCTCTCTCTCTCTCTCTCTCTCTCTCTCTCTCTCTCTCTCTTTGTCCCCTCTCTCTCTCTTTCTCTGTCCTTCCCTCTCTCTCTCTCTCTCTCTCTCTCTCTCTCTTTCCTTCTCTCCCTCTCTCGTTCTCTCTTTGTCTCTCTCTCCCTGTCTGTCTGTCTGTCTCTCTTTCTCTCTTTGTCTGTCTGTCTCTCTCTCTCTCTCTTTCTCTCTGTCTGTCTGTCTCTGTCTCTGTCTCTTTTTTTCTCTCTCTCTGTCCCCTCTATCTCTGTCCTCCCTCCCCTCTCTCTCTCTCTCTCTCTCTCTCTCTCTCACTCTCTGTCTCTCTCTTTACTTCTCTCCCTCTCTCTTTCTCTCTCTGCTTCTCTCTCTGTGTCTGTTTTTCCTTCTCCCCCACCCCTGTCTCTATCTGTCTGTCTGTCTGTCTGTCTGTCTGTCTGTCTCTCTCTCTCTCTCTCTCTCTCTCTCTCTCTCTCTCTCTCTCTCTCAATTGATGATAGTTAATGTTAGTGTGGTAGCAGTGCTGCTGGTGGTGATATAGTTGCTGTTTGACGTAGGGCCAATGTCATTGATGGCAGTGGGGGCTGTTGGTGCTGAAAGTGGAGAGAGTGATGGAGGTAACGGTTCTTGCTGTGGTGGTGGTGGCAAGTTATATTCCAGGGCGGAGGAGGGGGTAGGAGGTAGATGCATGATAGTGGTAGTGATACGAATACAGGTTGTAGCTGTTGGTTCTATGGTGATCATAGACCTTATTGGAGATTGCTGGATTGGTCATTGTAAAGATCTATTGCCTTGAGTCCTCTGAGAATACCGTCATCCAGTGGATACCCTGACACTGCAATATATATGGCAATGAGGAAGCTTACCAATTGGCAAAGAAAGGAGGACAGCAGCCCCAACTGGAGCAGGAAGTCTCCTTTGAAGAAATCAAAGAGAAGCAAAAAAGAAGATGGCTTGAGCAGCACCCAGACTTCAACAAGAGGGATGCATACTACCTGCTGCCCAGGTCAAACCAAGTGATCATTGTGATGCTGAGCACAGGGCACTCCAGACTGAGACATCACATGTTCACAAAATTCCACATTGGCGAGTCCTCAGGTTGCCCATGCAGTACAGCCCCAATGGCAGTGGAACACTTCCTGCAGGACTGTCCCACACATAAAAAAGCTAAGAGCAGAGACCTGGCCCGCAAAGGAAAAGCTTTATGAATCACTGGAGGGCCTCCGCTGTACGGAGTTCATGTCTCTGGGGTTCATGTCTGAGAGTCCGAAGAAGAAGAGAGTTTGCAAACCAAGTTGTGTCTCCCCACGGCATGGCGTCATTCTTCACCTCCTCCAAGCTCTTTTCTTCCCCATCCCAGTGACGCCCTGTGGAAAAGAGAGTTCGAAAATCTGCAAGGGAGGTAATCTCTGTTCATGATCCCGTTCAGCGGAGAATGATCCCGCCTTTTTCATGGGATAGAGTCCACAGTGGGTGAGTACGCCCACTGCAAGTTGACTCCGTCAGCCAGCTCAAGAGAGATCAAGGCCAGAACAGGAAAGAGAAACTGCGTCTGGAATGCAGACAGTCAATATCTCGACCCATTAGACTGACGTTCGCTTCAGATCAGACAGTTTCCTCTTCAGATCGATTGGACTGACCTACACACTGAGAAAAGATAACTCTGTTTGCGATGGGAGGAATAGGCGTCGTTATCTCCCCTGATTTCTTTCCATCCGTCCTGGAATAGGTCTCGTTGTGGTCCCTACCTCTGTGACAGTGTTTAATTCGGATGTCGACCAGATGTTAGCCCTTTGCTCCATTCCTGGCCAACCTAGAGGATCACCCTGACACAACCAATGTTAGCTGGGTTACTCAAGGTCTGACCAGCGCGTTTGGGCAAAGGCTGTAGGTCTGACATCTGCTAAGTCGTAGTAGCCACCACACCCTCTTCTTCAATTCTCTCATCCTAGTCATTAACTCATTCATTTATCCCACCAGCTTAAAATCATGCGCAGTGTGGTCTCAAAA
>CM031608.1:46497672-46502611 GCA_018398815.1 Conus ventricosus | reverse complement strand
CTTAGCGGATGTGGTGTAGCGTATATGGGACTAAAGTGAAAACACATGTATAGTTGTACGGGTAGCAGCCACGATTTCTTTTCTTTTCTCCCTCAGGGCAGATCACTCTGAAATTTCACACAACCAATTCTTCTGTCAGCCAATTGGTGTGTGCAATGTAGCACTGAGAACTCATCAGCTTTCTATTGTCATAGGCTAGGTCTTTCGCTTGGCTATGAATTGTCAGTGACTGAATTGTTGAAGTTTTTTTTCGAAAGAAGCAAAGAAGAAGAAGAGGAAGAAGGAGAAGAAGAAGGAGAAGGAGAGGAAGAAGAAGAAGAAGAAGAAGAAGAAGAAGAAGAAGAAGAAGGAGAGGGAGAAGGAGGAGAAGAAGGAGAAGACGAAGGAGAAGAAGGAGAAGAGGGAGAAGAAGGAGACGAAGGAGAAGAAGAACAAGGAGGAGGAGGAGGAGGAGGAGGAGGAGGAGGAGGAAGAAGAAGAAGAAGAAGAACAAGAAGAAGGAGAAGGAGAAGAAGAAGAAGAAGAAGAAGAAGAAGAAGGAGAAGAAGAAAAAGGAGAAGGAGAAGGAGAAGAAGAAGACGAAGAAGAAGAAGAAGAAGAAGAAGAAGAAGAAGAAGAAGAAGAAGAAGAAGAAGGAGAAGAAGGAGACGAAGGAGAAGAAGGAGACGAAGAAGAAGAAGAAGAAGAAGAAGAAAGAAGAAGAAGAAGAAGAAGAAGAGGAGGAGGAGGAGGAGGAGGAGGAGGAGGAGGAGGGGAGGAGAGAGAAGAAGAAGAAGAAGAAGAAGAAGAGGAGGAGGAGGAGGAGGAGGAGGAGGAGGAGGAGGAGGAGGAGAAGAAGGAAAAGGAGAAGGAGAAGAAGAAGGAGAAGGAGAAGGAGGAGAAGAAGAAGAAGAAGAAGAAGAAGAAGAAGAAGAAGAAGACGAAGAAGAAGAAGAAGAAGAAAAAGGAGGAGGAGGAGGAGGACGAGTACGAGGAGGACGAGGACGAGGACGAGGACGAGAAGAAGAAGAAGAAGAAGAAGAAGAAGAAGAAGAAGAAGAAGAAGAAGAAGAAGAAGAAAACCGCCCGACTATAAACAAAAACAGTTAGTTGCAAAGTGAAGTGACTGCTGGCGAAAATCTAAAACAAATCTTAAAATCTTAATGTAAGAACTCCACCAAAACAACATGGACGAAACAAGAATCACAAGACAAAACGCGACGCGTTTCGACGTCTTAGGTCTTCTTCAGAAAGAGAAACAGCACTCAGGACAACGGAAACGAAGACCGAGCAATCACTTCGTTTGGTCAAATTCGGCGCAAGATGGGCGTTGTTTAAAGAGTTGTTTCGATTGTTTTTAATGTTCATCAAAAGTCAATCTTTTCTTGGATTATTTCGTCGCTGCATGCTACGAACAGCACTCAAACCGAACACCAACCACGTGAAGTAACAAAGCAGCACAGAGTGTTTGCTCACAACCTCACCACTGTGTCGGACATTTCCCTGTTGTGTCCGGCTGGCTCGGCTGTGTATTATCTGAAGTAATGGTTCCAGGAAAGCCTCTCTCTGGAAGGGTGGAACCAGAAGTGTGGCGAGGCTGGTTGTATTGGTCGGTGCCAATGACAGCTTGTGATTGTTGTCGGTCATGGCCACACGCCACGATTAGGATTGTGGACTAAAACACTATTATAATCCATGACAGCGTTTTGAGGCCTTTCATCAGCATTAAATGTTAAACTCAAGAGCAACTCCCAACCAATTAATTCAATTGTTTTTTTTTTTTGGGGGGGGGGGGGATCTTCACGGATGAAATCACAGACAAGCTTCAAATACCGTGACCTTCCCCTTAGTTGACAACACATGTCAGGCCTTTGCACTCACCCGTGACCCTGTTTTTTGCTCTTTCTTCAGAAGCACAAGATGATTCCATTCCTTTGATTTTAAATCTGTGTGCTTGGAACCACATGTCTTGTACATTGATGGCCATATCAAATAGAATGAGGAGAATCAACGTTCAGACACAATGCAAATTCTCAAAACAATCCAGTTGCGCCAGTCTAGAAATAATCAGCTTCTTAAGCAAAGCCTTAGTGTATCAATTTTTGGTGTGCAGCCTGTGGGCCAGAAGAAGATGCTACCGCCGGCTGATGGATGGTATTCGATAGTTGGATCGTTTTCTACGGGGGAGGGGTGGATGGGGGGGGGGGGGGGGGGGGGGGGAATCGGGGGTGGAGAAAAAGGGTTGTGCGGAGCCAAAACACAGAGCATAATACCGTAATAAGTTTCCCAGTGTGGCATACACAAAAATCTGGCGTGGACGAAACACACACATACACACAAACACACGCGCGCGCGCGCGCACGCCTGTGCGCATGCACGTAGGCACGCACACACACACACACACACACACGCACGTGCGCATGCACGTAGGCACGCACGCACGCACACACACACACACACACACACACACACACACACACACACACACACACACACACACACACACGTCTGTGCGCATGCACGTAGGCACGCACACACACACACACACACACACACACACACACACACACACACACACACACACACACGCACGTGCGCATGCACGTAGGCACACACACACACACACACACACACACACACACACACACACACACACACACACACACATACATACACACACACACACACACACACACACACACACACACCCGTCTAATATCACGATTAGTGGAAAGACGTTAAATGAATGACACACACACACACACACACACACACACACACACACACACACACACACACACGCAGCCCCCCCTCCCCCCACACATACATAGATACATACATACATACATACATGCATACATACATACATACATACATACATACATACGTACGTACGTACGTACGTACGTACGTACATACATATGCATATACTGTTTATACTTATCTCCCCCTATTTCTTCAATCTAAAACATAAGAGCAAGCTTTGTTTATAATTGAATATATATACACACACACACACAACACACACACACACACACACACACACACACACACACACACATATATATATATATATATATATATATATATATATATATATATATATATATATATATATATTTCCAAAATTTTCGGCTTTAATGCCTTCCTCAGTGGTGAATTGACTGGCCGGCGAGTCACACAACATTTGTACATAAAAAGAACGTGAATAAAATTCACTGTCTCAAAACAAGAAGCTTAAAAGGAAAAGGAACCAGCCGCCGTGGCGAAGTGGTTAGCGTCGCGGACTCCCGGCTGGGAGGTCGTTGGTTCGAATCCCATCAGAGGCATGTGGGTTTTTTTCTGCCCGACCGGCTCCTACCCAGAGTTGAGTTTGCTGCGGACTCAGTTGGGAAGACTGGGACCCACACAGTCGAGTTTCATCCACTTAATGGATGCGTTTCTGAGAGTGTTGCTCAAATTTCCTGACCAACACTGCAGGTGCCTGTATCTCTCGGGCCTGGTTGACGCCAGGATATATTATGAAAGGAAGCGTAGAGTACAGCCCTGTCATGTAGTCTCAGACCGAAATGGAAATCCGTAGCATCATCTTAATCATCCTCATTCCCATTGATCAGCATTAAAAAAAAAAAAAAGTATCAAATTCTGTGGCCCTTCATGCCCTGCTCTCATGGTGACCTCAATTTCGATGTCCTCTCCACGTCTGTGGCCTTGATTTGCTTCCGTCGGGGTCACCGGTATCGGCGAGTCCATGGGGGCTGTCGTTGGACGGACGTGGTGGCGCCCTCCGGAGGGAGAGCTCACTCGCGCCGGCTCCGCGACTAAGCAATTATTGTCGTCAGTAGGGGGCTTAGTAGGTGGTGTCCTGCGTATGTTAGATCAGAACAGGCGCCACTGAACACCACCGAAGTGACTCGGCAGCAGTGCAGTGTCTCCTCTGGTGGGTTGCCTCTTGACGACTTGACATTGACTGCTCCCTGTGGATTGGGGAAGGTGGATTGCCGGTGCCGGGGCTGCGGCGGGGCCGGCCGGGCTATGGCTGTGGACGGGGTGTCGGAATGAGCGGCGTGGGTGCACTGCCTCTGAGGTGACGCAGAGGTTGGGACAGCAAAAAAAAAAAAAAAAAAAAAATGGAAAAGGATTGCACGTACAAGGCAAATTTTTCAAATGGAAGGGAGCAAATGGACGTTATAGTAAGAGGAAGAGGGCTGAGTAAGTGTGTGTAAAAGCGTGCGCGCGTCACGCACGTGTGGGAACTCATCAATGTGCGCGCGCATGTGGAAACTCATCAATGTACGCACGCAAGCGCACACACACGCACACACACACACCACACACACACACACACTTACACACGCGCGCGCGCGCGCGCGTCGACCTCGTCTTTTGACGATAAAAGGAGTTTTTAACAGAAAAAAACTGACTTAGAAACCATATCGTTTAGACTTCATCTGTTTTTTCATCTCCGTCTTGCCAAATCCTGGCTTTGCGATTGGTAAATGAAGCCTTCGGTGTTCATACAGGTCCGAGTCCACGGTTACAGTGTAGGCCCAAAACGCTATATGTTCTCTAGTGCACTCAAAGCTGACTTGGCTTTTCTCAGAAGATCAGCCAGTATCAAAACACATTCATCGCACAGTCCATCCCTTGACCCACACCATACCTGACTCTGAGGCAGGTCTCATGTCCGTTTCTTTTTCTGTGCAAGCACGATCCACATGACCCTTCATTTAACCTGTCGTCTGCTAGACGTTTTACTCCAAAATCCTTGTGCCCTTTCAAAGGCGTAGAAACTCAAGGAGTCCACAAGTCATACATCATTCCGCTATTTTTGCTGACATATGGCATTGAACTCATTTACTGACCCCCCAAATTCCAGGGTAAAATCATCTTTTTCACGTTCAAAACAAACCAAAAAACAATTTTAACCCACAGAGCCAGGGCGATTTTCATCTGTTCA
>CM031608.1:46480172-46490172 GCA_018398815.1 Conus ventricosus | reverse complement strand
CACATCGCGCTGCTCTCCCCAGTTCTCCAATGTGCTACTGGCCCACCTACGCCAGCCCCACGGCGGCCTACGCGGGAAACCAACAAAAAGGTATGACCTCAGTGCCTGCCTGGATGACCAGGAACTCTTTCATTTAACTGACTCGGTCGGATGTTACATGAGACAGTAAATATATTCCTGGACTGATTTATGAAGATCGCTGAATACCTCCTTTTGGGAAGAGGTGCTGTGGACTGGTTGTTAACCAATTATTTGTCTTTTTTTTTTGCACAAGCTAGTATATATGTTGATTGTTCTTCAGGTTGGATAGTGTATGCCACGGTTTTTCAGAAGCCAGCAGTACTGGCTAAGGATTTTATAGCAAATTCTGTTTGCCATTTTGTACCGGACTTTATGGAATCTTGTTCAAATAACAAGCCCATTGTTGTCGTTTGGTACCCAATGCCCTGGAATTTAACAAATCCATTCAAAGTATATTTTGTACCCGACTTTCTTGGAATGTTGTTTTAAATAACAAATCCTCTCTAAGTCATTTTGGTACTTGACATTTTGGAATTTTGTTCAAATAACAAGTCCATTGTTGTCACTCGGTGCCTACCCAATGTGCCCCTGTTTTTTGTGCTAACAGTAGTTGTGAAGGAACTAGGTTGAGTTTGACTTTTGGGGAAATTTTGTTCAAAATGACAAAACCCAGCCAAATCATACCTTCCTGGGGACTTGACACAAAGGAGTCTATAGCAAAATCTGTTTTTGCCGCTTTATATTTGACTTAATGGAATTTTGTCATTTGGTAACCAATACTTTGGATTTAAAGGAATCCTTCTGAGTATATTTTATGTCTGACCTCTTGGGATTTTGGTTCAAATAACCAAGTCCATTATAGTCAAGTTTGGTGCCTACCCAATGTTTTGAATTTTTAACAAATCCTTCCTAGTCATTTTGTATTTGATATTTTGGAATTTTGTTTAAATTATATGCCCGCCTGGACAATTAGAGACTTTCTTAATGGGTAACTGGCTTGGTCAGGCCTTCTAGAGGACAGTTATAGATTGTATATATTCCCCAATTGATCGCCGAACACCTTTTTAGGAAGAGGTGTTGCGGACCGTTTGCCAGACAGTTCATTTGTTCATTGTGGGTTTTTTTTTCCACAAGCTAGTCTATGTTGGTTGTTTTCATGTTTGATAATGATGTGAACCCCTCTTTTAGCCACCAGTATGTTGTTGTTTTCATGTTTGATAATGATGTGAACCCCTCTTTTAGCCACCGGAAGTCATAAGAGAGAATTTAAGTCATGACTTTTGCTGAGATTCTGCCGCAAAGTGCTAAAACCCGTCCAAATTCATGACCTGGGGACTTGACTCAAAAGGGTTTTGATAAATCCTTTTTTTTTTTTCCACTTTTATCGTGCTATGTTTGACTTTATGGATTTTTGTTCAAATAGCAAGTCCATTATTGTCACGTTGGCACCCCGTGTTTTGAGTTTTGATAAATCCTTTTTTCACTTTTATCGTGCTATGTCTGACTTTATGGATTTTTGTTCAAATAGCAAGTCCATTATTGTCACGTTGGCACCCCGTGTTTTGAGTTTTGATAAATCCTCCCAAGTATATTCCGTACCTGACCTTCTTGGAATGTTTAAAATAACAAATCCTTGCAAAGTCATTTTTAGTACCTGACATCTTGGAATTTTGTTTACATAACAAGTCCATTATTGTCACTTGGTACCTACCCAGTGCTTTGGGTTTTAACACATGTTCCTAATGATTTCTGATGTCCGACTTGGAACTTTGTTTTAAATATCAAGTCCAGTTTAGTCACTTATGTACCCAAAGTCCGGGTTTTGTTCATGAAAGGAATCCCTTGTCATTTTGTATTTGACTTTGTGGAATTTTTGTTTAAAATACATGTCCATTCTGGTCAATGTGAATTTTGGCTTTCAGACGCCCTGTTTAAAAGAGCAAGCCCTTGATAGTCGGAATAATGTGAATGCAAAGAATGAGAGGGAGAACAAGATGTTTTGATGTTTTGATGCATTGATGTAAGTGTTTTGTTTTGGGGTAGTCATGCCTCTAAAGACTTGATGGCTGAAGCTTCATTTTTTCATTGATTGATTTTTGCACTCCTACTTGATAACTCTGCCATTTTTATGTCATTTTTGTGCCAGCGAGGACGCTGGTTGTGACAGAGTAGGGGGGGATGTAGCCGGGTGCTAACAGTGTTTCGTTTGGTTACTTTTCGTGGATGAAAATGTTTTGTTCGAGAGTTATCTTCCCCTTACCTCCCTTGGTCGAATCTCATTTTTTTATTGTATAAATTCTTTAAATCATGAATACCTCAGAACCTACATAGTTGTATGTACGTCACTAAAGTCACAAAAATTAATGTATTTGATTCATTACAACCGTACTAGGCTGAGAAGCCCATATTTTCTCTAAACTGGTATTTTGCACGAGCAATCTTGGCGCCATTTTCAATTGTCTGCTGAATGAATATTGAATAATTCTTGATTTTACAAAAAGTAAGAGGAAAACCGAAGAATCTGAAGATGCATGTTAAAAGTAAAGTCCATAAGCTTTCATTTCGTATATCGCATGCCTATGATCTTTTCTGTACAAGCTTGCGACTATACGAAATGAAAGCTTATGGACTTTACTTTTAACATGCATCTTCAGATTCTTCGTTTTTCCTCTTACTTTTTGTAAAATCAAGAATTATTCAATATTCATTCAGCAGACAATTGAAAATGGCGCCAAGATTGCTCGTGCAAAATACCAGTTTAGAGAAAATATGGGCTTCTCAGCCTAGTACGGTTGTAATGAATCAAATGCATTAATTTTTGTGACTTTAGTGACGTACATACAACTATGTAGGTTCTGAGGTATTCATGATTTAAAGAATTTACACAATAAAAAAAATGAGATTCGACCAAGGGAGGTAAGGGGAAGATAACTCTCGAACAAAACATTTTCATCCACGAAAAGTAACCAAACGAAACACTGTTAGCACCCGGCTACATATATATATATATATATATATATATATATATATATATATATATATATATATATATATATAAACTAATAAATTCCCCTTGGAGACTATAAGCTTGCTGAAGGCTCATTTTGAGAAGCATTTATTTTATTTTTCCCCATTCACCCACTCAAGCACATACTGTCAGGCAGAATTATCTGCCACTGCAGATATGAATGCTTATCTCCCCCTATTTCTTCAATCTAAGACAAAAGAGCAAGCTTTGTTTATAATTGAATATGTATATATATATATAATATATATATATATATATATATATATATATATATATATATATAATATAATAGATAGATAGATAGATAGATAGATAGATAGATAGATAGATAGATAGATAGATAGATAGATAGATAGATATAGATATATATATACATATATATATATATATAGAATACGGTGCTCGGTACTTATCCTTGGAATTTATTAGTTTGTTGTATATATATATATATATATATATATATATATATGCTTTGGGGGTGCTGTTGGATTCACTTTGAACCCTTGGTGGTGAGAACACCACAGAGTTATGGACTGTGGTGTGTCTCTATTTGACACCAGGAGTACAGACACAATCAGCCGTGTCTTGCTGATGAGTCCGATCCAGCGGACGAAAGGCCTAGGAGCAGCCAATACCAGTAGATCTGCCGTCGGGACGGATTGCCAATGGTTCCCTCATGCAGCTAGTGAATTGTTTTCATATTTATTGTACACCACCTATGGTGTACCGGAGATTCTTGTGTACTTCCTCTGAGAAGTGCCATGGTTGATGTTTAAATTAACAGAGGCAGGTAGTCTGGTGACCCGGATAAGCTGTGGGGCGATGGAGGTAGGAATCCCTTTGAGGGCACTGACTGGCGACGGGCCGGGAATTCCAAAGAGGGAATACTCTCGGCTAGACCGGGGGGGGGAGAGACCGGGGAAAGTTTATGGAGATGCCAGCCCCATTATGTAAAAGGGAAACCGGTAGTTGTGGGATGGGCTTTCTATTTAGGTTGTTGGTCATCCTGGAATTTTTAAGGAAATAGCTCTGATTACTTTTTTTTTTTTATTTCAAACTTGTGAGACCTAGGATCACGCAATGTTTGAGATGTTGTATGCTTAGGTGAGAGGGACATGTAGGCGATATGAAGTTTGTAGTTAATAGCTGCTGTTAAACATGTAAGACCCTTATAAATATCCATGAGGCGTAGGGATCTGAGAGGATGACGTCCCTAGGTGGCGCCAAAGGAAAGCGTTGGCGGTTTGGGAATTTACTGACTTATTCAGTCAGGCCCCAAATCTCAAACGGAGAGGACTACACCTTATTCTGTGAAGTGTGGTGATGGTGTTCTGATGGCACCAGAAATGTAAGTTGATGCATTTTTTCCATTTCTGTATTCTGGCAGAGCATCTAAGCACTATGTACTTTGTATTTTGCTATGTGTGTATGTTAGACATTTGACCATGCTGCATTGTTATTATGAAATGAGCGTTGATTGTTCCATGCGTTGTATTCTTGACCCTTTGGGTTTTCTATAGGTTTTATTGAGCAATTAAAGATGTAGTCTCGTTTAGCAATTAAAGATGTAGTCTCCATGCTGTACATGGATGTGTAGAGTAAGGACTGATGGGTCTGTGCAGGATAGAAATTCAGTTAAGGATTCAGATAATCATCGGCCAGCATCTTCGGAAATTAAATATGCAGACGTGCTAGTTATTTTGCACTTTGTTGCATTGAATCAATTTTCTTATAAAATTATGATTGCAAATGCAAGTTGGCATTTAGAATGCCTTGCCTTTAGTAAAGATCTGTCTGTAGAAAAGGCATGTGCATCTTCAATGCACGATTGGATAATACATGAAAGGAAAAACAACGAAGTTAGGTTATGTTCTGTGACAATAAAAAATAAATAAATAAAATAAAATATGGAAGTTATGGAGTCCGTATAAGTATCATGTTTATTGTAATTTGTTAAATGATAAATGAATAAGCAGATAGTATGGTGATGTAGTAGACAGATTATTAGTGGTGTTTCTAGAATTGTATAATTGAACAGTTGAGACAGGAGTCGTTAAATGATGGCCGGTAAGGCAATATTGTTGTGTGTTATTGACTTATGGTTGATTGTAACAGATGATTTTGCATTGCTTTTTGACCGGAGTGATAAGCTATAACTCTCTCTCTCTCCTCTCTCTCTCTCTCTCTCTCTCTCTCCCTCTCTCTCTCTCTCTCTCTCTCTCCTCTCTCTCTCTCTCTCTCTCTCTCTCTCCTGAGTATATTTCTTTTCTCAAGAACATGTCACCATACCGGCTATAATGTATCTGTCTCCCTTATATGCATGACGAATGTTACAGGCCTGTTGCCAATATAGGCTGTTTGCCTCTAATGTCGACTGAAATTAGCATATTTCTTTTTGCCGTTTCATGGGTTTTTATCATTTTATGAGTCGAAGTGTTGCTCTTGATTATGTTCACTCTCGATTCCTTTCACTGGTTGTAATTTGGGGATGCAGTCTGTTATCCCATGTTGCTTAATTATAGAAGCGAAGGATGAGCAGTTATGATGGAACACATGGAGTGAGATGGAATAATTGTGTTTGGGATGTGAATCCCACATAATTGGCAGTTGCTGTTCCGACTTACGGCAGCACAGGGTTGAACCGTGTCTTGGAGGTTAGGTTCACCCTGGTTTCAGAGTGGTCGTTGTGTCACTCGGTTAGTTCTTGTTTGGATAGGTTATCATTGTTGATAACCTCTGCGCAAATCCAATGCAAGAGACTAAAAGAGCTATAGTGGTTGAACCTATGATTCCGAATACCATAGTAAGCTTATATAGCCATTCCTGATTATGTGTCTCCTGGATGATATTTATGCTCTGGCTTGCAGTAGAATGAGGGATACTTCATCCCTGAGATTGATGTGGTTTTTTCTTCTCGCAAAATGATACTTTTATGTCACGTTGAAGAATTTATGCAATGTTTCGGATGTATGTGAACTATGCAATGGTGTAAGATGCATTTGTGGTTTACGTTCGTTTGCATTTTCATTTACAGGCCACGGTTGCTAGAGCCCTTTTTCTTTTCCCCTTTTCTTTTTCCTTTACCTTTCTTTTTTGCTTTTACCTTCTATTTCCTTTTTGTTGGGTATTGTCACCAGCCCCTTTTATGCACAAAAAGCTGTAGACTAAATTGAAAGAAAGAAAATCTTCACTGGGCCTGACTCATTTGTCTTTTTTTTGATGAACCTAGTCCAACTTTCTCCCGAACCCGATCTCCCCTTGTGCGTTTCTTTACAGTAGGAGCAAGGGGAGGTTTGCATTATAATATATTTTCTTAATGTAATGTTCCCATTTTCTTCACATTCACCCCCCCCCCCCCTTTTTTTTTCTATCTTCTTTTTTTTGGTTCAAATCTTTGCCAAGTTATTACTATAATGATGGAAGAATTGTTAGCCTGCACTTGTTTCCCCCACTACTTATTTGATCAGCATTATATATATATATATATATATATATATATATATATATATATATATATATATATATATATATATATATATAAAGGAAAATTGGAAATGAAATGAGGCAGGGAACAGTTCAGAGGGCAGGTAGAAGGCTGTGCCAGTCTTGAATAAAAGTTACTCTGTGTTAGGTTTTCTTATGGGAGCAAACATTACCCCACGTATATAAAAAGGGGAAAAACTGACATACATTTTTTTTAAAAGGTACTCTCCCTCGTTATATTCAGTCTTTTCTCCCGCGCGGTGTCTCCCTCAGCCAAGATAGCTGAACCCCGTCACCTCCAGACACGGCCAACCATTCGCCACACGGTCTACCTGCCCTCTGAACAGAAACCTGTGTTACAGTCTTCCCCGCTGTCAACAGGACTTTCCCTGTGGTCCGTGGGCCTTTCCTCGCCCTCACTGGGCCTTTTGTCACAGTCAGCCAAAAGAAGATACTACCAGTTAGTGGTTAGCGTCGCGGACTCCCGGCTTGGAGGTCGTGGGTTCGATTCCCATCAGAGTCATGTGGGACTTTTATGCCCTCGACCGGCTCCTACCCAGGGTTGAGTTTGCTGCGGACTTTGTTGGGAAGACTGGGAGCACACAGTCGAGTTTCTTCCGCTTAAAGGATACATCTCTGAGAGTGTTGCTCAAATTCTGTGGCTCTGCATGCCCTGCTCTCATTGTGACCTCAGTTTCGATGTCCTCTCCGCGTCTGTGGCCTTGGTTTGATTCTGTCCGGGTCACCGGTATTGGCAAGTCCATGGGGGCTGTCGTTGGACGGACGTGGTGGCGCCCTCCGAAGGGACAGCTCACCACGTTGGCTCCGCGACTAAGCAATTAGTGTCGTCAGAGCAGGCACTACTGAACACCACCGAAGTGACTCGGCAGCAGTGCAGTGTCTCCTCCGGTGGGTTGCCTCGTGACGACTTGACATTGACTGCTCCCTGTGGGTTACCGGTACTGGGGCTGTGGTGGGTCGGGCCGGGCTGTGGCTGTGGAGGGGAGGGGGGGGGTGGAATGAGTGGGGTGGGTGCACTGCCACTGATGTGGCACAGAAGAAGGGGCAGTAACAAACAAAAAGCAAACAAACAAAAAGACTTTCCCAAAGGTGTCCGTGGAGTGCTGTCCTCAACTTCCCCAACAACCAGCCTGGAGCAATCCTGCACCACCCTCAGAAGCCTGCGCTGTGTTCACCTAGGGTGCAGGCACGCACAGGACATTCCATGAAGAGGTCAAGGGTCATAATGTCTCCCTGGCAGATGCCAATTGTGTGATGACCACTGGACCCGACACAGCGTCACAGCTGGGATTTGGCACGAAATCACTGTATAGTCCATGTCAACATTTTGTGGCGTAGAATCCAGACCAAGACGGGGACAGACCAAGACTGTTCTGTTTATTGCAGCAGACCATGGCTTCCCAGAAGGAATAAAAAGCAAATAAACATGAAACGTGAATTTGGGTGTGACTGATGATCATCTATCGTCCCATCAAAGAAATGCTTCACCTTTTGAACATCCATTGTAAACGTTCTAGCTTTATTTTTTAATAACATCTTCAGAAAGGACTGAACAGAGCAAAGAAGGTATATCGGCAAAAAACTATCGTTTGACATTTGGGAATTTTGCAAAATGTCATACCACGTGAGGTTCAACGTTTCTCGGACCGGGCAATGTATCACATTGTTGACATACCTGACAATTCATTACATTGTTGACATACTTGACAGTTTATTACATTGTTGACATACCTGGCAATTTATTACATTGTTCACATACTTGACGATTTATTACATTGTTGACATACCTGACAATTCATTACATTGTTGACATACCTTACAGTTTATGACATTACTGGCATACCTGACAATTTATTACATTGTTGGCATACTTGACAATTTAATACCTTATTGACATGTTGTTCGTCCTTCGATTTCGAAGATGACCGTGACTTCAATCTCAGATGGAAGATCGTTGAGTGTGGGTCCGCAGGTGGCTGGTGAGGCCGATCTGGGCCCGGAAGGAACGCCCACATGTGGGAGACATGTGGGTGGGTGCTACAGTTGAGGTGGAGGTAGCTCTGACCTTGCGCGCGGCTCGCTTTCTCTCAGCTTCTGCTGTGCGTCTCTTCTCTGATGTACATGCACCCTTTGTGATGCTGCTTCGCCAGCCTGGGCGGTCCAGGGCAAGCGACTCCCAGGTGTTGAGGTTGATGTCCAGGCCTTTGAGGGACACTTTGACATACCTGACAATTTATTACATTGTTGGCATACCTGAGAACTTATCACATCATTGATATACCTGACAAATTATTACATTGTTGACACACCTGACAAATTAATACATTGTCAACATACCTGACAATTTTTGTACATGCATTAAGTCACCTGTGGTTAAAATGAAGGAACAATGTAATGATAGATTGTGTGTTCCACATAATGATAGATTGTGTGTTCCACATAATGATAGATGGTGTGTTCCACATAATGATAGATGGTGTGTTCCACATAATGATAGATGGTGTGTTCCACATAATGATAGATGGCGTGTTCCAGAATATGTTTGTGTGAAAGGCACGAGCCTTCTCAAAAGGGAAAAGTATAAGAAGTAGAATTAGGATGAAATAGTCTGGAACATCACTTCTGGTGTGTTTTTTTTTTTACTTTTTTTTTCTTTTCTTTATAATGAAGATATTTCAGTGCCTGTCGATATGTACTGACCTATGAGAAGAGAACAGAAATCGTCGGAATGAACTAGTCAAATTCGTTCTTTTTTTTTTTTAATTTGAAAATAACACCTTTTGTCATCTACAATCACATACGTCCTTTGCTTACAAACAAAAACGAAGCTTTAATTGTCTTGGACACTTTACCTAGGCTACTTTTCACCCCAAACATTATTCATGTATCATCGTTCTTATATAAGCATCCAAAATATGGCCTGTTTTATCTCCCACTCAATCAACATTCTATATCCATATTGAGGTGCTTTTCATTCTCCATCCATTGGAGTGTCTTTAAGTCAATACTAAATGCTTTACTCTGTGCATATGATACAATACTCCATTATCAATCCAAATTTTTAATGCTGTATCAGTTTATTTCCTGCTTGATCTGGTAATCACCTCATTTCCAGCCAACCATATCTCATCTCCAAAAAAATCTTCTTTAAGACACCTTCCATTCTCCAATATTTTCTTTCGGATTATCTTTCCTTTGATATGTCTTTGTTACATGTAAGTACGTGTTTAAACTCATACTTAAAACAAATGGATTGACATCACACTGAAGGAGAGAAAGAAGAAGAGAAGAAGAAGAAGAAGAAGAAGAAGAAGAAGAAGAAGAAGAAGAAGAAGAAGTAGGAGGAGGAGGAGGAGGAAGAGGCGGAGAAGGAGGAGGAGGAGGAGGAGTGAGAGAGAGACAGAGATAGAGATAGAAACAGACAGACAGAGACAGAGAGAAATAGAA
>CM031608.1:46472672-46475172 GCA_018398815.1 Conus ventricosus | reverse complement strand
TCTTTCGTTGGGAGACTAGGTCTAATTTCAGGAGCAATATCACTACATAATCCATATCAGCGTTTAGAGGCCTACCATAAACTTGAGCCAGCATTTGATCATTGATCCAAAGAATAACTCCCTGCCAGTTACTTGTTTTGAGGGATTTTTACCGATGAAAATCACCAACAGTCTTCAAATAAATGACCTTCCCCTTAGCTGACAACACATTTCAGACTTTGCACTCACCCGTGACCACCCTATCTTTGCGCCAGCTCCAAGAGCCCCAAAATAACCCCATTCCTTTGAGTTTAATCTGTCTGCTTGGAACCACCTAGCTTGTACCAGACTTGATAGCCATATGGAAGAAAACGAGGGGTGAATCAACTTTCAGACACAATGGACATTCTCAACACAATCCAGTTGCGCCAGTTTATAAATACTTGACTTCTTAAGCAAGGCCTTGGCGCATTCAGATTTGGTGTGCAGCCACACAACCGCTTGCGAGACTAAGTGAATGATGGACATCGCCCTGCAGACAAGAGGACAAGGACAGAGAAGATCGATGCTTTGCTTCAAGTTGCAGTTCCAGGGAAAATGGGCAGAAGGGGTAGAAGAGAAATGAAGCAGAAGATCCGTTTGTTCCATAAGTGATGTAACCGACCCAGGCTCAAGATACGAGGGCAAGAGAGAGAGAGAGAGAGAGAGAGAGAGAGAGAGAGAGAGAGAGAGAGAGAGAGAGAGAGAGAGAGAGAGAAAGAGAGAGAGAGAGAGAGAGAGAGCGAGAGAGTAAGAGAAAATGAGAGGGGGGGATAGAGAGACACACAGACAGACAAATGGACAGACAGAGGGAAGTGTGTGTGTGTGTGTGTGTGTGTGTGTGTGTGTGTGTGTGTGTGTGTGTGTGTGTGTGTGTGTGTGTGAGAGAGAGAGAGAGAGAGAGAGAGACAGACAGACAGACAGACAGACAGAAACAGAGAGACAGAGACAATGACATTGACAATGACAATGTTTTAATGTTAGGCCTCCAGCCTGTAAACATAGGTACACGTAAACAATGTAGTGGCTATCCAAACAGATGGATGATAGGAATCAACTTAAATCTGTAGCAATAACATGTTCTTCCCTGTGTCTCAGTGCATAAAAAAAATATACATAGCTACATCACGAATGACTCTGATTTCCTCACTACGCAATAAATGTTGGCACTTTACCTCGGTTGACCAGTTATCCTTTAAATGCTATGATATATATTTATCTCTAAGTAAAGCGTAAGATTCGCATCGAAAGCAAAAATGTAGCTCATCATCACTATTCTTACAACATGGGCACTGCGTATCCTCAGAACCATTTTTCCTGAGACTGAGAGAGAAGACGACAAAGACACCAAGATGAATCAGTCCTACATTCCTACATTACCAAGACTATGCTGCATACATCTGCCTTCACTGCAATGTACAAAAACAGATACAACATATGCTGTTGACATCTAGACCAGTCACCAAATACAGCTGTCAGAAACAATTCAAACTCACCATAACCACGGATGGGGGGAAAGAGGGGGGGGGGGCGGATGCGTGGAAGGTACACCAAACGTAGATACTACTGGGAACATCTACCATCCTCCCAGACATCAATGGGAACAACACTGACCACAACTGATGATGATGGTGGGAACATCTACAATCCTCCCAGACATCAACGTGAACAACACTGACCACAACAGATGATGGTGGGAACATCTACAATCCTCCCAGACATCAACGTGAACAACACTGACCACAACAGATGATGGTGGGAACATCTACAATCCTCCCAGACATCAACGGGAACAACACTGACCACAACAGATGATGGTGGGAACATCTACAATCCTCCCAGACATCAACGTGAACACCACTGACCACAACAGATGATGGTGGAAACATCTACAATCCTCCCAGACATCAACGGGAACAACACTGACCACGACAGATGATGGTGGGAACATCTGCAATCCTCCCAGACATCACCGTGAACAACACTAACCACGACAGATGATGGTGGGAACATCTACAATCCTCCCACACATCAGTGGAAACAACACTGACCACAACTGATGATGGTGGGAACATCTACAATCCTCCCACACATCAGTGGAAACAACACTGACCACAACTGATGATGGTGGGAACATCTACAATCCTCCCACACATCAGTGGAAACAACACTGACCACAACTGATGATGGTGGGAACATCTACAATCCTCCCACACATCAGTGGAAACAACACTGACCATGACAGATGATGGTGGGAACATCTGCAATCCTCCCAGACATCACCGTGAACAACACTGACCATGACAGATGATGGTGGGAACATCTACAATCCTCCAAAACATCAATGGGAACAACACTGACCACAACAGATGATGGTGGGAACATCTACAATCCTCCAAGACATCAACGTGAACAACACTGACCACGACAGATGATGCTGGGAATATCTACAATCCTCCAAGAGAGCAATGGGAACAACACT
>CM031608.1:46400172-46447672 GCA_018398815.1 Conus ventricosus | reverse complement strand
CAGTATTACTGAAGGCCAACGCCATCTCTAAGCAACCAGAAAGCCAACGCCATCTCTAAGCAACCAGCTACCAATACTACAGAAGGCCAACGCCATCCCTAAGCAACCAGCTACCAGTACTACAGAAGGCCAACGCCATCTCTAAGCAACCAGCTACCAGCACTACAGAAAGCCAACGCCATCTCTAAGTTACCAGCTACCAGTACTACAGAAGGCCAACGCCATCCCTAAGCAACCAGCTACCAGTACTACAGAAGGCCAACGCCATCTCTAAGCAACCAGCTACCAGTACTACAGAAGGCCAACGCCATCTCTAAGCAACCAGCTACCAGTACTACAGAAGGCCAACGCCATCCCTAAGCAACCGGCTACCAGTACTACAGAAGGCCAACGCCATCCCTAAGCAACCAGCTACCAGTACTACAGAAGGCCAACGCCATCTCTAAGCAACCAGCTACCAGCACTACAGAAGGCCAACGCCATCCCTAAGCAACCAGCTACCAGCACTACAGAAAGCCAACGCCATCTCTAAGCAACCAGCTACCAGTACTACAGAAGGCCAACGCCATCTCTAAGCAACCAGCTACCAGTACTACAGAAGGCCAACGCCATCCCTAAGCAACCAGCTACCAGCACTACAGAAGGCCAACGCCATATCTAAGCAACCAGCTACAGAAAGCCAACGACAGGCAAAGGAGTGAGCAAGGCGTCACAGAGATTCCCTTCGTCGCCTCAACCAGTGATAGCGGGAGTGACGACAGCAGAAAGGGCGCGCGTGCTCTCCGCAGTGGAAAAGAGAGTGTGAGGCGAGGAGGTGGACACGGTAACGGGAATCTACCCGCTTCTGATTCCGTCAGCCCCCTCCCCCCCTCCCCCCCCACTCCCATCCCCCCTCCCCTGTCAACGATGGTCCCGCCAACGACGCACGACCCAGGCGAAGTACACGGAATAAATACAACGCGAGAGAGCAGGCTGGGTCATCTTCTCGAGGAAGTGACATTCGTTGTACATAACGTCGGGAACCTACACAGCAAGCTCCACGATTATTATTTCATGGAGTACAATTATTTCAAAATTTGATATGGCTTGTTTGACAGAGACCTTTGTGAAGAACTCGTTCGATTATAGTGCTATTTTTTCTCTCAAGATTTTGTGAAGTTCTGTCCTCCAGCAAAAAAAAAAAAAAAAGTATATCCCATTGTGGAAGATGTTCTGATGGCGTGCTATTGTTAGAGCGGGAAATCATTTGACCAGATATGTTTCAGTGGACACAATTGAGTGTGAGAATGCTGTGGTTGTTCTAATTGATAGATGACCATTGAATTCAGAGAGATATCCTCCTGTTTGCATGCTACATTGTACCTGAACATAGCCCTTTGTATGATTTTATGGAAATCGAAGATGGGGTTGTTAACAAGGTCGATTTTTGAAAAAATCGTTCAAAAATGTTCTTTGGGTTTATTTCACCATATGCAGAGATTTTGATGAAAATTGGTGATAACCTTCCTTGGTTATTGTGCTAGCAGTAGGTAATAACCATTTACATCTGGGCATAATTTTAATCTTACAATATGTGCTTTAAATGGGATGGGGGTAACGACACAAAATAAAATCATGGCGTTGGGGTTGTCACTCTCACACAGACACTATTACACTTGGAGTGTTCAAATTTTGCATGGTTTTAGAAAAATGTGATATCTATAAAATGACCTAAATTCAGGTCCTAATGTATATTAGCTGTAAGTGAGTGATGATTCAAGTACAACTAAAAGTGAACATTTTGAAAACTTTACTGACATGACCCAGACCTTTGATTTTAGGTCATTTCAAAGAACACAGCATCAAGATGATCTCCACAAAAATTTCAAGTTGTTTGGACAAAAATTTTAATGAAATATGATGACATTAGTGACACGAGTACGTGAAAAACGCAGTTTTGAGAAAATCGGCTTTGAAAGTTTGGTACAAAAGTAATAATAGCTTTGCAGACTTTCTCTTGCAAACATGCTGTTTTTCTCCCTCCCCCAAGTTTGAAATGAAAAAAATACACTGACCTGAACTATTCATGGGGCCCTGCCTGGTAAAAACTCCTCTTGGCCTTCTGTAACCTGGGCGGCCGCTAGTCTCGGGCTCGACGATCAGCTGGTTGAAGTCTTGCTCCAGCCCCCTTTGTCCTCCCCCCATCCAGCTCATGGAAACACTTGGTGGAAATGGTGTCCTTCTGGCTCCCCAACTTGGTAAAATGCTCAGGCGGCCCATCTCTCCATCTTGTATGCAATTGTTGCATCAGACACAGCCAATGTGAGACGGGGCGACCGACAAAACCAGTTTTCGGGCAGCGTTCCCATATCAAGTTGTGGAAGCTTTCATTAGTGTTTTGGGTACCCCCATGAGAAAACTTGGAAAGCGTGTGTCAGGGGAAACAGTGTCTCAAAAATGGTCTGATGGCTTGGCAGACATAGGGTGGCAGTGCATTTCTGTTGGGATCTGTAGGAGGATTCTTTTTCGACGGACACCACCACCACAGTTAGTATGGACTTTATTCCTGTGTTCCCAATATTGCCCAGATGTCCCTCTGCATGGCCCTCCATCCCCTACATTTTTTCCTGATTGCAGCCCCATAGTGCCCTTGAATGTTAAAAAATCATCTTTTTTGCAGTCCCCCCTTCCCACCAATCCCGTCTAGTTTTTCCCATATTTGGCATTTCTCTTTCTTCAGTGCTGAAACCTTGTTGGTCAACTGCCCCCCCATTCTTTTTTGGACAGGGCCACAGCACTCAGCTTTTCAATGTTTACATCCCCATAAATGGGTGGTTCAGCTTTACTCAAAAGACGAGAAAGGTTGCTGTCCCCATCACCCAAAAAAAGAAACATATTTCAGTTCATGAAGAGCCTACACTTCTCTGAACGCCGTCACAGCTCCTGCTGGCTCCATGCTGCCTGCTGACTTCATGATTCTTGTGGGCAGTTAGGGGCGTGTGTCTGCTTCCATCAGTGAAGTCCTTTCTGTCCTCTTTTTCTTATTTTTCGCGCATGCATCGCAGTAGTTGGACATGACAACAGTGTCGTGACTTTTAAATTTTGTTTGTCCACACTGAGAACTGTAAACACCCCATTCTTTGACTGGAAACCTCTCCTCTGCCAGGTTCCATCGCAGGAAACAGCGACCTCCTCTCCCTTTGATGCCTTCAGCTCAGCTGCAATGAGAAAGAGAGAATCACAGTCTAGCCAAAAAAAAATGTGAAAATACATCTTGTCAAAGGCATACTGTCGCAGAAAATATACTTATGCCGTGAAACAACATAACACACATACAAATTCAACATGAAATACACACAAGCACACACAAACACACTATATGACTATGACATTCCTATACAAACACACATCCTGACACACCACACTCTTACAAAAACCTAGCTGCAAAAATTCATGCCCACACGCATACATCATATAAACACAACACACCACCACACACACACACTCACACACACACATTCACACACCCCAATGTTTGCACACACACAACACACACACACACACACAACACACACACACACAATGTGAATATACATCTTGTCAAAGGGCAGTACTGTCGCAGAAAATATACTTATGCGTGAAACAACATAAACAACGTACACATTCAAAATGAAATACACACAAGCACACCAAAACACACTATTTTCTATGACATTCCTATACAAACACACATCATGAAAACACCCACACTTTACAAAAACCTAGCTGCAAAAATTCATGCCCCCACACGCATACATCATATAAACACACACCCACACACACACACCACAACAACAAACAAACACATTCACACACCCACCCAAAACACCCAACACCACACACCCCCACACACACACACACACACACCAACACACACATTCAAAAACCCACACATGTTTGCACACAACACACAAAGCAAACACAAAGATAACATTGTTTTTCCTGCAGCTTTCTGTGTGCTTTATCACAGTTCTCTCGGTAGCATGAAGTATGGCCCTTTTTTTGTAAGCCAGCTGGTCTTGTACATGGAAGTTGGCATGTTCATATTCCCCAGGAATCGTTTGCCTTGGGTAAAATTTCTTCCTATGGCAAACATTGCAAGGGGGAAGCGTCTATTCACTTCATATGTTCTGCCACACTTTGATGATGTCCACAAAGAAAGCTTGTGTTGACACTGGCAAGTAAACGTCAGTTTCGATGCCCGCGAACTCCTGTCTTCAGACACAGACGACTGCCGTTTGTTTTCCCCCCAGAGGTCGCCTACATTCAGGGCACAGAAGGTTCAATACAAAGTCTGTCAATATTTTCACATCGATGAAGCGAAATCCCGTCAGTCTTGCTCATCATCAAACTCAACATCGATTTGAGAGCTTTGTTTGAGCTTCGATGACGACGAGGTTGAAGGTGGGGCGAGTGTTGTTGCATTTCTTCGCCGACGCTTTCCCTGCTTGTTCGAGCCTTCTTGTGTATCGGTTCCCCGTAAATTGACGCTTTTTTGGGGGTATCAGCCCTCTGTGGTTTTTTCTTTCCCATAATCAACGATGTTGGACACTTCAAGAAAAGATTGTAAATCAGGTGTAGAATTTGCAAGAGAAATTTGTGTCAGTCGTGAACGAAGCAAAACGACCGGATACAGGCAGCTAAAAACCAAGCCCGAAGCCGAGAAGAAAGGAGCGCGCTGATGGTTCGAAGAAGCGAAAGTGCTTCTCTTTGTGTCTGTTGCTTACTATATCAGCCAGCCAATGAAATTGGTGTTTCAACTTGTTTCTCGTCGTTGTAGATTTTTCTTCCTGCGTCGTCTGCTCTTTGAAATTTTTTTTTATCCCACTTCTAGAAGTGGAGATTATGAGGTCTCAAAGTGGAGATATGAGGTCTCAAAGTTTTCCGAATTTTTCTTAGCTAAGATTAGTGAGGAAAATTTCACACACACACCACAAAAAACATCGAAATAGACAATAAAACGAGTTTTATTTGCAAAATGGCTTGCACAGATGTGTTCATAGATGATGAAAGAAGGTAATGGCGAAATAACCCAAATAACATTTTTTTAAAGATTTTGTCAAAAATTTACCTTGGTACCTTGCCTTAATTTGGAGCTTATTTGTATCTAATGATTGCTCTCTCTCTCTTTCTCTCTCTCTCTCTCTCTCTCTCTCTCTCTCTCTCTCTCTCTCTCTGTCAATTTTGAAGAATGTATTTTGCATGTTACCCCAAATGAAGATGTAAACAAGTTTATTAATAATGGGCGTCCTAAATGCAAGAACTGGATCTGAAAAACCAACTACTGAAGCTATGATGAAGTATTCACCCGATTTCGATGATGACGATTAGATCAATGATGTAGTTTTGAACAGATTATAAAAATGTTGATGATCTAATGTGTAATTTTGGCCAATCTCTCTTGAATCTATGTTTTATGCTCCACTGTACAAAAGTTAATGGATGTGGTGAGTATGCTCCTAACGGCGATATTACATTATGCCTTCCCCCCCCCCCCCCCTCCCCCAGGCTCTAGCGTAATGAATTATTGCCCTCATGTCAAGATAACTCAAACATAAACAAAGATTAAACATAGCCTGCACGCACCTCTTCTCCACTCCCCTCCTCTCCCTTGATGCTGCAAGCAACGAAAGGAAGAGCACTACAGGGAAATGAATGGAGTTATAAACAGATAGATAGATAGATAGATAGATAGATAGATAGATAGATAGATAGATGGATGGATAGATAGATGCATAAATGAGATAAATACATATATAAATGAGCATAGATTTTTAAAAAAACACGAAAATACACAGAAGAGAAAGCAGAGGCAGGCGAATTGTCTGTTCATGAGATATTTGATTTTCAGAGAAATAGATGTTTAAATAAATAAACGAATAAATATGAAGAAAGGAATAAATAAATTAATAAATAAATGAACAAATAAAAAACAAAACATGATAAACACAGAAGAGAAAGCAGAGACAGGCAGTTTGTCTGGGCCATGAGACGTTAGATTATCAGAGAAATCAATGTCTGGGCCATGAGACGTTAGATTATCAGAGAAAAACAATGTCTGGGCCATGAGACGTTAGATTATCAGAGAAATCAATGTCTGGGCCATGAGACGTTAGATTATCAGAGAAATCAATGTCTGGGCCATGAGACGTTAGATTATCAGAGAAATCAATGTCTGGCGGACGATGAGATCGTTTAGATTATCAGAGAATCAATGTCTGGGCCATGAGACGTTAGATTATTCAGAGAAATCAATGTCTGGGCCCTGAGACGTTAGATTATCAGAGAAATCAATGTCTGGGCCATGAGACGTTAGATTATCAGAGAAATCAATGTCTGGGCCATGAGACGTTAGATTATCAGAGAAATCAATGTCTGGGCCATGAGACGTTAGATTATCAGAGAAATCAATGTCTGGGCCATGAGACGTTAGATTATCAGAGAAATCAATGTCTGGGCCATGAGACGTTAGATTATCAGAGAAATCAATGTCGGGCCATGAGACGTTAGATTATCAGAGAAATCAATGTCTGGGCCATGAGACGTTAGATTATCAGAGAAATCAATGTCTGGGCCATGAGACGTTAGATTATCAGAGAAATCAATGTCTGGGCCATGAGACGTTAGATTATCAGAGATAAATCAATGTCTGGGCCATGAGACGTTAGATTATCAGAGAAATCAATGTCTGGGCCATGAGACGTTAGATTATCAGAGAAATCATATGTCTGGGCCATGAGACGTTAGATTATCAGAGAAATCAATGTCTGGGCCATGAGACGTTAGATTATCAGAGAATCAATGTCTGGGCCATGGACGTTAGATTATCAGAGAAATCAATGTCTGGGCCATGAGACGTTAGATTATCAGAGAAATCATGTCTGGCCATGAGACGTTAGATTATCAGAGAAATCAATGTCTGGGCCATGAGACGTTAGATTATCAGAGAAATCAATGTCTGGGCCATGAGACGTTAGATTATCAGAGAAATCAATGTCTGGGCCATGAGACGTTAGATTATCAGAGAAATCAATGTCTGGGCCATGAGACGTTAGATTATCAGAGAAATCAATGTCTGGGCCATGAGACGTTAGATTATCAGAGAATCAATGTCTGGGCCATGAGACGTTAGATTATCAGAGAAATCAATGTCTGGGCCATGAGACGTTAGATTATCAGAGAAATCAATGTCTGGGCCATGAGACGTTAGATTATCAGGAGAAATCAATGTCTGGGCCATGAGACGTTAGTTTATTCAGAGAAATCAATGTCTGGGCCATGAGACGTTAGATTATCAGAGAAATCAATGTCTGGGCCATGAGACGTTAGATTATCAGAGAAATCAATGTCTGGGCCATGAGACGTTAGATTATCAGAGAAATCAATGTCTGGGCATGAGACGTTAGATTATCAGAGAAATCAATGTCTGGGCCATGAGACGTTAGATTATCAGAGAATCAAATGTCTGGGCCATGAGACGTTAGTTATCAGAGAAATCATGTCTGGGCCATGAGACGTTAGATTATCAGAGAAATCAATGTCTGGGCCATGAGACGTTAGATTATCAGAGAAATCAATGTCTGGGCCATGAGACGTTAGATTATCAGAGAAATCAATGTCTGGGCCATGAGACGTTAGATTATCAGAGAAATCAATGTCTGGGCCATGAGACGTTAGATTATCAGAGAAAATCAATGTCTGGGCCATGAGACGTTAGATTATCAGAGAAATCAATGTCTGGGCCATGAGACGTTAGATTATCAGAGAAATCAATTGTCTGGGCATGAGACGTTAGATTATCAGAGAAATCAATGTCTGGGCCATGAGACGTTAGATTATCAGAGAATCAATGTCTGGGCCATGAGACGTTAGATTATCAGAGAAATCAATGTCTGGGCCATGAGACGTTAGATTATCAGAGAAATCAATGTCTGGGCCATGAGACGTTAGATTATCAGAGAAATCAATGTCTGGGCCATGAGACGTTAGATTATCAGAGAAATCAATGTCTGGGCCATGAGACGTTAGATTATCAGAGGAAATCAATGTCTGGGCCATGAGACGTTAGATTATCAGAGAAATCAATGTCTGGGCCATGAGACGTTAGATTATCAGAGAAATCAATGTCTGGGCCATGAGACGTTAGATTATCAGAGAAATCAATGTCTGGGCCATGAGACGTGTTAGATTATCAGAGAAATCATGTCTGGGCCATGAGACGTTAGATTATCAGAGAGAAATTCAATGTCTGGGCCATGAGACGTTAGTTATCAGAGAAATCAATGTCTGGGCCATGAGACGTTAGATTATCAGAGAAATCAATGTCTGGGCCATGAGACGTTAGATTATCAGGAAATCAATGTCTGGGCCATGAGACGTTAGATTATCAGAGAAATCAATGTCTGGGCCATGAGACGTTAGATTATCAGAGAATCAATGTCTGGGCCATGAGACGTTAGTTATCAGAGAAATCAATGTCTGGGCCATGAGACGTTAGATTATCAGAGAAATCAATGTCTGGGCCATGAGACGTTAGATTATCAGAGAAATCAATGTCTGGGCATGAGACGTTAGATTATCAGAGAAATCAATGTCTGGGCCATGAGACGTTAGATTATCAGAGAAATCATGTCTGGGCCATGAGACGTTAGATTATCAGAGAAAATCAATGTCTGGGCCATGAGACGTTAGATTATCAGAGAATTCATGTCTGGGCCATGAGACGTTAGATTATCAGAGAAATCAATGTCTGGGCCATGAGACGTTAGATTATCAGAGAAATCATGTCTGGGCCATGAGACGTTAGATTATCAGAGAAATCAATGTCTGGGCCATGAGACGTTAGATTATCAGAGAATCAATGTCTGGGCCATGAGACGTTAGTTATCGAGAAATCAATGTCTGGGCCATGAGACGTTAGATTATCAGAGAAATCAATGTCTGGGCCATGAGACGTTAGATTATCAGAGAAAATCAATGTCTGGGCCATGAGACGTTAGATTATCAGAGAAATCAATGTCTGGGCCATGAGACGTTAGATTATCAGAGAAATCAATGTCTGGGCCATGAGACGTTAGATTATCGAGAAATCAATGTCTGGGCCATGAGACGTTAGATTATCAGAGAAATCATGTCTGGGCCTTGAGGACGTTAGATTATCAGAGAATCAATGTCTGGGCCATGAGACGTTAGATTATCAGAGAAATCAATGTCTGGGCCATGAGACGTTGATTATCAGAGAAATCAATGTCTGGGCCATGAGACGTTAGATTATCAGAGAAATCAATGTCTGGGCCATGAGACGTTAGATTATCAGAGAAATCAATGTCTGGGCCATGAGACGTTAGATTATCAGAGAAATCAATGTCTGGGCCATGAGACGTTAGATTATCAGAGAAATCAATGTCTGGGCCATGAGACGTTAGTTTATCAGAGAATCAATGTCTGGCCATGAGGACGTTAGATTATCAGAGAAATCAATGTCTGGGCCATGAGACGTTAGATTATCAGAGAAATCAATGTCTGGGCCATGAGACGTTAGATTATCAGAGAAATCAATGTCTGGGCCATGAGACGTTAGATTATCAGGAGAAATCAATGTCTGGGCCATGAGACGTTAGATTATCAGAGAAATCAATGTCTGGGCCATGAGACGTTAGATTATCAGAGAAATCAATGTCTGGGCCATGAGACGTTAGATTATCGAGAAATCAATGTCTGGGCCATGAGACGTTAGATTCAGAGAAATCAAGTCTGGGCCATGAGACGTTAGATTATCAGAGAAATCAATGTCTGGGCCATGAGACGTGTAGATATCAGAGAAATCAATGTCTGGGCCATGAGACGTTAGATTATCAGAGAATCAATGTCTGGGCCATGAGACGTTAGATTATCAGAGAAATCAATGTCTGGGCCATGAGACGTTAGATTATCAGAGAAATCAATGTCTGGGCCATGAGACGTTAGATTATCAGAGAATCATGTGTTATAGATAAATGAATATGCAAATAAGTAACTAGACAAAGAAAGAAAAAAAAAATAGAAAGAAAGAAGTAGGAAACAAACAAACAAACAAACAAACAAAACACAGAAGAGAAGGCAGAGAAGGCATTTTTCTGTTCATGAGACATTAGGTTATCAGAGAGATAGATATTAAATAAATGGAACGATGAATGAATAAATAGATCAATAGATAAATAAATGAGCAGAGAAAGAAGGGGAAAACAACGGGAAAAAAATCACAGAACAGAAAACAGAGACAGGCAATTTGTCTGATCATGATAACAGATCTCTAGGAACAGATTCTGGAAAACAAATGTGTGTGTGTGTGTGGGTGGGGAGAGAGTGAGAGAGAGAGAGAGAGAGAGAGAGAGGAGAGAGAGAGAGAGAGAGAGAGAGAGAATATCAAAAAATTGACTTCGTTGGCCAATGGAAAAAGACACGTACCGAAAAGAGCGTTTCGTGGACTGCATGCAAAAGAGGGGAGAAAAATCTATGGAGTGAAGTAGATTCTTCCCCTTAAGCCTAATCCAAGTCAGTCATTTTTAGGAGCTACATGCAGGAGAATGATGGGAGAAGGGGGGGGGGGGGGGGGGACAGGGGCTGAGGGGGGGGGGTGTGAAAATATAAAATCAATCACACACGCACACACACACGCACGCACGCACGCACGATCGCGCGCGCGCGCGCACACGACACCACACACACACACACACACACACACACAACACACACACATACACACGCACACACACAAACGCGCGCGCGCGCGCGCACGCACGCACACATTTCTACACGCGCGCGTGCAGGCGCGCGCACGCACGCACGCACGCACGCTACCGCCACGCACGGCATTTTCCTGTGTCTATTTTATTCTCCTTCTGGCCTTTCTCACCGGGCTTGTATTCATTCCTGTGTTTATTTCCTATGTTAAACCGACACTGCCTTTCACGAAACACAGGCTGGTCAAATCACAAAGGGGAACAATAATCGATCAAGAACAGGAAAACAGGAAATACAATTAGAAGATGTCAGTGTGTGGCCACACACCACAATTAGGATTTGGCACTAAAAACCCGTAAATCCATGTAAGCTTTTGGAGGCCTTACCATACATTTAAGCCAGCTTTTCATGTTAGTTCAACACGGTGACAGCCCTGAGATGGCCCTTTGCGGTCGGCTGGTCCATAAACAACATTACCTATTTCATGTTAAACTGATAATTGATTAAAAGAAGGACTCGTCACCAATTATTTCCCTTGTTTTGGGGGGGATTTTCACCGGCGAAATCACAATCTTTTTTTTAAAAAAAATTACCTTCCCGTAGCTGACACCACATTTCAGCCTTTGTGCTCACCTGTGGCCCTATCTTTTTCGCCAGCTCCAAGCGCCCCAAATAGTCCCCCTTCTTTGATTTTTAATCTGTCTGCTTGGAACCACCTTGCTTGTACCTTGATGGCCATAGTTATGAAAGAAAATGAGGAGAATCAGCTTTCAGACACGATGAAAATTCACAAAGCAATCTCCATTGCGCCAGTCTATAATACTCGACTCCTTGAGCAAGGCTTTGGCGCATTCATTTTTGGTGTGCAGCCTGTGGAGAGAGGCGAAATGAGCGGGGGGGGGGGTGGGGGGGGAGGGGGGGGGAGGGGGGGGGAGGGCAGTGTGTAGAAGGAAGAGGGCGAGTTGCCTGACAGCAGGCGGAATGAAAGGGAAGGTGGGAAGACTGCGGCTGGGAGGGAGGGTTGGGGGGGGGGGGGGGGGGGGGGGGGGGGGGGGGGGGGGCTGTTCTGATGCGTGCAGCACGTTCAAATGGTAGTGTTTGGACGTGAACTGAAGGATTGTTGTTTTCCCTCCCCCTCCTAGGCTAAATGTTCGAAAGAAAAACGCAACGTCAAGAAAAATGGGTTTTAGAGACCCACATTCTGTCCATCAGCAAAAATATCACATCACAGCAACGATTGAAACAGAAAGATGGACAAACACAACGGAAATTCACGGGAGAGAAAGAAGGAAAAGTGAAACATCCATGATGGATAGCTTTAAAAAAAAAAAAAAAAAAAAAAAAAGAACGAACAAGTTATAGCTGGCCAAGGGAAGTAATTACCGCGTGTGTCGTGATCTTTACGGAAACTGTCAAAGGGTTATTTCCTTAGGCGGACTTCCTCTTTCTCTCTCTTTCTCTTTTCTCTCTCTCTCTCTCTCTCTCTCTCTCTCTCTCTCTCCAGGATTTAAATTATTTTTTCTTTTTCTTTCTTGAACTTCTGTCCTGTTGTTCTTGGTGTTATTCGTTATTGATCTGCTTTGTCGCCTGTTTGCTTTGCCTCTCTCCCTCTCCATCTCTCTCTTTTCTCTCTCTCTCTCTCTCTCTCTCTCTCTCTCTCTCCCTCTCTCTCTCTCTCTCTCTCTCTCTCTCTCTCTCTCTCTCCCTCTCTCCGTCCCTCTCTCTCTCTCCCCCTCTCTCTCTCTCCTTTTTTTTTCCAAATCTGCATTTTGCAAACGGTATTTGTATCATCACAATCCCCACCCATTAAGGTTTTTTGTTTGTTTGTTTGTTTGGGGGGGCGGGGGGGACGTAGGGTATCATTTGTATTCCTTACCACTAAGCACTATTATCAATCCGCCATAATCACCACCATTCACTAATAAAATTATCATGCCATTAACAATTACAAAACAAAACAACCCCACTATTTAACCCCCCCCCCCAAACCCCCAAACTACCCACCCCTTATTTTTTTTTTTCTTTTTTTTTTGTGAGAAAAAAAAATCCCACTTTACCAGTATCCCTGTTGTCTTATCATATACGTTCTCATCATCGCCACTATACCACTATTATTGCCATTGTTACCATTATTATCGGGGTCATCATTACAATTCAACCCCCATGATCCCCTCCTTAACGGCCTCGTTTTCATCCAAAAGCCATTTTGCGCCCAGTATGAGAAGATGAGTGGTTTCTCGTTCTTCGTTTTCACTGTCCTAAAGGTTATTTGTTTTTGCCTGTAGAAGACCCAAGAGGTCGAAATGCATCATGTTTTGTCCCGTAATCTGTTTGTCTGTGTCCTTGGCGGTAACTAACTAACTAACCTTTTCTTTCTAAGTTTCAGTATTTCCCGCATTAGAGAACAGAAAAATGTAAACAAAAGCAGTCATGAAACAGAACATTTCTTGTTGTTTTCGTTGTTCACTCCTGACCTTTTCTGTGTTTTTTTATGTTTTCTTTCTTTATTCACTGACCTTTTCTGTTGTTGTTTTTTCTGTTTTCTTTCTTTGTTTCTTGTGTTTCTTTGCTTGCTACTTAATGTTACACCGCATTTAAATGGATTTATGTGTATCTAATAATTGCTCTCTCTCTCTCTCTCTCTCTCTCTCTCTCTCTCTTTGTGCGTGTGCATCTGTCTGTCTGTCTGTCTGTCTGTCAGTGTGTTTACGCTGCATGCATGTGCTGTGTGTGTGTATGTATCTGTCTGTCCGTTTGCCTGTCTGTCTTTGCGCGCTCGCGCGCGTGAGCTGCGAGTGCGTCTGGAAATTAGAAGGAGATAGTCCTGATTTGGAGGTAAGGTAATGTTGCTTATAGCCCAGCCGACCGCAAAGGTCCGTATCAGGGCTGTCACCGCGTTGAAGTCAACTCACAAGTCATTATCAATAACAACAACAACAAAATTAAAAGAGAAAAAAAAAACATTCGCACAAAGTGTTTAAATATGTCTCAATCATGCAATCCCATTACTGTAAAAGAATATGTTTCACTGTGAGTGGAGCATGACACAGTATGCACCCCGGACCTTCTTCACCTTTAAAAAGATACCAATGGTTGTAAAACGAGTGGCCTGTATGCAAACGGCACAAAACTGTTTCTTCTTTACGGCCGCCTCAGGAACATGGTAAAAAACTCTTTCAGGTTTGGTTGGATGTTGTACAATTTGTTATCCATCTGCCTGTGTTTGGGGTTTCAGATCAGTGTTGGACGGATAGATAGTCTGCTCACCTTTTCTATGTGGCAATCTTGGCAAGTTGATCAACCATCTTGTTGCCTTGAATGCAAGCCCAAACAAAAACTATGTTGCATCCATCTGATTTCAGAGAGGTGCACAGTTCCAATAATTTCAACAGTTTAGGGTACTTGAGGTTACGGCTGGCAATGGTCTCCCAAAGCAGAAAGGGGTTCCGACAAAATAAGAAAAAAATTTTATGTTTTTGATTAAGAGATCACTTCAAGACCAGGACCCAAGGCTGTCAACTCAGCAGTGTAGATGGAGCGGTCAGTGGGGATGTGTTTAGACATCTCTGAGGGGGATCTGTTGCACGAAAACACAGCAGAGGCAACTCCCTTCTCAGGTTTGGAACTGTCGGTGAACATTCTTTTAAAGGGTCGAAACTTCGAAGACATTTTGGGAAAAAAAAGGACTTGTATGCCATGGAACTAGTAGTATTTTTATGGTACGAGGCTAAATCATATGGATCTCTGGAAGGAATAAATTTCATGTTGGGTCATCGGCAAACATTGCTGGGAAAGGGACAATGGATGCCCACGGTATGCCGTCCGTCTGCTGGGACCGTCCTGCAAGAACATCAGACAGTGCACCTTCGCGACTGAATTGGGATCAGCCACTCAACCCATCAGCAGGTTGCTGTAGCTTGGGCTTTCCCCCCTGCTTACGGCAGCGACTCAAATACTAGAGAAAGAAGAACGTGGAAAGGAAGACTTGAAGGGGAGACGAAGAGAGAAAAAGTCCATTAAGAAAGGCAGAAGATAGAATGGGAAAAAGGTGGGTTACTATTTGTCTGGGCCCTCACTCTTAACCTTTCTGACATGGGAGACCCTACCCGGGGCATCAACTCCTAACGTAGTGCTTAGGCCAGTCAGCAACTTGGCTATACAGACTTAGAAGCGTTAACAACAAACTAGCCTTTCCATTTAAGTATTGATGCTCCGTCAGCAGAGTCTAAGGGATCACTGACCACACAAGCTCTCCGACCACGGCAAGGTTGCAACCCCCAGGCGGGTTCTGATTTGGAGCACGTGTTCGACGTGTGTTTGTTTGGAACTGACGTCCACGGGAGAGAGAGAGAGAAGAGATATTTTATTCTCCTCTGGCCTTTCTCACCGCTTGTAGTCAGTCCTTGTTTATTTCCGATGTAAAACCGACACTGCGTTCACGAAAGGTAACACAGGCTGGTCCAAATCACAAAGGGGAACAATAATCATCAAGAACAGGAAAACAGGAAATAAAATTAGAAGATGTCAGTGTTGACACACACCACAAGTAGATTGCACTAAACACAGTAATAATCCAGGTAACTTTTGGAGGCCTACCATACATTTAAAGCCAGCTTTTGCATGTAGTTCAACACGGTGACAGCCCGAATGGCCCTTTGCGTGCTGTCCATAAACAAACATTACCTATTTCATGTTAAACTGAGAATTGATAAAAGATGGACGCGTCAACAATAATTCTCCCTGTTTTGGGGGGAGTTTGCCACCGGCGAAATGCACTATCTGTTTTTAAAAAAAATTACCTTCCGAGCTGACACCACAAGTTCAGGCTTTGTGCGCACCGTGCCCTATCTTTTGCGCCAGCTCCAAGCGCCCCAAATAGTCCCCCCTTGACCTTTGATGTTGTAATCGTGCTTTGGAACCACTTGCGTTAACCTTGATGGCCATAGTTATAAAGAAAATGAGGAGAGCCGCGTTCAGACACGATGAAAATGCCACAAAGCAAGCTCCATTGCGCCAGTCTATAAATACTCGACCCCTAGAGCAAGGCGTTGGCGCATTCATTTTGGTGTGCAGCCTGTGGGAGAGAGCGATTGAGCGGGGGGGGGGGGGGGGGGGGGGGGAAGGGGGGGGGGGAGGGGAGGGGAGGGCAGGTGTGTAAAGGAATGAGGGCGAGTTGCCTGTCAGCAGTGCGGGAATGAAAGGAAGGTGGAAGACTGCGCTGAGGGAGAGAGGGTTGGGGGGGGGGGGGGGGGGGGGGGGGCTTTCTGATGCGTGCAGCACGTTCAAATGGTATGTTTGGACGGAACTGAAGGATTGTTGTTTCCCTCTCCCTCCCCTCCCGCCTCCGAGGCAAAGTTCGAAAGAAAAAGCACGTCAAGTAAAATAGTTTAGAGACCCACATCTGTCCATCAGCAAAAATATCACAATCACAGCAACGATTGAAACAGAAAGATGGAACCAACACAACGAAATTCACGGGAGAGAAAGAGGAAAAGTGAAACATCCATGATGGATAGCGTTAAAAAAAAAAAAAAAAAAAAAAAGAACGTACGTTCAAGTTATAGCTGCCAAGGGAAGTAATAACCGCGTGTGTCGTGATCTTTACGAAACTGTCCAAGGGGTATTTCCCTTAGCGGACTTCCTCTTTCCTCCTCTCTCTCTCTCTCGCTCGCCTTTCTCTCTCTCTCTCCTCCAGGAGGTAAAGTATGTTTTTTCTTTGCGGGCAGGAACGTCTTCCTGGTGTGTTCGGGTGTATTCGGGATCTGAGCTGCTTGTGTCGCCTGTTTGCTGTGCGCGGTGGGGGGTGCTCCTCTCTCCTCTCTCTCTCTCCTCTCTCTTCCTTCTCCTCTCTCTCTCCTCCTCTCTCTCTCCCTCTCCAGCTCTCTCCTTCTCACTCCATCGCTCGCTCGCTCTCTCTCCCTCCGCCGTCCCGCTCTCCTCTCTCCCTCTCTCTCTCCCTCCTTTTGGTTTCCTAATCGCATTTTGCAACGGCGTATTTGTTAACATCTAACAATCTCAACACCCAGTAAGGTTTTGTGTGGTTTGTTTTTGTTTGTTGGGGGGCGGGGGGGAGACGTAGGGGTAGCATTTGTATGCCTTACCACTAAGCACTAGGATCAATCCGCATAATCAACACCATCACGAATACAATTACATGCCATTAACAATTACAAAACAAACATAAACCCCAAATTTAACCCCGCGCACCCCCAAACCCCCAAACAACCACCCCTTATTGTTCGTGTTTTGCTGTGGTGGGTTGGTTTGTGAGAAAAAAAAAAAATCCCACTTTACCAGGATCTGCCCCGGGTTGCTTATCATATACGTTTGCATCATCGCGCCACTATTACCACTATCAGTTGTGAGCCAGTGGTAGACCATTATTATCGGAGGGCGGTCATCCATTACAATTTTTCAACTCCCCATGACCCCGCCTTAACGGCCGCGGTGGCAATCCAAAAGCCCAGTGGGGGCCCCATATGAAAGAGGAGGGGTTTCTGTCCTCGTTCGTCGTTTTCTCGTCTAAAGGTAGTTTGTTGAGCCTGAAAAGACCCAAGAGTCGAAATGCATCATTTTTGGTCCTTAATCTGTTTGTCTGGTCCCTTGGCGGTAACTAACTTACTAACCCTTTCTTGCCTAAGGGTCAGGTTGTTCCTCAATTAGAAACAGAAAATTGTAAACAAAAGCATTCATGAAAACAGAACATTCTTGTGGTGTGTCGGGGTCACTCACTGACCCTTTTGCTGTGTTGTTTGGTAGTGGTCTTCGTGAGGCACTACCGTGTCGGGTGTTGTTTTGGTGCTGGTGATCTTTCTTTGTTTCTTGGTTTCTTCTTTGCTTGCTACTTATGTTACACCGCATTTAAATGGATCTTATGTGGATCTAATAAGGCGCCTCTCTCTCTCTCTCTTCTCTCTCTCTCTCTCTCTTGCGTTGTGCATCTGTCTGTCTGTCCTGTCCTGACTGTCAGTGTGTGTACCCTGCAAAATGCATGGGCTGGTGTGTGTATGGACTTCTGTCCGGGGGCCCTGTCGGTCTTTGCGCGCTCGCGCGCGGTGAGCTGCGAGTGCGTCTGGAAATTAGAAGGAAGATAGTCCTGGAATTGGAGGTAAGGTAAGGTGGCTTATAGCCCAGCCGACCGCAAAGGTCCTATCAGGGCTGTGGTCACCTGACCCCGCCGTTAAGTTCATCTCACAAGGCATATCAATAACAACAACAACCAATTAAAAGAGAAAAAAAAAAAAAAACTTCGCACAAAGTGTTGGAAATATGTCTCACAGCATGCAAATTCCCATTACTGTAAAAGAATATGTGTTCACGGGGAGGTGAGCATGACACTGATGCACCACGGCCTTCTTCACCTTTTAAAAAGAGACCAATGGTTGTAAAACGAGTGGCCTTTAGGACAAACGGCACAAAACTGTTTTCTTCTTGTGACGCCGCCTCAGTAACATGGTAAAAACTCTTTCAGGTTTGGATGGATGGTGTACAATATGTTATCCATCGGCTGTGTGTGGGGGTTTCAGATCATGTGACGGATAGATAGTCTGCTCGACCTTGTCGAGGGGGGCAAGCGTGGGCAAGTTGATCAACCATCTTGTTGCCTGAATGCAAGCCAAGCAAAAACTATGTTGAATCCATCTGATTTCGAGAGGTGCACAGTTCCAATAATTGTTCAACAGTTTAGGGTACTTGAGGTTACGCTTGGCAATGGGCTCCAAAGCAGAAGGGAGTCCGACAAAATAAAAAAAAATTTTATGTTTGGATTAAGAGAGCATGCAAGACCAGGACCAAGGCGTGTTCAACTCAGCAGTGTAGATGACGGTCAATGGGATTGTTTAGCACATCTCTGAGGGGGACTGTTGCACGAAACAACAGCAGAGCAACTCCCTTCTCAGGTTGAACTGTCGTGAACTTCTTTTAAAGGGTCGAACTTCGAAGACATTTGCGAAAAAAAAAGGACTTGTATGCCCATGGAACTAGAGTATTTTTATGGTACGAGGCTAAATTCATTCTGAGCTCTGGACGGAATAAATTTCATGTGGGTCGATCGCAAACATTGCTGGGAAAGGACAATGGAGGCCCACGGTATCCGTCCCGTCTGCCTGGTACCGTCCTGCAAAAAATCAGACAGTGCACCGTCGCGACTGAAATGGGATCACCACTCAACCCATCAGCAGGTTAGCTGTAGCTTGGCTTTCCTCCCCGCTGCTTACGGCAGCGACTCAAATACAGAGAAAGAAGAACGTGGAAAGAAGACTTTGAAGGGAGACGCAGAAGAGGAAAAAGCCATTAAGAAAGGCAGAAGAGAGAATGGACAAGTGGGTGTACTAGTTGCTGGGCCTCACTCTTAACCTTTCTGACAGGGGAGACCCTACCAGGGGCATCAAACTTCCTAACGTAGTCTTAGGCCTCAGCACAACTTGGCTATACAACTTAAGCGTTAACACAAACTAGCCTTTCCATTTAAGTATTGATGCTCCCCTCAGCAGAGTCTAAGGGAATCACTGAACCACACAAGCTGCCCCCTCCCCCCGCCACGGCAAGGGTGCAAACCCCCAGGCGGGGTGCTGAGGGTGGGAGCACGTGTTTCCGACGTGTGTTGTGTTGAACTGACGTCACACGAGAGAGAGTAGAGAGAGAGAGAGAGAGAGAGAGAGAGAGAGAGAGAAGATTTTCCCCTCCCCTCCTAGAAAACGAAATGTTCGACCGAAAAACAACAACGCCAAGCATAAATAGTTTAGAGACCAACATTGTGTCCATCAGCAAAAAGTTACATCCATAAGCAACGAGTGAAAAGAAAGAGGGACAAACACACAACGGAAAATCACGGAAGAAAGAAGAAAAGTAAAAAATATTCATGATGAATCGCTTAAAAAGAAACGAACAGTGCACTGCTTGGCCAAGGAAGTAAGTACCCCGCTCCGTGAACTTTCTGAAACTGTCAAAGATTGAGTTCCCCCCTTAGTCCCTTCCCCGATTCGAAAGCAAACTCTCTCTCGCTCCTCGCTCTCTCTCTCTTTCTCTGCTCTCGCCGCTCTCTCGCTCTCCTCTCTCTCATAGATTTCAATACTTTTCTTCTCTCGCTCTCTCGCATCTCCTCTCTCTCTTCTCTCTCTCTCTCATCTCAAAGATTTCAATCATTTCTTTCGCTTTCCTGTTGAAGTTTGTCCTGTTCTTGTTCTTGGGTTCGGTTCTGTTCGTAATGTTCTTTATTTAGGTCTTGTTATTCTGTCCCTTTCGGTCTTAGTCATCGTTCTTAGTGCATTCGTTCTTAGTGCATTCGGTTTTTTAGTGCATTCGTTCTTTAGTGCATGCCGTTCGTTAGTGCATGCGTTCTTAGTGCATTCGTTCTTTAGTGCATTCGGTTTTAGTGCATTCGTTCTTAGTGCATTCGTTCCTTAGTGCATGCGTTGCGTATCTCAATCATTCTGTATGTCGCTGTTGGCTTTTGCCCCCCCCCCCTCTTCTCCCCCCCCTCTCTCCTCCCCCCCCTCCTCTCTCGTCTCTCTCTCTCTCTCCTCTCCGCTCTCTCTCCTCTCTCTCTCCTCTCTCTCCTCTTAAGGTAGTGTAGTAACAGTAGTAGTGGTGGTAGTAACGCGTCGTAGTAGTTAGTAGTGAGTCGTAGGAGTAGGAGAAGTAGTATTAGCAGCAGTACCGTGGCGTGTAGTAGTAGCAGTAGCGGTAGCATAAAGTAGCATAGCAGTCGTATAGAGCACAGCTCAGCAGTGGTAAAGTATAGCAGCACAGCAGTGGTATATTTAGTAGCTATAGCATATGATAGTTGTATAGCAGCACAACAAGAAAGTAGTGGTAGTAGTCGTAGTCGTATGAGCAGTAGTAAGTAGCAGTAGCAGATGGTTAAAGATATATAGTAGTAGTAGTATAGCAGAATGACGCTGTTGCGGTATCGTAGTGTCTCACGTTTGTCTCGTGTCTGTCGTCTGTCGGTCAGTCTGTCCGTCACCCGGTGCTAACTAGGCTGGCGCGCCACTTCAACCTAAATGCGCAACAATCGTGCCCAAGGCCCCTCCCCCTTCGCCCCCTTCACTCCAACGCAACTCTCCCCCACCAAAGCACATTGTCATTCACTACCGCGCAACACCGTTCTTGTGTTCTGTGGTGTTCCGTCCTCACATCTAAGGAAATTTACCCGTGGGAAAGTTCGGCCAGCTATACCTGCTGGGCGTCATCACCCAGACAGACTGGTGTTGTGGTGGATGTGGTGTCCGCTAGGTTTGTCTCTCTGGTGGAGTGAGTGTGTTGTATCACACACTTGTAAATGGAGCGGGGGGGGGGGGGGGGGGGGGGTAGGGGGGGCAGATCAACCATTCGCGGTGCAAGCGGGGGTTTCTCGACAGTGAAGACTTCATCCCCCCCACCCCACCACCCCCCGAAGAGAGAGATGACACACAAAGAGAGAGAGAGAGAGAGAGAGAAGAGAGAGAGAGAGACAGAGAGAAAACAGAACTTGTGAAGAAATAACAAAGATTTTTTAATCCAAACCTCTGATTTAAATGAACAAGAAAATAGAACAACTCGGAAAACAACATCCAACAACAAACAAACAACTGATGAATGGGGAAATAAGATTAAGCAAAGCAAATAAGAAGTTGTAAAAGGTCGAAAACAACTATTTTCTAAAGGCAAGAAACAGGAGAGATTTTTTTTAAAAAACAACTTTCAAACTAACAAACACAAAACCATTCTGTCCCAATCTAAAAAATGCATCAGCTCCATTCTTCACCCTCCTCCCTCAAAACACAAAAACCCTCACCTCCATCCTTGCTCATCGCAAACCTGTTTCCAGAGAGAGAGAGAGAGAGTCAAGACAGAACAGACAGAGAACGAGACAGACAGACAGAGAAACATATAGTCGGAGTGAAGAAAAGACTCAATCTTTATATCCAAACCTCGGTGGCATATGAACAAGAAATAGAACAACTATCTACACACAAAGAACAACGTTAAGCACCCCCTTATATGTTCAAACTGTCAGAATTGTCACACGGGCACTCGGGCATACCCGCATTCATACAGCATTTACTCCATAAGGCACCAAATCGTTCCAACACCCAAAAGGCGCACTACCCGAATGTTTTTCTTCTCCCCCTCACCGGCAGGAAAACAATTACTAAATCATCAACCACGTTTGTACCAGAGTTGGACAACCAATCTCCTCCACACTGAGAGACAAATAAATCTGCACACAGGTCCTCTCCTCACAACCGAGAGACAAATCAATCTTCACACATAGATCTCTCCTCACACCGGAAAGAAATAACCTAGATCCGCTTCTATAAAGCTATGGCGCGTCACCATTCGTTATCCAAAAAATCCTGACCAGGAGAATGGCATAACTCACTCCCGTAACACTGAGGACCTGCCTGCCTCAATAAAAACTCTTCCGCGTTCCTCAATTCCTGCTCTCACCCTCTGAGACAATATACCTGCCCCTCGAACTCTCATGTCCTGGAGAAACAGTCTCGACTTCTCTTTTTTTCCTGGAGTTCTTCTGTCTCTTGAGAAACACGAGATTCAACGCCTCTCCCTGTAGTGGTAACCTGCTGGGGCTGAACTACCAGTGTTTCCTCACACCATGGGCCATTTTCAAACCACCTCACGGGTGAAAGGTGAGGGTGAAGGGCGAGGGGAAAAGGGTGGAAGGGCTGAACACGAATAAGGTTCGTGAGTAACCTTCTTAATCAACATAATGAATTCGGCTTGGCCGGTGCCTGAATTTTTTCCCCTGTAGCGTCCCCACGATCGATCGTCTCACCTGGTAATGACTGGTCCAGCAAAGAGGACTCACCGTCCTGACAGGTTCGAGTCTCTAAGCCATCTGCTTGGGTTAAAACTGACTCTTTTCCCCCCTCTCCTAGGGAGTGCATCGCGTGTTCAAAACACATGACCAGCAACCTTAACCTTAACCAGCCCTTGTTAAACACTCACTCAGTGGTCACTTTCACCCAATGACCACTTTCGTTTTCTTGAATGAGTCATACTCACAATTATGTTGGGAACGCCCCAGCTACACTAGTGCAAGCCACATGAATATTCTTCCTTAGTTGTGGCACGGAAATGATTCATATCACGAACGACATGCATGGAGCTCACATGGCCGGATTGAGGCTACGTCACAGGACACCCCCCATCCCTGGGATAAAAAATTTTCTCCAGAAAATTTTTTTAAAAGATATACAACTTCACTTAAACAACTTATTCAGCCTGGAATGCCAAAATGTGTATCCAGCACACCTGATTCACCCAAATTAATAATCAACGATAGAATCAATCATCATGAGCCACCATAAATAGCATTCCAAACTTTCAGTCTGGTCTAAACAAAAAAAAAATACATAATTGAGCACCATACCTTCACAAAAGTACAGTTCACAAAGTACATGGATAAAACAATTAGGGATATGTTACAATGCAAAGTACAAATTGTGTTCATACGATTAAGATGTGAAGCACGATATGTTCCCTGGATCGGTTGTCTCACATCATATGTTTCATAACCCCATGAAAATGAGAATATTTCCAAGTGTAAATGTTTTCGCAATAGACATGTAAAACAAAATAAACCTATAATTTTTAAACATATGTCGTTTCCCACTGTAATGTTATAATTCCAGTATAAGTCACATGCCTTTTCTTGTTGACTAGTGACAAATGAAACAATTTGGTTTGTCTCATTGCACAATCATAACAAGTTTATATACATTTCTAAAGAGGTATTTGCTCATCCAAAATGGCATACATATATATGCATCTTCACAAGCAAATAGACATAATAGTACTTGATTTTTTTCCATTTGTATCAAAGAATACTATGTATTACATCAACATCAAGTAGTTTTTTGCTTGTAAAACATATAGTCACTTCAATAACGCAAATTAGGCAATCAATACCACTTGCTTTAAATCGTCAGTTAGCATACAATGCACTGTCATATGTGAGCACACCTAATCCTTAAGAAGAGAAAAACAGAATAGTCCTGTTTCCCTTGAAGACAGTTACATTGGTCGCATGAATATCCACGCAACGTGACCTCAAATCGCCATGACATTTTTGTTCCAGGCACTGTTCAACAGTAAATTTGGGAATTCCTTTAGGCAAGTTATTCTTTCCCTCCCAAACTAATTTCCCCTCTGAGAGCGGACACAACGTTCGTCAATGTCTGGATAGGCTTCGGCATCGAACCACAGTGATCATTATTTACTTTTCTGTAATCGATGCAGAAACGCACTGATCCATCAGGTTTTATTTCCACCAAGACCACTGGTGAGCCCTGTATGCGGAGATGTAAAGGTTCTAGCACCTTAAATCCAGCATTACATTGCAATCTCTCTCAACCACCTCTGTTTTGCAAATGGAGGGGTATGGTCGGTTTGCACTGGATGTCAGAAGTTAACTGTATAGTTCTTATGGGGTGTCAATAACCAGTTACTGGTACCTGGGGTAATCCGTCATCACATCCGGAAAGTCGTTCAAAATGTCCTTTGAGCTGTCTGTTTGACTTGTAGACAAAACATTCGACAGAAACACATCCTCATAGGTTCACCGTTGATAACAGAATAGAAGGGTACAACATCATCTGCACGTAATGTTAACACTCCGACATTTGCTGGTGCAATAACCTTTGATCGTCCCTGTACGTTACTTTGGGTACAAATTCAAGCATCTGATAATGCGGCATGGGGACATCATTTCGGACATAGGACAGATCCACTCAACTGACGGGTTGATGGCAACATTTTACGGTCTACATGACCTCTTTCAACATGTTCACATGAAAAAACCTTCTCAGGTTGGCATTGATCTTAGAATGGACTGCAGAAAGTTTTCGACCACCGGAAAAGGCCCTTCCACAGAACACGAAAGCCTGGTTATGTTCATAGCAGTTAGTACACAGGACTTTATCCCCTAGCAACTGAAGGAACGTGCCGGTGCTTGTGCGTCTGCAAAACCTTGTACACATCTGTTTCCTATCACTGACTGTTGGTCAAGCTCACATGTATGCCGCAAACGAGTATGCATCATAAACGTATTGGTAACTTTTTACTGTCAGGTATGGCCGGACGTATTGCGCCCATGTGTCAGCTGTAGAGCCAAAGACCCCTTGTGAGTGTCACAAAGAATGCTCAATGGAGAGAAGCCCAGCGTTTCGGTCGGCATTCCCTGTAATGCCAAAAAAGCAAAGCCGGTACTAAACGAACCCATTCCTGGGGCCTTGCCTTGCAACCTTTCTCAACATGGAATTCAACGTTCCATGGAAACTTCAATCCAGCCATTCGAAAGTGGGGATGATAATGGCGTGGTTGAAATGGAAGAGATTGACATCTTCGGGTAAAGTTCTCCAGAGAGCAGAAATGGAATTGCGTGTCCACAGATCCGAGAGAAAGTCGTTGAAGACCCACTCTGGAAAAAATTGCAAGTAAGGCTTTCAGCGACAGATACTGTACAATCTGCTTCAGTGGAATGCTTCTTGGAGACCTTGTTGCTGGATTCCCCCAAAGTCAAGATATAGCGAATCCCGAAGAAGACATGGGAGCAGGTCCAACAAGATCATCAGCTACCTTCCGAAAAATGGAACGAAATGAGAAGGCATTTTGTGCTAAGGTGCACATGGACTCGACCTTTCGAGATTCTTTTGCAGATGGCACATGAGCGGCATATTTTTCGTACGTCCTTTGTGACACCTGGCCAATAAAAAGAACAAGAACTCTCTTAAAAATGTTTTCTTTGATTCCGTCAGTGACCAGCGAACAAGCTCATGCGCCTGGGCAGCACTGTTTTCTCTAATGTTTGTGAACAATAACTGGCTGTTTGCCCTGTCCAGTACACACCTGTAAGGAATTTAGAGTCCCAGTATGACGTTGGTTTGTCCGTTTTGGTACGTCAGTGAGCCAGTCTGTTTAGCAGCAGAAAGTATTGTCGTCCAGCGCGTCGGCGTGGTGTCCCTGCATGTCTTTAAATCATCTGGGTAATCTGGAGTTCATCCAGTTTGGTGAGACTTTTAGCGGCTTTGTACCTCCCTGCGCTATGACATTTTGATCTAGTCTCCAAGACAAGGAACAAACGATCCTCCGCACCAACCATGTACTGTAGCGACACCTGCCAAAAGGGCCCCAGATCAATCGCAGAACTGGGTTATCAATGACACAGGCGTAAGAAATCCGGAGTAGTACGGTGGCGACTGAAATTTTCGCCAGCGATACGTTTCAATCTTGCCTCCAATCGAACCTACCGTTTGGACGTGGTGAGATACTGGTCTTGAAGCCCAAAGATTTCCGACACCATCCGTGGTGGCACCCTGTGTCTCTCAAAACCGAAAGCCTGCAATCCATTGATGCTCCGTTTCTAACAACCATCCATCAACGATTGATCGGGTGTCAAAACAAGGCCTTTCTTCACAAGTCAGTGAGACTAATGCGGTTGGTGGAATCACCCGGTCTAAAGGGCAAGGCTGTTTCAGATGGAACTTGCATGCACAAAAAAACAGCGCATTGTCTGATCGGCACTGACTGTTTTGTGAACTTCTGTTCGGCCACGAACTGGCCCAAAAAGGGCTACGTGTGGTTCGTTGTCCACGACCGCGTGAACGTTTTGCTGAGAAGTACGGGTCTTCCGGCGGTGAGTACTGGATATTGACGATAGTCAACTCGAACCGCGGAAAAGATCCCTGTCGTTCCTAGGATAGGTATATCCTTGAGGACTCAAAAAGGACCCACGATTTTTCCTGTCCTGTAACTTCCCTGTCCTGAGGGATAGTGACATGACGCATGGACTCAAAGATGGAAAATTCTCCTTTTCTAGCCACGCCCCTTATCTGGGTGACGGATACATATTGATCAGCGCATCTGCACAGTGCCTCAACACGATTGCAATTGCCTGTCTTTAACGAAATTGGCCAGAAGACTGTTGCTCACCAGCTCTGAAAAAGGGTTGTTCTCTAAGAAGGAGATCTCGCAGTGACTGTAAATCTGTTCTTTTAGATAAATCCGATCCATCGATCCAAACAATGACTCATGCGGATCAGAAACGACGGAAACGAGTCTCCGTGTGCAGGGCGCACAGAAACGGAAACGTCGTGAAAAACGACAGCTAGAACATTGAAATTTCGTGAGAGTGCTTCTTTCATCTGATGCCAAGTGAAATTTGGGTCGGCGCAAGGGAGTCCCGTACAATGTCCAAAGCGCGACCCACTTAAAAACAACGACGCAATAACAATGGTCCACTTTTCCTTTTGCCAACCACAAGACGTTGCGTGACTTTCAAAACGGAAAAGAAAACTATCAATGATCGCAATCTCCGTTTTGTCCGCAAAAGGTGGCAACTTTGGAACATATGCCGCTGGGGTGGAGGCAGGGCGGCGGAACCGTCGGGGAACGGGGGGAGGTTCTCTTGATGCCTGATTCTTTTTGTAAAGTGCACATCCAGTCTCTAGTTCGAACTGCCTCAACTTAAATTGACGTTCGGCACGGCCAGCTTCCCTCGTAAAATCGTTTTTCTTAAATGCCCTCTGGTAGTCCTAGGGTCGTCACTGCCCTCTGTAGTCCTAGTGCTGCACTGCCCCTGGAATTATTTTCTGCAGCTTCCCCTCTGGCGTAGCCTGTCTGCCCTATCGGTGCATTGGGCACGAGGTAATAATGTGTTCCCTCCAGCAAATACCCTAGGCGTTCCCTGGTTTTACATATCTATCAAAAGCATCCATACTATACCGAGCAGATATAAACAACCAAACAAGCTCCACGTATGAATAAAAATAAGGCGAATATATGATAATTTGAGGTTTCACAAAACCGTAATGTATAGTATATACATAGACAAATTCAATTTCCGTGTAAACAGAAAAACCGCTTACTATAACAGTAGATATGAAATCCAAGAAGGTATTTTTCCAAAATTCAGTCAACTGTGATCAATTTGAATTTACCAAAAACAAAAATGAAGTTTAATTCAAAACACGATTTTCCCTAAGAAAAAAGAAATAAACACAATAAAGTTTTTCTGAAAATATAACTTCTTTAAAAGTTTTAGTTCTCTAATGTATGTTGTCAGTCTTCTTTCTTACTTAATTTCTAATGAAATTGACAAAACAAATGTAACCGCCTATACAAAAAATGAATATAAATTTACAAAACAAATGGAAGCACAAACTATAAAAAGAGGGGAAGAAACACAAACTAACGGAAATCTTACCTAAAAGCTGAAGTTGAAAAGAAAACTAGATAGGGAGCCTATTGAGGAGAAGGTTTAAGAGGTTGTAGAAAAAGGGGGTGAAAAGGAAAGAAGGATACAACAGGACCTGGAATAGTGAGCAGAAATCACGAAAAGCAAAAAAGCCCACAGACAGCACCCGAGTGGTCCACTGTCTCCGTGAAACGGAGACGGGAATAACAAATCCTTGCACAATATACACCCACCTACAGTAAAATACAAAAATATTAAACAAATCAATCATGAAATGGCACATTCCAACCCATAACTCAAAGAAAATCTCGCAACCACACCCCAAAAAAAAAAAAAAGATCAAAAGGATAAAGATGCTTATTGGGCGAGAGCGGTAATCAACCTCACCCACCTACACTATTAGCGTGACGAGGAGAAGTTGATCCTCACACTCTGAGGGGCAAGGGGAAAAATCAAACTGAACAATAGGAAAGGCGAAAGAAATAGATAGTTATGAGAAGGGAAAGACTATTGACTCCCCAACTGCATGTCCCCCTGCTATACCAGAAAGGAGGTGGGGCCTATCAGTCCGGGGAAAGGGGACAAAAAATTCTAATCCACTAGGGAAGGAAAACGACTCCTCAACGCCCTGCCCCCTTGCTGCCGGGTTCGAGCAAGAGGAGGTTGAGGCTATCGGTCCTGAGTGGGGAAGGGTCAAAAAGAAATCCTACCAAAAAAAAAAAACCTTAACGAGTAGAGCAACCAAAAGAAATGTCAACCACCCAAAACACATATAGAAATAGCAAAAAACAACAACAAATGCAATATTATACACAGTCAATAATCAACTAATTTCTTTTTTTTTTTCCTCCCTCAAACCCTTGAGGGCACAAATAGAAATCCTTTTTTTTCTCTCCCTCAAACCCTCGAGGCACAAATAGAAATCCTTTTCTTTCTCTTCCCTCAAACCCTTGAGGGCACAAATAGAAATCCTTTTTTTTTCTTCCTCAAACCCTTGAGGGTACAAATATAAATCTTTTTTTTTTTAAACCCCAAGGGCACAAATAGAAATTTCTTTTTTTTTTTTTTTTTTTTTTTTTCCGGGGAAACAAACGGCAGCTACGCCGGTGAAACTGGAGTCGGGGTCACCACTGTCACACTGTCACTCTTGCATACCCGCATTCATGACAGCATTTACTCCATACGCACACGCAATCTTTCCAAACAACCAAAAAGGCGCACTACCGAATGTTTTTCTTCTCCCCCTCTCCTTCAGGAAAACAATTTACTAAATCATCAACCACTTGTAAACAGAGTTTACAAACCGTATCTCTCTCCACACTGAGAGACAAATAAATCTGCACACATGTATCTCTCCTCACACCGAGAGACAAATCAATCTTCACACATATATCTCTCTCCTCACACCGAGAGATAAAATAACCTAGTTCCGCTTCTATAAAGCTATGGCCTTCACATTCCGTTATCCAAAAAATCCGAACCAGAGAATACATAACTCCCGTAATCACTGAGGACCTGCCTGCCTCAAGTAAAAACTCTCCGCTTTCTCAATTCCCTGTCTCTCTCTCTGAGACAATATACTGCCCCCCCCTCGAACTCTCCTGTCCTGGAGATACGAGTCTCGACTTCTCTTCCTGGAGTTCTTCTGTCTCTTGAGAAACGACGAGCTTCAACTCCTCTCCCTGGAGTTGGTACCTGCTGGGGCTGAACTACCAGTGTGTTCCTCACACCATGGCCATTTTCAACCACCTCACGGGTGAAAGGTGAAGGGTGAAGGGCGAAGGGTAAAAGGGTGAAGGGCTGAAACACGAATAAGGTTCGTGTAAGTAACCTTCTAATTCAACATATGAATTCTTTCTTTCTCTCTTTTCCTTAAGTTTTTCCCCCTGTAGCTTCCCCCCACTATACTATCGCTCACCTGGTAATGACTGGTCAGCAAAGAGGACCACCGTCCTGACAGGTTCGAGTCTCTAGGCCATCTGCTGGTTAAAACTGACTCTTTCCCCCCCTTCTCCTAGTGAGTGCATACTCAGTGTTCAAAACACATGACCAGCACCTTACCTTACCAGCCCTTGTTAAACTCTCACTCAGTGGTCACTTTCACCCAATGACCACATTCGTTTCTTGAATGAGTCATACTCACAATTATTTTGGGACGCCCGCTACACTAGTCAAGCCACATGAATATTCTTCCTTTAGTTGTGGCAACGGGGAAATGATTCATATCACTAACTACATGCGATGGAGCGCACATGCCTTGATGTGAGGCTACGTCACATGACAGAATTGACAACAACAATGTATGACCCCAAATTTTCAATTTTGTCAAGAATGGTGTGTCATTGAAAGGATAAAACCAGTCAGGCGTGTATGTGAAGCATAGTCATGGTGTGGCATGCACGTGCATTACGGTTTTTGAAATTTTTAAAATTGAGGTTTGGTGAGTCATCCAGTTTAGCAATCACAGTTGGTTTTAAGAAAAGAATTCTTTGCAAAGAAATATGGTGCGAAGGAGGATAGCAGAGGCCAAACGATGGCAAATTATTGGCATGCATTCCACTGGAATGTCCTTCAAAGCAATCTGGCGTCAATTGGGCTTCCACTACACTGTCATCAGCCGGCTGGTGAGGAAACACCAGCAAACCAACCATGTGCAGGACCGCCCACGATCTGGCCGACCACATGCAACGTCACAGCGCGAAGACAGGGCTCTACTTCGCATGATACGCCCATGAGCCATTCGCCACAAGCACCAGCTTGAAAACGACAGTGGATGCCTAACAGACAACTTTCCACAAGAACAGTGCAGAAACCGCTTAAAAGCCCACGGATAATAAGGCGAGGAGGGTTATCAAGCGCCCTCTGTTGACTGACCACCACAAAAGACGGCGTTTGGACTGGTGTCCTCGCTCGGCGGGGTGTGAACCTGAGGAACTGGAGAAAGATACACTGGTCGGACGAAAGCCGATTCCTGCTGCACGTCACTGATGGAAGATCAAGGGTTTGGAGACGCCCAAATACAGCCTATGCGCACAGGAACATACAGGCAACTGTTCCTCACGGTGGCGGTTCCATAATGGTCTGGGGGTGCCACTCACACGACTGCAAGCTGGATTTGATTACCATTCGAGGAACCCTCACAAGCGGACGTACATCCGGTTGTCCTTGAGCCGGTCGTTGTGCCCCATTTTGACAACCACCCACTTGCCACCAACCAGTGTACATGGATGACAACGCCAGGCCTCATCGTGCTCAAGCAGTAACAGGCTTTCTCCATCAAGAAGCAGTGCAGACCCTGCCATGGCCTGCCATGACCCAGACCTCAATCCACGGGCACATCTGGGACATGATTGGCCGTCGTTTGCAGACCTTGGACCCTCCTCCACAAAATCTGCATCAACCTGGAAGCTGCACTGCATCAGGATGCGCAAACTGACGATGCTAAGAGATCCGGCGACTGACTGGAGGGATGCGACGCAGGGTTGAGGCAGTCATCCAGGCTCAGGCGGATTCACGCGCTACTGAACATTTTCATTTTTCTTTGGTTTATGGAGATTCATGGCAATGTTTTCAAATGAAATTGCCACTTTGATTAGCACTATGATTTTGTAATGACCATACTTTCATGGGTATTTTTTTCATGTGAAAAGTCATTGATCTTCTTAGCAATACCACATTCTGTTTATGGTTTTGTATATCATTTGTTGTGTTTTCATGTTGTCAATATCTTTATTAATAAAAACAAAAGAAAAAAAATGTTCCACATTAAACAGTTTAGTACAAAAAAGAATTTCAGTTTCTTTCCAAACTAAAAAACATTGGGGGTGCTTAACTTTTTTCTTTGTGTAATTTTCGAAATGAGAAAGATCAGAAAAAGACCACCGTCTTACACAAAGGATCAAACATTCCATCAATGTGAAAAATAATCACAAGCCCTACCTCCCCGTCCAGAAAACACACACCCTCACCTCCATTCCCCTCCATCCCAAACCTCTACTTCCAGCCAGAGAGAGAGAGAGAGAGAAGGAGAGAGAGGAGGAGAGACTCTGACACTTGGAACTTTGATGTTTTATTGCCATTGCCAAGAGGTCTTGAGAGAGAGAAAGAGAGAGAGAGAGAGAGAGAAGAGAGAAGAGAGAGAGGAGGAGGAGAGGAGGAGAGGGGTGAGGGTGAGAGGGGTGAGGCGCCTGAATTGTGAGAGTTTTAATACATCTGGCGTTGGCGAGTGTGGTAACATAGAGCCTGTCTGAAGTGTCTGGAACTGAAGTACCTCCTTCATTCCCATCCCGTCTAGTTGCAAATTGGCTGAGAGCGAGAGAGAGAGAGAGAGAGCGAGAGAGAGAGAGAGAGAGCGAGAGAGAGACACAGAGAGAGAGAGAGCGACTGCGAGAGAGCAAGAGAGAGAGAGTGAATGAGAGAGAGAGAGAGAGAGAGTAAGATGAACTTCTCCTCGTTATTGTTTTTTCCATCTATCTCTAAATGTGTTGTGTTTGCATCTTTGTTTCATCTCTCTCTCTCTCTCTCTCTCTCTCTCTCTCCTCTCTCTCTCTCTCCTCTCATCTCTCTCACACACACACACACACACACACACACACACACACACACACACACACACACACACACACACACACACACGCGCGCGCGCGCATTCTCTCTCTCTCTCTCTCTCTCTCTCTCTCTCTCTCTCTCTCCTCTCTCTCTCTCTCTCTCTCTTCTTCATACCCATCCCGTCTCGTTGCAAACTGGCTGAGAGAGAGAGAGACAGAGACAGAGAGCGAGACCGGAGAGAGACAGAGAGAGGCATAGACACAGAGAGAGAAAGAGGGAGAGAGACAGAGAGAGAGAGAGAGACAGAGAGAGTTGAAGCAAAGATGCAAACACCACACATTTAGAGACAGATGGGGGAAAAAATCACGAGGAGAAGTTCATCTTACTAAATAACAAAATACAATTGGTAGGAAATGTAGAAACGTCCAATATTTTGGCCACAGATTGTTGCACTCGTGCGAATTTTTCTTGGTATGTTGAATGAATGCTTTGTCCATCAGTTACTGGATTAATTGCTTTGCCTTTACATGTCGTAACGATGAAATGTATTTGTTTGTAAATATGCCAAAGAAATGAAGGAAAAAAGGAAAGAAAGAAACAAACCAACCTTTCCATTACAAGAAACAAATCCATGCTCGATGCCAGAATGTTATGAATAGAAGCCGGTCGCACAACATCATTGAAAGAAACGTGCCTTCATTGTGGATCTCATGTTTTAATCAGTAAAATAGTGATTCCTACTGACGATGGCAAAAACCCAGACGACATATTTTCTTCTAGACTAGTCTCGCGTCTGTGGTGATGAAAACTGTTGGTGTTGGTTCTGAAATGTCTCTGTCGGTTTGTCTGTCTGTCTGTCTGTCTGTCTGTCTGTCTGTCTCTCATTCATTCTCTCTCTCTCTCTCTCCTCTCTCTCCTCCTCACTCTCTCTCTCTCTCTCTTCTCTCTTCTTATGCAAATGTGTGCACAACACAACACAACACAACACACACACACACACACACACACACACACACACACACACACACACACACACACACCACTAACCAGCTCTCTTGCCAGCCATTCACACGCCCACTCCAGACAATCTTCCTTTTCCTCGCCCCTCCCAGCTCCCTATTGGCCTCAAAGTGTTCAAGACTTTTTGTCCACAGGGGAGGAATGATTGTAGGAAGAGAAGTTCCCTTTGTCTGGTCCCTAAACGGCTTTGGCGTCTAGCTACGTAGACTTTGACCTCTTGGAGAATGCCGCACTGTGCCGGCTTGCGTAGAGATCTAATTTACCGCCAGAGAGAAGTGAGTGTGGGAGAGATGGGGGAGAAAGAGAGAGAGATAGAAATAAGAGTGAGCATAAGATAAAGAGAAACAGAGAGAGAGTGAATGAGAGAGAGAGAGAGAGAGAGTGAGAGAGTAAAAGAGAGAGTGAGCAAGAGTGTGAGAGACAGAGAGAGCAAGAGACAGTGTGTAGTGAGACAGAGAGACAGAGACATAGACAGAGAGACATAGTGACAGTGGAACAGAGACAGAGTTCACAACCATCACCTCGGAACAGCCTAAAAAAACTAGCATCTGAAAACGTTCAGCTCCAACCCTCCACCCCCCACCACCCCACCACCCCCCACCCCTCTTCCGTTTTTTTCTTTGTTTAATCCCCAATGCCGCAGGGAAAAGAAACATCCGCAGGGTGGTCGTTTACACAGACGTTTTAACTCGGAGCGGACTGTAATGGACTGTGGCGTGTTGCGTGCAAGGTGATTTATGGGGCTGTTGGGAGAAGAGGGGCCCTCTTCATTACCATGATTTCTTCATTGGGCGAAAAAAGAATACTTGAGTTAGAGGAAATAAGAATAAATACAAGTGGGGGGAGAGAGAAGGGGGTGGAGGAAGGTGAGGGGAGGAGAGAGAAAGAGAGGGAGAAAGAGAGAGAGAGAGAGAGGCAGACAGACAGAGAGAGGGAGAGACAGAGAAAGAGAGAGAGAGAGTGACCGAGAGACAGACAGACAGAGAGAGAGAGAGAGAGACAAAGAAAGAGAGAGTGACAGAGACAGAGACACAGAGAGAGACAGAGAGAGTGAGAGAAAGAGGATGAGAGAGGGAGAGACACAGAGAGAGAGAGACAGAGAGAGAGAGAGAGAGAGAGAGAGAGAGACAGACAGACAGACAGACAGACAGAGAGACAGAGACAGAGAGACAGACAGACACAGAGAGAGAGAGAGAGACAGACAGACAGACAGACTGAGACAGAGAGAAAGACAGACAGAGATAGAGAGTTCACAACTGTCACCACATGACAGCGTAAACTGAGCACCTGAAAACATTAAACATCTTTTTTCTGTTGTTTTTTTTTTCCCCGTTTGTTTGTTTAACAATGCCATGGGAAAAGAAACCCACAGGCTGGTCGTTTGCACAGACGTTTTAACTCGGAGCGGACCGTAATGGACTGTGGCGTGTTGCGTTTTAACTCGGAGGGGACTATAATGGACTGTGGCGGGTTGCGTTTTAACTCGGAGCGGACCGTAACGGACTGTGGCGGGTTGCGTTTTAACTCGGAGCAGATTGTAATGGACTGTGGCGGGTTGCGTTTTAACTCGGAGGGACTATAATGGACTGCGGCGGGTTGCGTTTTAACTCGGAGGGGACTATAATAGACTGTGGCGGGTTGCGTTTTAACTCGGAGGGGACTGTAATGGACTGTGGCGTGTTGCGTGCAAGGTGATTTATGGAGCTGTCCGGAGAAGAGGGGCCCTCTTCATTACCTTGACTTCTTCCTTGGGAGAAAAAAGCTACTTGAGTTAGAGGAAATAAGAATAAAGACAAGTGGGGAGAGAGAAGTTGATTGGAGGAAGGGGAGGGGAGGAGAGAAAGAGAGAGAAGGAGAAAGCAAGAGAGAGAGGCAGACAGATAGAGAGAGGGAGAGACAGAGAAAGAGAGAGAGAGAGAGTGACTGAGAAACAGACAGACAGACAGAGAAAGTGAGAGAGAGAGAGTGACTGAGAAACAGACAGACAGACAGAGAGAGGGAGAGATAGAGAAAGAGAGAGGGACAGACAGAGAGACACAGAGAGAGACACAAAGAGTGAGAGAAAGAGGATGAGAGAGGGAGAGACAGAGAAAGAGACACACACACACACACACACAGAGATAGAGAGAGAGACAGACAGACAGAGACAGACAGACACAGAGAGAGACAAGCAGACAGAGACGGAGAGAGAGAGACTGAGACAGACAGACAGACAATCAGACAGACAGACAACTGTGCAGCGCAATATAGCGACACAGCTGTTGGCCCTGTTAGATATCAGTGAGTCCAGCCACACATTTTCCTTTCAAATATTTTATATCCCCACTCACCTCTTTTCATTCCTTTCCATTTGGATTGTGTGTGGAAAAGGCAATCTTTCCAATAATTGTTTTGCTGATGGTGCTGGCTGCATTATTATTACCCCGGTCTACACCACAAAGATGGCAAACAATCCCCACAATCTGTTTTGCTTCCTATCTACAGTACAGTGTACTACACACACACACACACACACACACACACACACACACACACACACACACACACACACACACACACACACACACACAGCCCTGTGATGAGAGTTGGGGGTTGGTCGGTGTTGTCCTCTATGGGAAGGACTTAACAGTGTTTACTCCATTAGAATTATGTTAAAATTTCATCTCCATCATCTCTCTTACTAGTTCTGGAAGGAGCAGCTTTCTGGTACCAGTCATCGAAAGAAATTTTATTTTTCTTGGGACTGTTTAAACTACTCAAGAGTGGCTCATCAATAATCCACCTTATGCTGGCACACTTAAAAGTGCTTGTAGCTCAGACAGACAGAATTAGAGATAAATTCAAATATTCAATACTGAATGAACAACAAAGAACTGACGCAAGATAAGTGTACTTTCACACATCAACTTTACTTGTTTATACAAGGGTGACATATTCAAACCAATTTCAATAATTCAGTTCTGGCCGACTTTTGTTCCCAGCCTTTCTGTCATCATTAAGAGAGGGAAAGTTCTGGATGATCTGAGTTGGAGTACTTGGAATATCAGAAGTTATCTAATGTTGGAGGGATAATTGATCTCTCTCTAGTTGCTGGTGACTGTTCCACCTTCCCTTTAGGCACGCTGATCTTCTTGGGGTGCTGTCTCAGCTGGACCAGTCACAGGCTCTGCTCACAAAAACAGAACCTGGTCTGAAGTAAAGTAGCTGAGAGTCCTGCTTGTTGAGTTCTCACACTTGCCCTCTGGCTTTCAGTAAATGTGTGAGATCTCAGCCAACAAAGGATTAGACTAGGGATAAATATATCTACCATCATTATCAGCCTCTACTTTCTCTCAGAGATTGAGTGAAACAAGGGATAGAAGACAGCAATACAATGCTAACCAATGGAAGTCAAACAACTCGTCAATTTTCTTATAAATTAAGCCCAAGTATATATGTTTATTAGACTTAGAGTCACCTACTATAAAGCATTCCGACAATCAACAGTATTCATAAATCAGCTTAACAGTTTTCACCTAGTACAGGCATACTATTTTACATGTCATACTTTAACATTCCATTATCAACGTAATAGGTAGTATTGAATACTGGCAAAAGTCAGTTTGTTAACAAAGAACGTTAATCAGATTGTTAACAAAAATATTGATCAAGCATCTCAATGGTTTTTACCAACTTGTGGCAAACAACTGTTACAACAGAATGCTTCATCATTATCTTGATTGATGCTGCCAAGTATTGACATAAAGTTATATTGTTAAAACACATGGCCCACGTATACAATAAATGCATAGTCTCATGATTGAGAAACATAGTTTCAACTTACAGTTCTGGGTGACCAGTGAATCTTACCAGAGTATACCAGAGTGGAAGACATGATCTTTCCCCAATCTGACTGTGTTTTCTATTTTTCACTGGTGGGGATCAGTCTTACAGCTGTCTGTGGCACAGTGAACTGGAGGTGATCAGTCTTACAGCTGTCTGTGGCACAGTGAACTGGAGGGGATCAGTCTTACAGCTGTCTGTGGCACAGTGAACTGGAGGGGATCAGTCTTACAGCTGTCTGTGGCACAGTGAACTGGAGGGGATCAGTCTTACAGCTGTCTGTGGCACAGTGAACTGGAGGGGATCAGTCTTACAGCTGTCTGTGGCACAGTGAACTGGAGGGGATCAGTCTTACAGCTGTCTGTGGCACAGTGAACTGGAGGGGATCAGTCTTACAGCTGTCTGTGGCACAGTGAACTGGAGAAGCTGAGGTTCTCCATTTTAGTCTGTTAAGCTACACATTCAGGTTCCTATTCCTGTTTGCTGTGTGTCACAAAAGACAAAGAAGGGGGGGGAGAGGGGGTCATCCTGCCCCCCCCCCCACCTCCCTCACCTACAGAGTGAGGAAATGTGTACTAAATTCGAGAGAATACTTAGTGGTTGGCATCATGCTAATTGACAAAGCGCTCTTTCACATACTTGCATCATGCACGGGTTGATCACACGCATGATTGCCATGGCGCATGAAGAAAAGAAAAGGGGGGAGAGAGAGAGAGAGAGAGAGAGAGGGAAACGGGCGACTTGCTGGCAAAGTAACGTCACCTTCTTCCGTGTCATTGTTTGGGGAGCCGTGCTCTAATTCCGAGATCGGTGACTTCAAAGAAGACCCGGGATACTGTGCGGAGCGGCAGACAGAGACTGAGCATTGACGTAGATTAGTAACCTACATTGTCGTTGTGAGACAAAAGAAGAGAGAAAGAAAGAGGGGGGAGAAGAAGAGGGAGTAGAAGGGAGGGGGGGTAGCTAAGCATGGTGGGGCTGTGTCGATTGTCATGTCACAAGCCCATATGCACGGTGTGTGGCAGCTGTCACACTCATCACGCTATGCTCGTGTGTTTGTGCTGCCTTAATATGTGACTTGTTATCTTTCCTGCCACACAATCACAACACACAGCAATCTAACAATATAACATTATTATTTAAACAAACAATATGATAAAATGTACACATTAGACACACACACACACACACACATACACATACACACACACACACACACACACACACACACACGCATATATATATATATATACACACATACGCACGTGCGCTCACTCACACACACACACACACACACAACACACACACACACACACACACACACACACACACACACACACACACACACTCACACATACACACACACACACACACACAATACAGCATGCTTTTTATCATCATACTCTCCTAAGTTCAGTTTGTTGACTCGTTGTAGTACATAAAAACAAAATGTATCTGGGTCTATGGGTTTCTGATGCACACACACACACACACACACACACACACACACACACACACACACACACACACACACATATATATATATATGTATGTATAAATCGGAAATGAAATGAGGTAGGGAACAGTAAACGATAAACAGTGAACAAGTGGGGTATGTTTTGCTCCCATAAGGAAACCTAACACAGAGTAACTTACCGTAAACCCCTAACTTACCCTAAACCCCTGTAGAAAAAGATTGTTTGTATCTATCTATCTATCTATCTATATATATATGTATATAGATAGATAGATAGATAGATAGATATATAGATATATATATATATATAAACAACAATCTTTTTCTACAGGGGTTTAGGGTTAGGTCTTGAGAGAGTCATTAATTCTTCTGACACTTAGCTGGCTTCGTAGGCTGGTGCGCAGACCACTGGTCACAAGAACAGTCTGTAGATAAGCACTCTGCCATCGTCATACCATCTCAGATCTCCAAAGATGACTTGCAGACCATGTTACAGTGCATTGAACATTGACATCACAAGGAGCACTCGATGACGACAAAGACGATGGTGTAGACGTCAATGCTGATAGTAGGCAGCAACAGCAATAAAAGACTAATGATACCTCAGACAAATAAGTAACCTAAAGACCAGAGTCACCAGACAAGGTCGTGCACGTCGACACCCTGGGTGGTGTCGCCAAGACCACCAGTCTTTCCCAAGATGTACCAGCAGGCCGTCTCCCTCGACGTGGTCCACAACTGGAGGCATCGCCCAGTCCAGCTACTCTTCCTTCCTTTGCCTCTCAAGTGAAGAGGAATACCCTGCACTGAGGCCTCAACATTCGGGTCTTCAATTAAGTACCAACGTATACATCAAAAAGTCACCTCAGACGCTGATGTTGTTGTCCCCCATACTGCAGTACTGTGCAGTCAGACTTCTATGATCTCTCTCAGTCTTCTGGCCGTTTCTTTGGTAGAAGTCAGATAAACAATATGAAGCATGTAGTCGGCTGTAACCAATACACGATGTATCCTGGAGTCTACTTCTCGATTCACTGCAATAATGATCCAATGGTTTCTTGTTTACGTTCAAGGATATGTGGTATCCAATTGGTACTTCAGTTTGTAAGATCGTGTCTATGTCAGGTAATGGTTCTGTGTGAATGTCAGTCACAGTATTGATTATCCTGTAGTCCACAAAAAATCTGATGGAATTGTCTTCCTTCTTGACTAGAAGTACCTGAGCATTATAGGGTGAACTTGCCTGCTTGATTACTTTCATTTTCAATATCTGCTCAACTTTAGTTTTCACTGTCTGTCTGTGAATGAGGTATTGGGTATTGATGCACCATGATGGGAGAATCCGTGGTTATGTTCAGACCACATGTTTCTATGTTTGTTTATACCTGGCAGATCAGTTATGATGCGGCTATTCTTTTTCACAATCAGTTCGAGATCCTTTTGTTGTTTTGCATATAAATCCGCTCCAGAATTCATTTTGGATGCATCTTCCGTCTGATGGAGAGGGATGAGGGGTATATGCTTTGTGATACATGACTCACTCTCTTCTTCTTGCATGACGACTGCTGATTGCTCTTCCTCCTCTTTTCGTTGATTGTACTGCTTCAGCATATTGACCTCGTAGTCCACAGGTCCGACTCTCCTGATCACTTCATGCGGTCCTCTCCACGTCAGTTGGAGATTGTTGTGTTTCTGGGGCAGCAATATCAGCACTTTGCTTCCTGGTTCAAGCTTCCTACTTTTGGCTCTCTTGCTGAAATATTGGCATGACGTTCTCCTGTCTTGTTCAGGCTGTCTTGTGCCAGCTTGCAGGTTTCTTCGATTCTGTCCCCGAGATCAGTCACGTGGATAACTGTAGTCCTAACATCTATCTGGTTCTACTTTATCATCTGTCCAGATTTGTTTCAGGACTTAAAATGGTCCTCTGACTCGACGTCCATAGAGTAGCTCAAATGGTGAATATCTGAGTGATTCCTGAGGTGACTCTCTGGAAGCCAGTAGTAATGCTGGGATGTATCTGTCCCATTCCTTTGGTTGTTCCAGACACAAATATTTGAGGACAGCCTTGAGTGTCCCGTTGAAACGTTGAACAAGACCATTTGTTTGGGCATGATAAGGTGTGGTCGCAATGCCTTTGATGCTCAATAGCCTGTTCACTTCTGGCATAGTGCTGGAGACAAATTGGCTTGCTCAGTCAGACAAGATTTGTTGTGGTATTCCTATTCAAGACCATATTTCCCGTATCGCCTTTGCTGTTGTTTGTGACTTGACAGTTCTCAATGCATCAACAAGGAAGTCAGAAGATCCATGGTGGATATGAGGACAGAGAGACGAGCAGACGTGGCTTCAGACCACCATCTTGATTTAACCAGGCTTAAATTGAAGTTAAAGAAGAATTGGATGACGGCACATGCAGCACGACACAAGTACAACACAGCTCTCCTGAGAGATACTAACGAAATCCAAGAATATAAAACAATTCTTAGCAACATGTTTCAAGTACTGCAAGAACTACTGGAAGAGGAAGACGGTACACTAGAGGACAAGTGGAAGGAGATCAAGGAGGCTGTAACAACATGCCAGGAAGTGCTTGGCCACAGTAAGCACCAGCACAAGGAATGGGTCCCGGCAGACAGCCTATGCAAGAGCAGGGACAAGCAAAGAAGAGCATCAGAACAGACAAGACCAGATATGTAGATGACCTAGCAACAGAAGCTGAGCAAGTAGCAAAACAGGGAAACGTGAAAGAACTGCATGACACCATCAAGAAGCTGGCAGGATAATTCAGGAAGCCAGAATGACCAATTAAAGACAGAAAGGGAAGGCTACTCACAGGAGAAGAGCAGCAGAAGAACAGATGGGTTGAGCACTTCGAGGAGCTCTTGAACAGACCATCGCCAGAGAACCCTCCAGACGTTGAAGAGGCTGACTCAGTTTGAATGCTTTAGAATTTTTTTTACTTGTGAAGTCACACACTGCGAGATATTTAAGGTTGGTGGTAAAATGACATAACACAAAGTGCGCAAGTTAATTGTGACATCAAGGGTTTTTTTTCTTAAAATCCAGCTGAATTATTCTATAGATCATTCGCACGAGCTTGATGTATGACAACAGCCCCCAAAACCAGCATCTCACCCTGCATAAGTAGTATCACTACAGTCGCAGAAATATCATGCTAGAAAAACAACTGGCACAATATGATGAGCATTATGTAAATACATGCTGTGACATTACAGTATCTAGTATTCTCTGTGCTTTATATCAATATTGTGCTAGACTGGAAATAGTATTTTCATTTCTGGATGACACGAGCAAAGTCAACTGAAAATTACAAGGGTCGGACAACAAAACAAGAAACGAATTTCAACTTCTTTAGTCAGATGACACAGTCGACAAACCAACTCATTTTCCCTCTTGAGACTATACTTAAAGCGATGACAAGCAATGTTAAAATTACCCAATCTAAATTCAGTTAACGCGCTTCTACTGTAACGGTTCATTTTCATATCAATGTAAATTTCTTTCATACACGACGTTTTAAGAAGTCTATACAGTGCAAATCTATTTCTATCATACATGTGGCTACGCCAATCCTGCCATTTACAATCAATCAGTCTCTGAAACACACAAAAGCAAATCCATTTGAATGAAAAAACTGATGAATATCTGTAGCCCAAGTTTTCTTACCATTCTTGTCCAAATAAATAGTGATTTATATGCTTTTAATGGCAACATGTTCTCGTCCATTCGAATTAGATTGAACCAATATTTTAGAAATTTAACGTACACATTTACGTAAACGGTACCATCTGAGCTCACAGTACACAAGCTTATTTGGGGTTCGAATGTCAACATTTGAAAACCGTTTCATAGCAAATAAATGTGCCATTTCAATACTAAACCTTTTTTCAAAACTCCGAATTTCGGCACTATATTGCATTCTTGGCTGGATCTGAGAATTTTCTGCTACAGGGCCAGCCTGACTGCTATTTCACCAGAACAAGCCTGCCATTGTCATTGAGCCAAACGTTTCCCCCTCCATGACAAGATGATCATAAATCATCGACACTTTCTTGCTCTGATTTTTTTTGCCGATTTCACAAGTTTTCTTCTGATCTTCCTCACATGCAATGGATAATTTTCACTCGCAAATATTCTAGTACCTTTCAACTTAGATTTTATGTGGAGAATCTTTTTTTATTTTGTTTGAAGAAGGTACAGTGGGCAACTGTTGGGGAATCATGCTTAGAATTAATTGGATGAAGTCGGTCAAACTGAAAGTCTTCAGATAACTCCAGTCTGTCTGTGATCATACCTGTACAAGCTCCTCACACTGTTGCCAAGATTCGTTGTCAGAACGAGGGATTCCGTGAATGATTATGTTGTTACGTTTTGATGTGCCCTCAAGATCATCACCTTTCATGCCCAAAGTTTCAATCTTTTCGTTCAATTTCTCATTTTCAGTTTTTAAAGATTCCTTTTTATTTTTCAGATATAAAGTTCTTGTTTTAAGTCACTTAATTCATATTGAAAACTAGCGAAAGCGTCCTTGATCTGTTTCATATCATCCTACATTTGATCAGACTTGTTACTCGGTGCTGTCATCCCGGTCTTCAGAGGAGGGTCTGATAAGTGGGCTGCTGTCTCCACACTGTCACGACGTGCAGCACCACCAGCACTGGTCAGTCGGGTCTGTCATGTTGCATCAGACCTGTCCGGTGCAGGTCAAGGGTTAAGTTCAACGTCACCACACTGATTAATCAAATTTCCGAAATAAAGGAGAAAGAGTAACAAACCTAGGTTGGCACCGTTTACACAGCAAGGTGCATGGCAGCTTTGAATTTTGCCCAGCTGAGAAACCACCACACACAGCATGAAAAGGAAGTGAAAGACACGGCATGGTTGTAGAGGTATACACTGCACGAGTCTGGAGTCACACCACCGCACAGATGCAAAGAAAAATGCTTAAACAGGAGCTAAATGACCGTGACCTTTCAGCTACTGTGTACGCTTGGAGGCCCAGAGAGACAGAGAGAGAGGGAGGGAGGTAGGGAGGGAGAGAGAGAGAGAGAGAGAGAGAGAGAGAGAGAGAGAGAGAGAATGTGTGTATGTGTGTGCGTGTGGGCATGTGTGCGTGCGTGCGTGCATGTGTGTGTGTGTGTGTATGTGTATGTGAGTGTGTGTGTGTGCATGTGCGTGTGTGTGTGTGTGTGTGTGTGTGTGTGTGTGTGTGTGTGTGTGTGTGTGTGTGTGTGCGAGTGTGTGTGTGTGTGTGTGTGTGTGTGTGTGTGTGTGTGTGTGTGTGTGTGTGTGTGCACGCGCATGCTCGGGCATGGTAGGGGGAGGATCATGTGTCTGTGTGAGAAAGAGAGTGAGAGAGAGAGGGAGAGGGATGGAGGGACAGAGAAAGAGTGAGAGAGACTGAAGGACAGAGAGACAGACAGACAGAAAGAGATACACACGAGGATTGACGGATGGCGATAGATAATTGCTTAGGGGATGGTAGGTGATAACGGAGGAGGGAGAGCTAATGGAGGGGAGGGTGGTGGTAAAATGGACGTATCTGCACGTGTGTCAGGCGACTATCTTCTGAAACGTTACTAGTACTACTATCTTCTGAAAACACTACTATAATTTTCATAAGATAGTAGTAATACTACTAACTTATGAAAATTATAGTAGTGATTTCAGAAGATAGTAGTAATAGTAAAGTTTCAGAAGTTAGTAGCTTCGCGTTGCGACTATCTAGTGAAATGATCCCTGTGTGAAATTATGTCCTCTTTCTTAGTATAAAGTGGAGGAGTTAAGATTTATGATCTTGCGTTTTTTTAGTAGAAATATTTCCTCTTGCACAATGATACTATGAACCATGCTGATTATGTCTGGAGAGGGAAACACGATCACAGCCCCCTGTGTTAGGAGCAGCGATCGATGAAAGTTTTCAATAACTGATTTTTTTTAGACAGTTAGAACACCATAGCACCAGCCCAAAGGATCCCGCAGCCGAAGGTCGGGGAGCAGACTCGCGCCTGCGCCAGATCTGTCATTGCTGCCAGCGGTGTATAGTCAGCGGAATTACCCACGTGAAAAGCAACACGTTTCACTTGGTGTTCTGTTAAGTTTCTTCCGTTTAAAGAACGGTTGAGACATGTGAATATCAAATAAAATTGAGAACAGAAATGTCTATGTACATTACTTGTAATCAGGGAAAAATACATATAAGACTGATGTGGTTGCAAATATTCCTATGAGGGTGCAAAAAAATGTATCACCGGTCGTGGCCATCACGCGTGCGAACGGCTGTGCTAGAGGCTGGTTTTTTTTTTTTTTTTTTTTTCTTTCCCCTGATGGCTTGTGTTTCATTCTTGATGTACTGATTTTGACGTCTTTTTGTAAAATCAAGTTTCAGCGCATTTGAAGCGGCTTTCTGCATAATGCAGCTATTTGACTGTGACTAAACAACCTTTTCACAGCTGGGGAGTTTATATACATTAATTTTTTATCCACTTTTATATCCAGTGTAAGTTTTAATGATTACAAATCGGTTTTTAAATGTTAGAAATATTCAAGTTGTTCTTCTTACGATAAAGACTGCATTCAGCCAGAATTCCAAAGCGATTCTTGTATTTTTAACATTACTGCCAGTGTCTGTTTGACCACAAATGCCACAGTTCTTGCTTATTTACAAGAACAATATCAATTATAAGCTCGCATCACAGATCACGTCATACCCACTATTTTTCAAAAACTTATAAACACATATTCTTTGTTATTAGACCTTATCCCTCTCACATTCAAACAAAAAACATTAAGAGAAGATAAAGCCATTTTAGGGAGGTAATCAAAGGAAAGTCCACGAGATGTGCCGAAAACCGTTCAAACATTCATCACCCATGCCCATCCCTTGTCACTGTCTGTCTGTGACTGAACGAGCAGTGGAAAGCTTGGCAGTTTTTTCACGTTTGTCAGATTGACTGGGGGAATCCCTCTCTGTTGAACGCGGTCGTTTCGGAGTTTGCGATCGAGAACGTGTTGCAAAATCCAGTTTAAACTGACGTGTCAAAACCGGATCTTTTCCCTTATCCACATCTTTTCCCTCTTGGATGGTCTACCACTCCTCTTCTTTTTTCTCTGTTTCCCCATGATGGCCAGAATTGAAGTCTGACTAACAGTCCTCCACCACATCAGTCTTTCCTTCTTTCTCACTCTTTTTTCTGACCTGTCCCTTTCTCGTTGTCAGTCGCATCACAGTCAGTGTCATTGTCAGAAAGGGGTGAGTCAGTGTCAGATGTGTGTCCAAACCTTGTAACCGGTGGCAGAGGGTCCCAAACGGACATCACTGTCGGTTCCTCACTCGCTTTCTGAATCTCACAGACGGGATCCCCTTGCCGATGACCGGGTAGGCGACAGGCTCTGCAGGTAACCACAGTTTCCTGACACTCTGTGGCCCAGTGACCCAGTTTCAGGCAACGATTACACTTTTTACCCTAGTATCTCTTTTGGGCTGTTCCTTGTGATACAGGGTAGCCATAAATCCTGCAACCTTCACAGATCTATCAAGTAGTTTGTCTGGGATATCTATGAAAATAAATCGCCTTCCAGTGTAGAATCGCGTCAATTTTCCGTCTCTATTCCTCATTTTCTCCAGAATCAAGGGAGAGCGTAAGACAGCTCCCAGCCTGACAAGAGCTGACTCGATGTCTGCCCCGTCGCAAGAGAGAGGGATATTAGAAATCCACACCTTTGTAGCAGAATGTTCAGTGTCGTCCTGTCCTCTGAGTGCAAACGAAGCACAACAGCACCAAGTGACAAACCCTCAATTAGCAACTTGCTGCGTGCAGCCCTCGTCGATGGGTAAAGTCTCCACAGTCCCCAAATTTCTTGAGCACCCACCATAATTTCTCTACCACAAATGTCGAGCGCTTGAAAAGATCGCTCGTGTTCATTTTCAAAAGAGAGTGGAAAGTCTCTCTTCAACAAGAACACGGGTTCAACGTGAGAGTCCGCCATTTTGAAAATACAAGATTCAATGTTGAAAAGAAAATAAATAAAAATACCACAAATATAGCGAAAATCCGTCCAGCCAAGACACACAGAAATTCAACAAACCTTTATCACCTAAAACTATCCCACAGAAACACATCCAATAGAAGCAGCGCAGAAAAAAAGCGGAACGGTAGCACACAAAGAAAAAAGCGGCTGTCGACTTCGAAGTCTCGCTCTCGAATCACTCGTATTACTCTAATTAGCAGTCAGTCAAATTGGGCCAAAATGACCACTTGTCAATGACACTGACCACTGGTCAACCACATCGTAAATTGTTAACATGAACTCGTACACTAAATAACAGTCAAACAGTGACATTGGGTAATGACCACTGGTCAATGACACTGACCACTAGTCAGCAACGTCCAATTATGTTCACATGAAGTCGTTCTAAAACTAATTAGCAGCCAAACTGTGAAATAAGGCCAAAATGACCATTGAGTCAGTCAAATTGGGCCAAAATGACCACTTGTCAATGACACTGACCACTGGTCAACCACATCGTAAATTGTTAACATGAACTCGTACACTAAATAACAGTCAAACAGTGACATTGGGTAATGACCACTGGTCAATGACACTGACCACTGGTCAGCAACGTCCAATTATGTTCACATGAAGTCGATCTACACTAATTAGCAGCCAAA
>CM031608.1:46365172-46380172 GCA_018398815.1 Conus ventricosus | reverse complement strand
AGGATGCAAGGGAGGTCAAAAATATGGAACTAGTGTGAGTGGTCAGCTCTGCTGTTCAATAACCCAAGCATGTAGAGCGAGTTAGAGAGCAAAGAAATTGTACAGAAACAACCGTTACTGGAATCTCCTAAGGAGATGCAATCTCCCACTGATTGACCAAACTTATCGCTGAATCAATTAAATAGTGGAGAAAACAATGCAGTTTACCAATTCTTCAGTCATTATAGTAAGGTCTTGGGCAAAGCATTTGAATTAAAAAAAAAAAAAAAAAAAAAAAAAAAAAGGAAAAAATGGGGGACTATATTATAAATATGAGAAACCCTTCGCTACTGCCCTGCGGGAACCATTGTACTCCCATTCCAATGCACAGCTATTAGTATTGCCTGCTCCTAGGCCTTGTCGTACCGCTGGATCGGACTCATCAGGAGACACGGCTGATTGTGTCTGTGCTCTTGGTGTCAAATGAGAGACACACCAAAGGCCATAATTCTGGTGATGTTCTCATCATCCAAGGGGCCAAAAAAGGAATCCAACAGCACCCCCAAGCAGCCAGCGACGGGAAAGGTAAATGGATCAAAAAGAAAGTGGGGAGAGGAAAAAAAGTGGCTTAATTAAAACTAAAAGACGATTATGCTAACTAGTATTCAAAATTAGGGGAAAATCTGTGAGCCTATGCTTGATGAGTTCGCATTCAAGGATGCAAGGGAGGTTCAAAAGATATGGAACAGTGTGAGTTGGGCACCTGCTGTACAATTAACCCAACAGTGCGAGTGGCTAAGAATTGTACAGAACAACCTTAACTTAGATCTCCTAAGAGAATGCAATCTCCACTGCTTGACCAAAACATATACTTGCTTGAATCCAATTAAATAGTGGGGAGAAAACAAAGTGCAGGTTAACATTCTTCAGTCATTATAGTACTGAATCTTGGCATAGGCTTTGAATAAAAAAAAAAAGGAAAAATGGGGGGAATATATTATAATATGAGAACCCTTCGGCAAGCTCCTGCGGGAACCATTGTAACTCCCCTTCCAAGGCACATCTATTTGTATGCCTGCTCCTAGGCTTTCGTCCGCTGGATCGGACTCATCAGAGACACGGCTGAATGTGTCTGTCTCTTTGGTGTCAAAAGAGACTCACCAAAGTCCCATAATTCTGTGGGATGTTTCTCTATCACCAAGGGTTCAAAAAAGAATCCAACAGTCACCCACAAAGCAGCCACGAAGGGTAGTAAAATGGAACAAAAGGAAAGTGTGGAGGAGGAAAAAAGTGCTTACTAACGAAAAGCATTATGCAAACAGTATAACATGGAGGGGGACAACAATTCTTTGAGCCTATCTTGAGGATCCATTCAAGGATGCAAGGAGTCCAAAAGATAATGGAACAGTGTGAGTGGACAGCTCTGCTGTCAATAACCAAGCATTGCGAGTGGCTAAGAATTGTACAGAACAACCTGAACGTGGAGCTCCTAAGAGATGCAAACTCCCACTGATTGACCAAACCTTATACTGCTGAACATTAATAGGGGGAGAAACAAGTGGCAGGTTAACAAGTCTTCAGTCATTATAGTAATGAACTTGGCAAAGGATTTGAATAAAAAAAAAAAATAAAACAAAATTGGGGGAATATATTTATAACAATAGGAGAAACCCTTCGCTAGCTGCCGGCGGGAACCCAATGTACTCCCCTTCGCAGGGCACATCTAATTTGTATTGCCTGGATTCCTAGGCCTTCGTCCCCGCTGAGGATCGGACATCATCCAGGGAGACACGGCTGGATTGTGTCCTTTGCTCTTGGTGTCCAAAGTAAGACACACCAAAGTCAAATTCTGTGATGTTCTCATCACCAAGGGTTCACAAAAGATCCAACAGCACCCCCAAGACACAGCCAGCGAAGGTAGTAAAATGGGAACACAAAGGAAGTGTGGAGAAGGAAAAAAGTGCTTAATAACTAAAAGCTTTATGCAAACATATAAAATGTAGGGGACACTCTTTGAGCCATGCTTGGAGGGATCCATTCAAGGATGCCAGGGAGGGTCACAAGAAATGAACAGTGGATGGTCACTCTGCTTGTTCAATAACCACAAGCATAGCGAGTGGCTAAGATTGTACAGAAACAACTGGATTGGATCTCCTCAGAGATGCAATCCCCAGCTGAAATGACCAAACATTATACTGCAGCAACAATTAAATAGTGGGAAAAACAAGTGCCGTTTAACCAATTCTTCAGACAATTATAGTAATGACTTGGCAAAGATTGATTAAAAAAAAAAAAAAAAAAAAAAAAAAAAAAAGTGGGAATATATTATACATTGAAAGAAACCCTTGCTACTGCCTGCCGGGAACCATGTACTCCCCTTCCCGAAGCACCTCTATTTGTATTGCCTGCTCCTAGCCGTTCGTTCCGGCTGACGGACTCATCAGGGAGACACGGCTTGATTGTGTCCTGTGCACTTGGTGTCAAATCGAGACACACCACAGTGCCAGAGATTTCTGTAATGTTCTCATCACCAAGGGTTCAAAAAAGAATCCAACAGCACCCCCACCGCAGGCGCAGCGAAGGTAGTAAAATGGAACAAAAGGAAAGTTGAGAGAAAAAAGTGCTTAATAACTAAAAGCAAGTATGCAAACAGCATACATGTAAGGGGAACAATCTTTGAGCCTATGGTGAGGATCCATTCAAGGATGGCAAGGAGGTCAAACGAATGGAACAGTGTGAGTGTCAGCTCTGCTGTTCAACTAAAAAAAACCCAAGCATTGCGAGTGGCTAAGAATTGTACAGAACAACCTTTCCTTGGATCTCCTAAGAGAGGCAATCTCCCACTGAATGACCAAACAATAGACTGGGCTGAACACTTAAAAAAGTGGGAGAAAACATTGCAGGTTAACAATTCTTCAGTCATTATAGTATTGACTTGGCATAGAATTGAATTATAAAAAAAAAAAAAAAAAAAAAGGGGGGAATATCTTTAAATATGAGAAACCCATCCGCTAGCTGCCTGCGAAACCATTGTACTTCTCTTCCCTTCCCCTTCGAAGGCACATCCTATTTGTCATTGCCTGCTCCCTAGGGCCTTTCGTTCCGCTGGATCGACTCCTCAGGGAGACACGGCTGATTGTGTCTGTGCTCTAGGGTGTCCAAATAGAGACACAAAGCCAAAGGTCCTTAATTCTGGTGATGTTCTCACACCAAGGGTTCAAAAAAGAATCCGAACAGCACCCCCAAAGAGCGGCCAGACGAAGGGTAGTAAAATGGAACAAAAGGAACGTGTGGAGAGAGGAAAAAAAAAAAGACAAAAGTGCTTAATATAACAATAGCATTATGCAAACCATTATAAAATGTAGGGGACCATCCTTTCTGAGCCTATGCTTGAGGTAGTTACGCCATTCCCAAGATGCAAGGGAGGTCCCCAGATAAGAAGCAGTGTGGAGTGTTACAGCTCTGCTGTTCAATCACCCAAGCATTGCGAGTGGCTACGAATTGTACAGAACAACCTTTACTTTTGGATCCTTCCTAAGAGATTCAATCTCCCACTTGATTGACCAAACATTAAAACTACTGCTGAAACAATTAAATAGTGAGGGCGACAACAAGTGCAAAGGGGTTAACAACTCCTCAGAGTCATTAATAGTAATTGGACTTGGGCAAAGATTTGACTTTAAAAAAAAAAAAAAAAAAAAGAAAAAAAAAAAAAAAAAACAAAAAAAAAAATGGGGGGAATTTATTATAAATATGGGAGGCAACGCACCCTGTCGCCATAGCTCGTGCCTGCGAACCATTGTACTACATACTAAAAACTTTTTTTGTAACTTTTCTCTACTCTTCCCCTTCGAAGGGCACATCTAATTTGTATTGCCTGCTCCCTAGGCCTTTCGGTCCGCTGGATCAACTCCTCAGGGAGACACGGCTGAATGTGTCTGGTGCGCTTGGTGTAAATAGAGACACACCAAGTCCATAATTCTGTGAATGTTCTCATCACAGGGTTACAAAAAAAATCCAACAGCACCCCCAAAGCACCACGAAGGGTAGTACAATGGAACAAAAGGAAAGTGTGGAGGGAAAAAAGTGCTTAATAACTAAAACAATTAGGCAAACATATAAAATTAGGGACAATCTATGAGCCTATGCATGAGATCCATTCACGGATGCAAGGGAGGTTCAAAGATATGGCAACAGTGTGAGTGGTCCTCTGACTGTTCAATAACCCAAGCATGGGCAGTGGCTTAAGAATTGTACAGAACAACCTTTACTTGGATGGCATGTGATGTCGCCTCACATCCAGGCATGTGCGCTCCATCACATGGAATTAGTGGATATGATCATTTCCCCCCGTGCACGATAAAAGGAAGAAATATTCATATGGCTTGACTAGTGTAGCGGCGTCCCAAAATAATTGTGAGGTATGACTCATATCAAGAAACGAATGTGGTTCATTGGTGAAAGTGACACACTGAGTGAGAGTTTAACAAGGCTGGTAAGGTAAGGTGCTGTCACGTGTATGAACCACTTATATGCACTCACTAGGAGAAGGGAGGAAAGAGTCAGTTTTAACCCAGCAATTGGCCGAGAGACTCGAACCTGTCAGGACGGTGGTCCTCTTTGCTGACCCGTCCTTTACCAGGTGAGCGATAGATAGTGGGGAAAGCTACAGTGGGAAAACTTACGAAAAAGAGAAAGAAAGACTTCATATGTTGAATTAAGAAGAGTTACTTACACGAACCTTAATCGTGTTATCAGGCCCTTCATCATCACCCTTTAACCCTTCGCCCTTCACCCTTCATCTTTCAACACCCGTGAGGTGGTTTGAAGATGGCCATGGGTGTTGGGGAACACACCGTATCTCAGCCCCAGCCAGTAACTGAACGCCAGGAGAGGAGTTGAAGCTCGTCATTTCGCAAGAGACAGAGAAGTGTCGCGGAAGAGAAGACGAGACTCCGTATCTCCATACAAGAGAGTTTAGTCGCGGGGCAGTATATTTGTCTCAGAGAGAGAGAACAGGAAAGGAACAAAGCAGGGGAAGCTTTTACACTAGGCAGCGGTCCTCAGTGATTAACGGGAGTGTATGTATTCTCCCTGGTCCGGAATTTTGGTTCAAGGAATGTGAAGCCAAGGCTTATAGAAGCGAAACAGACTGTTTTATCTCCAGTGAAAAGAGAGATACAATGTGTGAAACTATTTTTCCTCTCAGTGTAAAGAGAGATACATGGGCGAAGATGATTTGTCTCGCGGTGGGAAGGAGGGATCCATGTGTGCAGATTTATTTGTCTCTCCAGGTGAGAGGAGATACTTGTGAAAAATCTGTTACAATTGTGGTTGTGACATAGTACAGATGTTTCCCTGAGGAGAGGGGAGAAAGAAGAAAAACATCGGTTAGGTGCTCCTTTTGGGTGAGTGGAAAGATTGCGTGGTGCGTATGGAGTAAATGCTGTCATGACTGCGGGTATGGCAAGAGTGAGCAGTTTGTGACCGTGGTGACCCCGACTCCAGTTCCATCCGGCGTAGCTGCCGTTTGTTCCCGGGAAAGACAAAAAAAAAAAAAAAAAAAGATGTTCTAGTTGTGCCCTCAAGGGGTTGGTTTGAGGAAAGAAAAAAAGGATTTCTATTTGGTGACCCTCCCAAGGGTTTTTGAGGAAGAGAACAAGAAAAGGATTTCTATTTGTAGCTCTTCAAGGGTTTGAGGGAGGATAAAAAACGAAAATTAAGTTGATTATTGAGTGTGTATAATTTGCCATTTGTTTGGTGTTTTATGCTATTTTCTATATGTGTTTTTGTGGGGGTGTGGGACAGTTTTGGTTGCGCTATCTTTCCGTTAAGGTGTTTTTTTTTGTTTTGTTTTTTAGTAGGATTCTTTTTTGACCCTTCCCCACCTAAGGACCGGATAGCCCTCAACCGCCTCTAGCTCGAACCTGGCAGCAATGGGCAGGCGTTTGGAGGGAGTCGTTTTCCTTCCCCTAGAAGGATTAGAATTTTTGGTCCCCTTTCCCAGGACTGATAGCCCCCACCACTTCCTGCGTTTAGCAGGGGGGACATGGCGTTGGGGAACAATAGTCTTTCCCCTTCTCATAATATCTATTTGCTTTTCGCTTTCCTATTGTTTCAGTTGATTTTTTCCCCTTGCCCCGTCAGAGTGTGGGATCAACTTCTCTCCGTCACGCCTAGTAGTGTAGGGTGGTGAGTGGATTGACCCCGCTCTGGCCCAAAAAACATCTTTATGCGATGGTCGGGGGGAGCACTTTTTTTCTGGGTGAGGTGCGAGATTTTCTATTGGCTTTGGGTGATGTGCATTTATTGATGAATGTTATATATTTTGTATTATTAACTGTAGTGTGGTGCATATTGTGCCGTGACTTTGTTTTTCTTCCGTCTCCAGTTTCACGGGAGACCGAGGACCCTAGGGTGCGTCTGTGGGCTTCTTTTCTTTTCTTGATTTCTGCTCACATTCCCGGTCCTGTGTATCCTTTCATTTCCTTGGTTTACAACCCCCTTTTCATAAACCCATAAACCCTTCTCCTCAATAGGCTCCTATCTCGTTTTCTTTTCAACGTTCCATATTTTAGTAGATATTCCGCTAGTTTGTGTTTCTCCCTCTTTTTAATTTTGGTGATCCATTGGTTTGTAAATTTATATTCATTTTTTGTATAAGGCGGTACATTTGTTTATGGTAAATTCATTTGAAAATTAAGTATGAAAGGGAAAGACTGACAACAAAACATTTCAGAACAATAAAACTTTAATAAAGAATGGTAGTTTGCAGAAAACTTTAGTTGGTTTATTTCCTTTCTTAAGGGAAACAGTTTTGCATTAACGTCATTTTGTTTCGAAACTCCAAATTGATAGCAGTTGCAAATTATTTTGGAAAAAATACATTCCTTGGATTTCATATCGTTACCCTGTTTTAAGTAAGCTGGTTTCTGTTTATTCCGGAAATGGAATGCTGTAATTTGTATTTACGATAATTACGTTTTGTGAAACATAACATGTATCATAAATCGCCTTATTTTTTTTATTCATACTTTGGAGTATTGTATTGGGTGTTTATATCTGTTGACGATTCATTAGGGATGGATTTTGGATAAATATGTTAACAAGCGGAACCTTTGGTTTTGGATGGAGAAAAAACTTACTAACTATGTTTCAACAATGCATAGATAGGGCAGAAAGGCTAAGAGAATGAGAAGAAAACAAAGGAACTAGAAAGTGAAGAATGGAAACTAGAAAAGTGAAGAAAGGAAATAGAAAGAAGAAGAAAATTACAAGGAACTAGAAAGTGAAGGAAAGGGAAGATTACAGAAGGGAATCTGAAGTTGAATAAAAAAAAAAGATGTACAGAGGGAATCTGAAGTTGAAGAAAAAGATTACTAGGGAAGCTGAAAGCTGAAGAAACGTCAATTAAGTTGGAGGCAGTTAGAAATAAGACTGATTGCTGAAATTAAAAGAATACAGGCATCAAGAGAACCTCCACAAGTTCCACAGTCGGTTCCGCAACCATCCTCACCCAAAAGCGCAATCTATTCCAAAGTGTGCCACCTTTTGAGGAAAAAAAAAACGGATGACATAAAGATATTTTTCTTTTTCGATTTGAAAGTCCCATCGCAACGTCTTGTGGTTGGCCAAAGGGAAAAAGTGGGACATGTATATTGCGTCGTGTTTAAGGGTAGCGCGTTGAATTGATCACCACTCACATGTGCAGCGAAACAAAATTATTAACTTGGGTCAGTTGAAAGAAGAACTCCTCAAGAAATTTCAATGTTTCGGCTGATACGTTTTTCACGAACTTTTCCCGGTCTGTAGCGCCCTGAAAAAGGAGAATCGTTCCCTCGTTTCTGATCCGTATGAAGTCATTGTTTGGATGCATGGAATCGATTTGTCTAAAACGGAAACAAAACTTTTCATTCACGCGAGACCTCCTTCTTAGAGGACCACTTTTCCAGAGCGGAGCAAAGATCTGGAGGCCACTTTCCTTAAAGAAAGGCAATTTGAAAACGTTGAGGAAATGTGTCCGATGGGCTGAGCATATTGTATCGCTCACGCCCAGATAAGGGCGTGGCTAGGAAAGGAAGAATTTCCATCTTTGAGTCTCAGCGTCATGTACTAACCCATCAGGCCAGGGAAGTTACAGGACCGGAAATCGTGGGGTCAGTTAGTGAGTCCTCAGGATATACCTAACCTAGAACGTTACAGGGATCTTGCCGCGGTTCGAGTGACTTTCGTCCATGCCAGGTACTCACCGCCGGAAAGACCGCCGTTACTCCTCAGCAAACTTCCGGAGTCGTGGACAACACACCACGTAGAACCTTTTGGGCCAGTTTCCGTGCCCAGAACAGCGAATTCACTAAAATTCAGTCAGCTGCCGGATCAACAATGCGCTGTTTCTTTTGTGATGGCAGAGTTCCATCTGAAACCGAATTGCCCTTTCAGACCGGGTGGAATTCAAAACCCGCAGTAAGTCTCTCGGATTGTAGAAGGCCTTGTGTTGACACCCGATCAATCTGTTGAAGGACTGGTGTGTAGAAAACGAGCCATCAATGATGCAGGCTTCGGTTTTGCGAGACACCAGTGGGTGGACAGGAGGGCTACTGCTGGTGTACGAAATCTTTCGTACCTTCAAGACCACTATCATCAACACAGTCCAACAAGTGTAGGTCGTTTGAGCAAGATTGAAAACGTTTTCCGCTGGCGAAATTTCAGTCGACAGCACGTACTACTCCGGTGAACTTACCGCCTGTGTGATTGATAACCCCAGTCCTCGACTGATCTGGCAATTTCCAGGTGTCGCTACAGTCCATGGTGTGCTGGAGGATCGTTGTTCCTTTTCTTGTGAGACTAGTCAAACTCAATAGACATGGGAACGCCTACGAAACGGCCTAAAAGTCTCAAACTGATGGTACGCCAGATTACACAGATTGATTTAAAAGAAATGCAGGGAAAAGACGAGACGCCGGACTGCACAAATAACTTTCTGCTGGCAAACAGACTGTCCCTGACGATACCGAACGGATAAACCAACGTAAATACTGGACTCTGGACATTCACTACAGTTGTCCTGGGACCAGGACAACAAACAAGTTGTGGTTCCAAATCCACTTAGAGAATCATGTAATGCACACGTCGTCATGGATGCATTGTTCGCTGGTCACGTGCGGCATCACAAGAACATTACAGAGATTCTTGATTCTTTTTATATTGGCCGGTGTGTCACAAAGGAAGTGTAAGAAATACTGCCGCTCATGTGACATCCTGCCAAAGGACCATCTCAAAGAACAGGTCGCGTCGCGTCCATGTGCACCTCTTGCCACAAAATGTGCCTCTCCCTCCTCATTTCCGTTCCCATTTCGGAAGGTAGCTAATTTGAATTGATCTTGTTGGAAAGGATAGAAAACACGCTATACCCCGCCGACCCCGGCTTACACCCACTGTCTTCTTTTTCCTATGCACTTGTCCCCTTCTTTCTTAAACCACTTCTGTCTTATCTTTTTTGTCTTCTTAATTCTTATTTCTTCGGATAATCGCTAATTCGCTATAATCCGTAATTGACTTTGGTGGATACAATACAGAGCAACAAGGGATACCAGACGCGATTCCACTGAAGAAAATTGGAAGCAGTATCTGTCCTGAAGCTTACTTGCAATTTTTTCCGAGAGCGTGGTCTTCCAGAACGAAATGTCCTCTCGGATTGTGGAACGCCTTCATATCTGATCTCATAGAGAAATTATACAGACGGTTGTCAATCTCTTCCCAATTTCAACCACGCCATATCACCCCATGCGAATGGCATGGGGTGTTTTTTGAACTTTCAATGGCACGTTTAAAGTCTCGCATGTTGAGAAAGGATTGCAAGTGCAAGAGCCCTCAGAATGGATCGTTTCGTACCGCGTTTTGAGCTTTTTGCATACAGGGAATGCCCCGACGAACGCTGGATTCTCTCCATTTGAGCTTCTTTTCTGGACACTATCACCAGGGGACCGTATGGGATTCTATTGAATGACACAATGGACGAAACAGACGGACATAACCTGACAGTAAAACTGTTTTTACCAATACGTTTTATGAACTGCATAATCGTTTTGAAGGATTGCAGTGTAGCTGTGGCTACACAGTCCAGCCTGATAGGAAAACTGATGTGTAAACAAGTCTTTGCAGACCAGAAAAGGCAAAGGCAACGTTCCTTCAGGTAGGGATAATCCTTGTGCTACTAAATGAGTGAGAACATAACAAGAAGCTTCGTGTTATTGGAAGGTCCTTTTCAGGTGGTCGAAAAAATTTCGGAAGTAAATTATAAGATCAAAATGGCAAACACCTGAGAAGGATTCATGTGAACAGGCTGAAGAAGTGATGAAACGTACAAATGTTGCCAACAATCAGTGCGTGAGTGGATATGTCCTGTGACAGAAACTGATGTCAACATGACAAGACAATATCTGTGATGAATTGTACCCAAGTAACGAACAGGGACAGATTCCACAGGTTATGAAAACAGCAAATGTAGGAAAGTTTAACAGCTACCAGTGCCATGATTGTTGGGTACCCCTTCTATTCTGTCAGCCAAAGTGAAACCTATGGAGGATGTGGTTCTGAGTCTAATGATTGTCTACAAGTCAAACAGATCAGCCAAAGACATTTTGAAAGACAGTCAGATGTGTGAGGATACCCCAGGTACAGTAAACTGGTATTGAACCCATAGTATTCAGTTAACTTCTGAAATACCATGGCGAACCAGAACCATAATACCCCCCCCATTTGCAAAAAAAGAGGGATAGTTGCGGAGAGAAATCAATGGTAAATGCTGGATTTACAGGGTGAGTAGAACCTTCCTTACATCTCCGTACAGCTCACCAGTGGTATTGGTGGGCTGCGCCCACACACACACAATATCATACTAATGTGTGCTTTTTGCTGGTTCACACGAGAGCAACTTTTACTGGCAAAGCAAATAACCCCAAACGTCCAAACTCGACTGTGCAACAAATGCAAAACTGATGATCAGTCTTGCTGCAACGATTACAGGAAAGTACATAAGATCACAGTGTTCGATGCCGAGGCCTCATCCCAGACATTGAAGTAACTTCTGTGTCAAGCTCTCAGAAGGAAACATTTTGGTGAAAGTCTACCTTGGACTAAAGGAATTTCAATTAGTTACTGTGGAACAGTGCCATGGGAACCCAAACTGTCATGGGCAGAATTGGTGTCACGTGCGGTGAATATTCATGACAAATGTAACTGTTCCTTCAAGGGAAAGGACTATCCTTTTTTTTGTCTTTCTTAATGATTACGGTGACGGTATGATCATTTGGACGGTGGCATTGAATGCTACTGACGATTTAAATCAGTGGTCATTATGCATAAGTTGCTCTATGAAGTGACAACGTTTTGGCAAGCAAACAACTACTATTTATGTTGATGTCATACATATGTTATTCGTTGTAAACAATGGAAAAGAATCAAGTACTATTTTATGTCTAATTATGCTTGTGAAGAGGAATCTATAATGTAGGTGTGATGATAAAATAACTCTTTAAGAAATGTATATATACATGTTTTGATTGTGCAATGCGACAAACCAAGTGTGTTTATCCATTTTCACTGTCAACAATGGAAATCAGGTGACTTTTGCAATGAACTGATAAACACACTATTAACATGTGGGAAAAAGAAACTAGGGTAAACTATGTTTAATTTATGGTTACATGTCTATTTTGAGAAACATTTAACACGTTGGAAATATTCCCCTCTCATTTTCATGAGGTTTTGGGGGGGAAAACATAGATGTGGAGTACAAAGATCAAGGGAAAATGTCGTCAACTCATAAAATGTATGAACACAATTTATTTGTTGTTGCTTTGGGAATTGTTTGAAATCCCTAATTGTTTTATCATTAAAACAATTTGTTGGAAATGAATCTTGATGGAATCTGGTGATCAAGAGAATGAGTTTTTTTTTTAAAAAAGATTGAAAGTTTGAAATATGCTATTTATGTGGATCATGGAGGGATTGATTCTATACTTTGATTATGTAATTTGGTGAAACATGTGCCGATTTACACATTTTGAGATTCATGGTGGTAGATTGTGTTAAGTGAAGTTGTATATCCTTTAAAAAAATTTTCTGGAGAAAATTTTTCATCCCAGGATGGGGGGGGTGTCATGGGAATAGCCGTCACATCAAGGCATGTGACGCCCATCACATAAGTTAGTGATATGAATCTTTTCCCCGTGCCACAATTAAAGGAAGAAATAATCATAGGCTTGACTAGTGTAGCGGGTGTCCCAAAATAATTGTGAGTATGACCTCATTCAAGTAACGAATGGTGGTCCATTGGGTGAAAGTGAACCACTGAGTGAGAGTTTAACACGGGCTGGTAATGTAAGGTGCTGGTCACGTGCTTTTGAACACTGAGTATCACGTCTCTAGGAAAGAGGAAAGAGTCAGTTTTAAAACCCAGCCGATGCCTAAGAGACTCGAACCTGTCAGACGGGGGGGACCACTATTTGCTGACCAGTCATTACCAGGTGAGCGATAGAAGTGGGAAAGCTACAGGGGGAAAACTGAAAGTCACAAGAGAAAGAAAGAATTCATATGTTGAATTAAGAAGTGTTACTTACACGAACCTTATTCTGTTTCAGCCCTTCACCCTTTACCCTCGCCCCCTTCAAACCCTCAAGCTTTCACCCCGTGAGGTGGTGAAGAGATGGCATGGAGTGTGGGGAACACACCGGTAGTTCAGCCCCAGCCAGTACCCCACCTCCAGGGAGCGGAGTTGAAGGCGCGAGTCATTTCGGCAAGAGACAGAGGAAGTCGCGGAAGTGAGAAGACGAGACTCGTACTCCAGGACCAGAGAATCGAGGGGGGCAGTATATTGTCTCAAGAGAGAGACAGGGAAAGTAGGAAAGCAGGAAGCTTTTACTTGAGCAGGCAGTCCTCAGTGATTACGGAGATATGTATTTCTCCTGGTCCCGGAATTGGTGTGGGGGTGGGGGGGGGGGGGGGGGGGGGGGGGTGTGGTGGGTGGGGGGGGGGGGGGGGGGGGTATAGGAAGTGAAGCAAGGCGTTATAGAAGGCGAAACAGACTGTTTTTATCTCTCAGTGTAATGAGAGATACATGTGTGAAGACTATTTTCTCAGCAGGGTAAAGAGAGATACAGGGGTGTAGATTGATTTGTCTCTCGGTGGTGAGAGGAGAATACATGTGTGGCAATTTAATTGTCTCTCAGGGTGGAGAGAGGTACATGTGTAAAATCTGTTTACAATTGTGTATGTGACTTAGTAAAGTGGATTTCCCTGGAAGAGAGGGGGAAAAGAAAAAAACATATCGTAGTGCTCCTTTTGGTGATGGGAGGAAAGATTGCGTGTGCGTATGGAGTAAATGCTGTCATGAATGCGGTAAGCAAGATTGGACAGTTGTGACACTTCTGATCTCCTAAGAGATTGCAATATCTCCCACTGAGTTGACCAAATTGGGGGGGGGGGGGGGGGGGGGGGTAAAATATTTTGGGGGGGAACATTATACTGCGGACATTAAATAGTGGGAGAAAAAAGTGCAGTTAACAATTCTTCAGTCTTATAGTAATGACTTGGCAAAGATTGTGATTAAAAAAATAAAAAAATAAAAAAAAAATAAAATGGGGGGTAGATATTATAAATATGAGAAACCCTTCGCTAGCTCTGCCGGCGTGAACCATGGTACTCCCCTTCAAAGGCACATCTATTTTGTAGTGCCTGCTCCTAGGCCTTTTCGTCCCGCTGGATCGGACTCATCAGGGAGAAACACGCATGATTGTTGTCTGTGCTCTTGGTGTCAAAGAGAGACACACCAAAGTCCATAATTCTGTGATGGTGCTCATCACCAAGGGGTAAAAAAAAAATCCAACACCCAACCCAAAGAGCCAGCAAAGGGGGTAGTAAAAGGGAAAAAAGGAAAGTGTGGAGAGAAAAAATGCTTTAAAAACAAAAAAGCTTTATGAAAAACAGTATAAAAGTAGGGGACAATTTTTACATGCTTGGGACATTAAAGGGATGAAGGGGGGTCAAAAGATTGGAACAGTGTCGTGGTCACCCTTGCTGTTCAAAAACCCAAGATTGCGATGGGCAAGAATTGTACAGAAAACCTTATTGGATCTCCTAAAGAGCAATCTCCACTGATTCCCAAACATCTCTGCTGAAAATTAAATAGTGGGGGAAAACAGTGGGTTAAAAATTCTTAGTCATTATGTAATGCTTGGGAAAGTTTTTAATTAAAAAAAAAAAAAAAAAGAAAAAAAAAAAGAAAAAATGGGGGGAAATTATTATAAAAAAAGAAAACCTTCGCTAGCTGCCGCGGGAAAATTGTACTTTTTTTATATAAAAAACAGGGGTTTAAAAAACCCCCTCAGAAAAGTTAAAAGTGCTCAACCATGTAGGGGGCGAAATACCCGTTTAAAATAGGATTTTATATTTATATATAAATGGCAAAATTTGTTTAAAAAAAAAGGTAAGAAGATTAAAAATTGAGCAGGGGGCGTGTTCTGTATGTCCCAACACACATTTCCCTTTATCCCGTCACCACTTTCCCCCTCTGTAAACACGAGACAGACTCACAACTCGACCAATGTTCATATATAGATTTTCAACAAAACAAATTTAGTTAAAAAGGTTTTTTTTTTAATGTTATTTGCACATCTTTTCGGAATTTTCACAATCGATCTGGACAGCAGATTTTTCGGATGAATGGCCCCGCCGTTTCCCGACTTGGGACCCAATGAAAACGTGGGACGTTTTGGGGGCAAAGGGGGCCAAAAAATTACCCCCCCCCCCTTCCTGCGGATGTCAAACCAACTGGCACAATTTTTGCAACAGGATGGCAGAACATCCCCAAGAAACTCGCGAAACTTTGTACTTCCATGCACCGGCGCGCCTTTAATTTTGGCGGCTAAGGGGGGTCTACCCCATATTGACTTGTTGAAATGCGTTACCGATTCCTGACTTTTGAAAAGAGGGGGGTGGGATTTGAACTTTTATGTTTTCTGT
>CM031608.1:46347089-46365072 GCA_018398815.1 Conus ventricosus | reverse complement strand
AGACGATTACACTTATTACTAGGTGCATTACAATTTTCAGTCATTATTAATGACTTGGCAAAGATTTGAATTAAAAAAAAAAAAAATAAAAAAAAATAAAAATGGGGGAATATATTAAAATATGAGAAACCCTTCGCTAGCTGCCTGCGGGAACCATTGTACTCCCCTTCGAAGGCACATCTATTTGTATTGCCTGCTCCTAGGCCTTTCGTCCGCTGGATCGGACTCATCAGGGAGACAACGGCTGATTGTGTCTGTGCTCTTGGTGTCAAATAGAGACACACCAAAGTCCATAATTCTGTGATGTTCTCATCACCAAGGGTTCAAAAAAGAATCCAACAGCACCCCCAAAGCAGCCAGCGAAGGGTAGTAAAATGGAACAAAAGGAAAGTGTGGAGAGGAAAAAAGTGCTTAATAACTAAAAGCATTATGCAAACAGTATAAAATGTAGGGGACAATCTTTGAGCCTATGCTTGAGGATCCATTCAAGGATGCAAGGGAGGTCAAAAGATATGGAACAGTGTGAGTGGTCAGCTCTGCTGTTCAATAACCCAAGCATTGCGAGTGGCTAAGAATTGTACAGAACAACCTTTACTTGGATCTCCTAAGAGATGCAATCTCCCACTGATTGACCAAACATTATACTGCTGAACAATTAAATAGTGGGAGAAAACAAGTGCAGGTTAACAATTCTTCAGTCATTATAGTAATGACTTGGCAAAGATTTGAATTAAAAAAAAAAAAAAAAAGAAAAAAAAAAAGAAAAAATGGGGGGAATATATTATAAATATGAGAAACCCTTCGCTAGCTGCCTGCGGAACCATTGTACTTTTTTATATATATAAAATCAGGGTTAAAAAGCCACTCAGAACGTTAAAAGTGCTCAACCATGTAGGGAGCGACATACCAGTTTAAAATAGGATTTTATATATATATATAAATGGCAAATTCTGTTTAAGAAAAACAGAGTAAAGAAGATTTAAGTATGTATGCAGGTGCGTGTTCTGTATGTCCTCCAATCACACACTTCCGTTCATACAGTCACCACTTCCACCTCTGTAAACACGACGACAGACTCACAACTCGACCAATGTTCATAATATGATTTTCATACAATACAATTCAGATTAACAGGTTATGTTAATGTTATTTAGCACAGTCTTTACGGAATTCTTCACAATCGATCTGGCACAGCAGACTTTACGGATGAACTGGCCTGCTCGTTCACCTGACTTGGCACCAATTGAATACCTGTGGGACGTTCTGGGACAAAGGGTGGCCAACAATTACCCTCCCCCCCTTCCTGCGGATGTCAACCAACTGGCACAATTTCTGCAACAGGAGTGGCAGAACATCCCCACAGAATACTCGCAGGAATCTTGTACATTCCATGCACCGGCGCTGCCTTGAATGTCTGGCGGCTAAGGGGGGTCATACCCGATATTGACTTTGTTGAAATGCGCTTACCTGATTCCTGACTTTTGAAAAGAGGGTGTGGTGATTTGAACTTGTACTGTTCATCTGTTTTTGAATGAACTTGATCGCAACCTCTATGAAATCGTTGGTCGATGAATTAACAAATTTGTATTTTAGATTAATAATAATAATAATAATAATAATAATAATAATGGTATTTGTAATTTGCAAAATCTTGATAAAATCAACTCTAAGCGCATGGGGGGGGGGGGGGAATCTACACACACACACACACACACACACTCACGCAGACACACACACACACACAACACACACACACACACACACACACACACACCACACACACAACAACTGCACATGCGTTTTGGCTCTAAACAAAAGAATAGAAAGGAAAATCATGTACAAAATAAATATTAAACCAGAAATATTAATGCACACACACACACACACACACACACACACACACACACACACACACACACACACACACACACACACACACACACGCTGTGGGCCATATGGCTCTAAACACAACTAATTCAACAAGATGCAAAGCATATAAACGTACTCCCAGTTTTATCCTGAATACGCGCGAGATATTCCATAAAGAGGAAAAACCGTCTTGGGCTGGTGTAACCGTTAGTAATGGCTATCCTAGTAAACATCGGCTATCGTCTGTGACCTAAAATGAACATACCTACAAATTTTCAGAAAGATCGCCAAGACCTTTCTGAGATTTTCCATAAAGAAGAAAACCATTATGGGCCGTTAGTAACGGCTATAACGGTAAACTTAAACATCGGGCATCATCCGTGACCCATAATGAACATATCTACAAATTTTCAGAAATATCGGCCAAGTACTTTCTGAGACATTCCATAAAGAAGAAAAACCGTTACAGCCGTTACAGCCGTTAGTAACGGATATAACGGTAAACTAAAACATCGGGCATCATCTGTAACCCATAATGAAGATACCTGCTAATTTTCACAAAGATCGGCCAAGTACTTTCTGAGATATTCCATAAAGAAGAAAAGCGTTACAGGCCGTTGCAAACCGTTAGTAATGGCTATAACGGTAAACTAAAACATCGGGCATCATCCGTAACCCATAGTGAAGATACCTGCTAATGTTCACAAAGATCGGCCAAGTACTTTCTAAGATATTCCATAAAGAAAAAAACACGTTACAGGCCGTTACAGCCGTTAGTAATGGCTATAACGGTAAACTAAAACATCAGGCATCATCCTTGATCCATAATGAACATACCTGCTAATTTTCACAAAGATCGGCCAAGTACTTTCTGAGATATTCCATGAAGAAAAACAACCGTTACAGGTCGTTACAGCCGTTAGTAACAGCTATAACGGTAAACTAAAACATCGGCATTATTCGTGACCTATAATGAACATACCTTCTAATATTCACAAAGATCGGCCAAGTACTTTCTGAGATATTCCATAAAGAAGAAAAAGCGTTACAGGCCGTTACAGTCGTTAGTAACGGCTGTAACGGTAAACTAAAACATCAGGCATTATTCGTGACCCATAATGAACATACCTACAAATTTTCTGAAAGATCGGCCAAGTACTTTTGAGATATTCTATAAAGAAGAAAAAGCGTTGCAGGCTGTTACAGCCGTTAGTAGCGGCTATAACGGGGTAAACTAAAACATCGGGCATCATCAGGACCCATAATGAACACACCTGCTAATTTTCACAAAAGATCGGCCAAGTACTTTCTGAAATATTCCATAAAGAAGAAAAAGCGTTACAGGCCGCTACAGCCGTTAGTAACGGCTGTAACGGTAAACTAAAACATCAGGCATTATTCGTGACCAATAATGAACATACCTACAAATTTTCTGAAAGATCGGCCAAGTACTTTTTGAGATATTCTATAAAGAAGAAAAAGCGTTGCAGGCTGTTACAGCCGTTAGTAGCGGCTATAACGGGGTAAACTAAAACATTGGGCACATCAGGGACCCATAATAAAACACACCCTAATTTTCACAAAAGATCGGCCAATCTTCTGAAATATTCCATAAAGAAGAAAAACGTTACAGGCCGCACAGCCGTTAAAACGGCTGAAGGGTAAACTAAAACATGGGGCATCACTGGACCCATAATGAACAACAAAAATTTTCAGAAAGATGGGGGCCAAGCACTTTTAAGATATTCAAAAAAGAAGAAAACCCTTACAGGCGTTACAGCCGTTAGTAAGGGCTAAAAGGGGGTAAACAAAAACATCGGTATCATCCGTGACCCAAAATGAACAAAATGCTAATTTTCACAAAGATCGGCCAAGTATTTTTGGGAGTATCCCAAAAAAAAAAAAACGACAGCCGTACAGCCTTACTAACGCGTAAGGGGAAACAAAACGCGGGCATCATCCTTGACCTAAAAAATACCTAAAAATTTTTCAAAAGATCACCCAGTATTTTTTGCTGGAGCGAGGGAACACATTTGACCAGGACACACAACAACAGACCAGACAGACAGACACACAACACACAGCCACACACGGACATTTTTCCCTTTCGTTCCCATTCTAAATTACTCCCTGTTCTTTTAAAAACTGGAGTACAAAAAGAAGAAACATTATGTCCCTGCCCTTTCCACCCCTTTAAACCATGAACGCGCCTGACTCAAGTGAACCACCTCAACACTTTCCCCCGCTGTCATTCCTTTGAAGTGTCTACGACCGAAACCGGCCCTCCCCCCAGGTACTATTTTTTCACCTTTCCCTTTTTTATTTGAAACGATACACATCACTACTTTTATTTTTTTTTTTTATTATTACAAAAATTTCTGGGTGCTCCCCCTCCCCCCCCCCCCCCCCCCCCCCCCCACCCACCCCACACACACGGGGGGGGACATTTAAGAAAAAAAGAGATTTTTTTTTAAGAGCATCTAAAGGGGGAGAAATAGGGATTACGGACAGAGAGTGGAATTTTTCCAGAAGATGGGCCAGAAAACAGAGAAGGACGTGGCCAAAGGTACTGAGTTTGTTACGGAATCCGGGAAAATGGAGGGGCAGAGGAAACCGAGGTGCTAGGGTGTGAATACTGGTAAACTGTTAGAAGTTTAGGGGGGTGCATTGTTGAGGACTTGTAACAGATAGTCGAGTTTTTAGTGTATGCGTTCGATACAGAAGCCAGTGAAGTTGTGACAGAAGAAGGGAGATGTGGTCAGACTTTTTCTTCTTGAGTACAAAGCGTGCGCATTGTTTTGAATGCGTTGTAGGATGAATAGAGGATTCATTGACACCAGAAAGGAGTGAGTTGCAGTAGTCGATACGATACATAATGAAACAGAGGACAAGTTTGACAGTTGCTTCGGTAGAAAGATGTTTTCTGATCAGGCTGATGCGACGAAGGTGGTAGTACAAGATTTGGCGGTTGGGTCACAAAGTTTTTGCATGGAAAGGTAGAATACAAGTTGGACACCCAGATTATTGGCGGAGTCGGAAATTGGAATGGATGTGTTGCATAGCTGAAGAGAAAGAGAGGGGCCAGCTGAGAGAGCTTTTGACGTGTGCTGATCAGAATTGCTTTCTGTCTTGTCGTCATTGAGCTGAAGTTTTGTTGTTTGTCATCCAGTTCTTAACGTCAGAGTAACAGTCAGATGTGCGAGTCAAGAGTGGTCTGTACATTGTCGGTGAGTCACTGTCATAAAGTTGGTGTCATCAGCGTAGAAGTGGTGTTTAAGGGAGTGGGATTTGATGATGGTAGACAGGGGAGAGGTGTAAAGAGTAAAGAGAACAGGGCCAAGGACAGATCCTTGTGGAACACCACAGGTCAGATTTGCAGGCCTAGAATGAGTGCCATTGATGAGTACAGTCTGTTTTCTGTTCTAAGAGTAAGAGGTGAACCAAGAGAGGGCCGTGTCAGATATACCAAAAGTGTGCTGGAGTCTGGTGAGGAGAATAGTATGGTCCAATGGTATCAAAGGCTGCAGACAGGTCAAGAGAGTGACAAGAGAGAACCCTTCCAGAATCGGTTGCAATGAGGAGGTCATTGAGAATGTCGAGCAGGGCTGTTTCAGTACTATGGAACTGGCGATAGGCGACTGAAAAACATTGAGGAGATTGTTGGCAGAGAGGTGAGAGTTCAGCTGATTGAGGACGACTTTTTCTAATAGTTTTGACAGGAAAGAGAGGTTAGAGATAGGTCGGTAGTTTTCAGTTCGTTGGATCACGGTTGTGTTTCTTCAGGAGAGGCTTAAAAGAATCAGGACATCCAGTTTCCAGGGAAGTGTTGATAATGTCCGTGGTAAATGGGGGGAGAGTAGGAAGACAGTCGGAGTAGAGAGAAGCTGGAAGAGGATCAAGTTCACAAGTTTGAGAGACATGGATCTGATTGTATTGAGAAGTTCTTCCTGTGAGACTGGGGTGAAAGTGCTAAGGGATGAACCAGAAAACGGTGGGTCGGGTGGGCAGGGTTGACAAGGTGTTGCGTCAAGCTTTTCACGGAGAGTTTGTATTTTGATGGTGAAGTAGTTGGAAAATACAGCTGGAGTTCTTCCTGAAGGTGTGTTGTTGGAGAGGTGAACTTTTTGTGTGCCAAGAAGATGATTCATAGTCGTGAAGAGTTCTTTAGAGGAAGAGGAGGTCCCCCAATTTTTTTTTTGGAAAAGTGGTTTTTGGAGATGCGATAAGGGGGATACCCCGTGTTTCCCGGGATGGGGGAAAAAGGTTTCTTGGGAAAGGTTTATTTTTTGGGTTTGTCGCCCGCCCGGGGCTAGCCTTCGACGGGCCGTTGCATGGGGAATCTCTGGGAAATTAGCCAGGGGGGAGGGGGCGATTGGGGAAAGACGATTGAGCTGGGCATAAGTGTCAAGGGGTTTGGGGGAGAGTAGTGGGTTTAAAATGTTCACCCAGGTTTTGTGGGCTTTTCAAAAGGGGAAAGGGGGTTTTCAGATGAAAAAAAAAGAGATTTATGATTTTAAAATTTCGGGAGTTTCGATAAAGCCCGGTACGAGAAGGAGGGGGGAATTTGAGGGAAAACAGAGAATTGCAAAGGGTCGGTGGCAAGGGGCCGAAGTTATTAGGGTTTAAAGAACTAAAAAGTTGCGAGAGGCTGGATTGGGGGTGGGTTTACGAGAAAATGATCCCCGCCCGTGTTTGGGCTTTTCTTGTTGTTTGGTTCAGAAAAGTTTTTTTGTCATGTTTTGGCTGGATAGAGGGCTGGGGATGTGTTTTGGGGTTTATAGGGGCGGGGTTGTCGAGTGGACCTTTGTCCCCCGAGGATAAGGTTGTTTTTAAAGGTAAGAGGTGTAAGGGGGTCGAGTAGTTGATCCCCAAAACAACAGAAACCTGGATGGGGGTTTAGCTTGTTGGCGGGGTGGTTTGGAAGGGGCGAAAAACAAAAGGAGAAGGTTGATGGGGGGGGGGGTGGGAAAGGTGGAACTCAACGAATTTGAAAGGGGGGATGGGGAAAGGGAAAAGAACCCGTGAGAAAAACAGGAAAGGGGGAGGAAAAATCCCCTTTTAAAAAGAATGGGAAAAAACCGCCACCGGAAGGGGGGAGGGAAAAAGGCCAAACTTTTTAGCCCCTAGGGGGGAGGCACTTTTTTAATTGGTTTTATGACGACTGGGGTTTAGCCATGGGTTTTAGTGAGAAATGGAAATTTTCTACTTGCTTATCCAAGAAGAAATCAGCTTTACAAACAGCTTTGCCGTCTTTCAGGCCCGATTTGGGGAAAAGAATAAACACATTTTTAGTTTGTTTTGGTTTACCCGACAGAAAGAAGCATGGGTGAACCGAATTTCCCTTTTAAACCCTTTTGGGTGCTTTTTGGGAAAACTGGGAAAACTTGGGGGAAAAAAAAAAAAGGGGTGAAAACTGAGGCAAAGAAGGGGAATCCGGAGCACGAGTCACATGTTGATGACTGAACAGAACAGGGAATTTAGTGTCACAGGGGCGCCCGGAGATGGGGAAAAAAAAGGGGATGGTCGGGGGGGCATTGGGGCGGGGGTGGCCGGGATGAGGCCGGGGCAAAGGGGGTTGTGAAGGTCCCCCCGCTGGGGGCAGGAGCCCGGCAAGATTTGGGAGCGATTTAAGAAAATCCCGTGGGGGCAGGGGGGGGGGTGGGGGGCGTTAAAAAGAGGACAAGGGGGAGGACGGGGGATGGCAGAGGGGTGGGTGACAACATTTTCCCGTGGGTGAAAATGGTAGAAGCCGAGGTGAGGAAGGCGAGGGGGGGGGAGGACAGTTGGGGGGTGGGGGCGGGGGGGGGGGAAAAAGGCAGGAATTGGGGATGCCCAAGGGGACACTCTTCAGAGTGGGGCAGAGAGTGAGAAGGCGGAGGGGGTGGGACAGATTCAACAGCTACTGAGAAGCCAGGCACACAGAACAAACTTTGCAGGCCCCGGGTGAGAGTGTGGCAGCAGAGGTGGGGCTGTTGTGGGAGGGTGGGGGGGTTTCAGGCAGGCCAGTGGTAGGTGGGCTGTTGTCGGGGGGGTGGGGGTGTCAGGGAGGCCAAATGGTAGGTGGCTGTTGCGGGGGGTGGTGTGTCAGGCAGAGCAAATGGTAGGGGGACTGTTGTCGGGGAGGTGGGGGGTCAGGGAGGGGCCCTTTTGGGAGGTTGGGCTGTTTTCGGGAGGTGGGTTTTTGTCAGGGGGAGGGCCCGTAATAGGTGGGCTGTTGTCAGGAGTGGAAAGTCAGGGCAGGCCGGGTTTTGGGGGGGACTGTTGTCGGGAGGTGGTGTGGGCAAAACAGGCCGTTGGGGAGGGGACAGTTTTGGGGAGGTGGTGTGTCAACAGGCCCGGGGGTAGGGGGGACTGTTTTTTCAGGGGGTGTGGGCAGGCAGGCCGTGGTAGGTGGACTGAGTCAGGTGGTTTTGTCAGACAGGCCGTGGGGGGACTGTTGTCGGGGGTGGTGTGTGGGCAAAGGCCAGGGTAGGTGGACTGTTGTGGGAGGGGTGTTTTCAACAGGCCAGGGTAGGTGGCCTTTTTTTTGGGAGGGGTGTCAGACGGCCAGTGGTAGGTTTGGGCTGGGTTTTTGGGAGGTGGTGTGCAGACGGCCCGGGAAGGGGACTTTTTTTCGGGAGGTTTGGGGTGTCAGAAGGGGCCCGTGGTAAAGGGGGACGGGTTTTCGGGAGGTGGGGTGTCAGGCCGGCCGTTGGGGGTGGACTTTTTGTCGGGAGGGGTTTTTGGGTCAGAAGGCCAGGGTAAGGGGGGGTTGGGTTTTCGGGAAAGGGGGTGTGGTCAGAAAAGGGCCCGGGTTGGGGGATGTTGCGGGAGGTTTTGTGTCAGACAGGCCAGTGGTAGATGGCCCGTTTTGGGGGGGGGTTTTGTCCCGACCAGGCCCGTGGTAGGTGGGGCTGTTGTCGGGAGGTGGGTCGACAGGCCAAATGGTAGGTGGGCTGTTGTCGGGAAAGGGGGTGGTCAGACGGGCCCGTGGAGGTGGGGGCTGTTGTCGGGGGTGGTGTCAGCAGGCCAGTGGTAGGTGGACTGTTGTCGGGAGGTGGTGTTTCAGGCAGGCCAGTGGTAGGTGGAATTTTTGCGGGGGGGTGGTGATCAAGCAGGCCCTTGGGGGGGCGGGTTTCGGGGGGTGGGTTCAGGTCGGCCAGTGGAAAGGGGGAGTGCGTTTGGGGTTTTTAAGGGGGGGCTGGGGGGTTTGGTTTTTGGGGCCAAAGGGGGGGGAGGCGGCCAGCTCGAAAACTCCGAAATCACAAAAACCCCCACCACCACCCCCACCCCCAAAACCACCCCCCACCCCTAACCCCATGAAAAACAAAAAATTTTCCCCTTTCCCCAAATTTTCTTTTTCCCCCTTCACATATCAACACACACACACAGCACACACACGCACACACAACACAAAACACACACACACACACACATCCAAGAGCTCATTTTTGACTTTGTAAACCCAATTTAAAACATATATCTTGGGGCAGTGGGCAATTCCCTCGTTTTCCCCCGGTTTTGGTGTGTGTGTGGGGTTGGTGGTGTGTGTGTGTTTTTTTGTGTTGGTGTGTGGTGTGTGCATGCATGGGGGGCATGGGGGTATTTGTGTGTGTGTTTTGTGTGTGTGTCCCCGTGTGGTGCGCGTGGGTGTGCGCAGTGTGTATGTGTGGGGCGGGCGTGGTGCATGGTTTGTGCATGCCCCGGGGCCCGCCGCGGGGCGCGCGCGGCGTTGTGTGTGTGTGGGGTGGGTGTGTGTGTGTGTGTTGTGTGTGGGGTGGTGTTCGTTTGTGTTGCTGAAGCCCCTTTTCGTGGGGGCAAGTTGTTTTCCACCCCTCCCCCCAAAACAGAAAGCACTTTCCTTTTGGGCCCCGCCAAATGAACAAATGTGTTACTTGCTTTGCTGAAAAGCTAAATTCCCGAAGCTGCCACTGCCTGCTGTTAATTTCCCAGGTGTCTTGCACGACTGCAAGGGACTTGCCGAATCATTAAGGGATCAGTATTTGACCCTCTGGCAGCCAATTAGATCCAAGCTAATTAAGCTCAGGCAATGGGCCACAGTGTTCACTACATCCCATGCATGGACAGGGGCTGGTGATAGTGGTCTGTTGTCGTTGAAAGGAATGGTATGTTGCGTTATAGCAAAGGGTCAATGAGCGTCCTGCGTTCAACTCAAAGTATACCAAAACAACACAAACAAACAACACACACACACACCAACGCACACGGCAACACACACAACACATCACACACAAACTACAAACACCGCAACAACAGCGGCAGCACGCACGAACAACGCACGCACGCGTCACAACACACAACCACACACACACACACACACACACACACAGTGCGGGCGATACACACACACACACACACACACACACACACACACACACACACACACAACACACACACAACTGGATATAATAGATACGATATAGATATCGCAGAACCTTTTAAAACACACGTCTAAAAACCACTGTATTGTCAAACTCCTTCCTCCGCTAAATCTTGATCAGATGAAAAATGTTCATCTTCGAAATCAAGACACATCAGGTGACAGGATTTCATGTCGCAGTCAAATGTTCATGTCCACATCATGCAAAGTCCAGTACTGTAAAAGAACGTGTTTCACTGTGAGTAGTACATGACAAGGAATGCACCACGGAGCTTCTTCACCTTTTAAAAGATGAGAATGGGTGGAAAAGGACACACACACACACACACACACACACACACACACACGGGGCCATGCCCACACACCCATACGCACACATGTGTACACTCACTACAATGATGATAATGAAGGCAAAACCAGTGTTAGGTAGGTTGTCAAGGTCTGACCAGCACGCTGGGCTAATGCGTAGGTCAGACATCTGAACCCGATCCTGTGTGCTGATGAATGTGCTCTCTGTCAGTCTGCAAGTACTTCACTTGATTCAACCCAACCGACAATTACAGTGTTCCAAACCGGAGAAGATTTGGATAATGCGAGTTGTGATGTGCCAGTTAACCTGACAGTCAACACACACACACAGGTAACTCACTGACACAGAAGGTGGAAGACAACACACTTCATGCTGACAACGAGCTCAATGTTGAAAGTGCAACGGACGATCCATCGTTGAGACAACAGAATGGGAACAGCGTACGTGGACTAATTATGGCTTGTTTGAAAAAGGAGCCGGAATAGCTCAGTTGGTAGAGCGCCGGACTCGTAATCTTGGTGATCCTGGGGTCGCGGGTTCGAACCTCCGCCGGGGCGTTTCGGTACAGGGGGATTTTTCCCTCGGAGTTAACATTGTTTCTGACTCCATTTCCATACAGTCCTTCGAATGAGACTATAAAACCGAAGTTCCGTGTGTGAACGCGCGCATAACATCTTGCACGCACGTCAAATCCCATCACCAACTTTCGGAAGAGTAGGCCAGTTTGGCCGTTGGTATGGATGACACGTTACACATAGCATGCACCCTGCGTGAGAAATGGAAAGAATGAAGGAAGTAAGGAAAATGAGTGATCGATATTGAACGATACTGACTGGATGACACGGGAAACGACTGAATGAAGCGCCAGCTGGCAGCTCTTCAGTCGGCACTACCCAGGTAGGCAGCCCGTTGTGTAAACGAGTGATTGATTGTAAAGCGCTTAGAGCTTGGTCTCTAGCTGAGAATAGGCGCTATATAAGTATTCATTATTATTATTATTAGACAACGCAAAAGCGATGGACGGCCTTCTTGCCAGTTTCCGCGAATGCAGCAAAATCAGTGTAGTGCGTGTGTCAGTACTGGTGAGAAAGGGAATTGTTGTCCGGGTGAAGACACGAAAGACAGTGTTTGAGACACAGATATTTTACAGCAGATTCCATGAAAACCTTGTTCAGAGATGTTCCGCCTGAGTTCTTGAAAGAGATTAACGTCTTTCATCGGATCTGAGATTTTACAGTGGAAAGATATTTAACAAAATTTCGGATGGGTTTTTAGAAGATGTCTTTTAAAGAATTGTGTGAATGAATGTCTTGTGAGTTGATTTGAATGTGGTGACAGCCCTGATGTGGCCCTTTGTGGTCGGCTGGGCTATAAGCAACATCACCTTACCTTACCTTTGTCCGTGTGAACTACAGGAAGGACAGTGCCAGTGCGTGTGTCATTGCCCAGGAGCAAGGGAATCCTTCTATACACCGTCTTAAAATGATCTTTTTGAGAAAAATAGCTGATTGGCAGTTGCACCTCCTTGTATCTTAAGGATAGTTAGATGCTTCAGACACTGTAGGCCAAATAACCGCACATGGTTCCATGTCGCGGTCGAAAGCTACAGGTTAAGATGCTATCACACAATGCCAAAAATAACCGCATCCATGGGATTCCCATGTCGCGTAGAATGCTATAGGTAGATGCTTCACACTATGCCAAATAACCCGCAAACAGGATACCATTCGCGTAGAATGCAATAGTATAGAGCTTCGCATTCATACGTAAGCCATATAACCGCAAATATGGATTCCATGTCGCGTCGAAACACAGTTAGAGTGCTTCACACTGTAGGCCAAATACCGCAACATGGATTCCATGTCGCGTCGACTGCAGAGAAAAAGTAAATACTTCGTTTCAAGCTCACCCCTCTTATTTTGCACGAAAACCCCCTTTACACATACACATCACGGTTACATCACATGACAATTTTAGCCAAAATTAACACCTTTTTCACAAAAAAATAATGCGGCCGAAACCCACTAAAATTGACGTCAATCGTTATATAAAACGGGTCTTACGTGCTAGAAAAATTGGTGGATCGTGAACAAAGAAATGTTACATTCTCTCCCCAAGTACATAAAAAATATAAGGCTTACATACGTTCTTCTACTTCCATCGACCATTAATATAATTCAGAACAAACAACTGCCTTCGGCCGATCCATGATTATTATTATTACCCAAATGAATTTATAGGCCATTAATTATTCTGTTAAATTCACTGTTTTAATCCAACAGAGATTAATCGATAATCGCAAAACCCCGCCCTAGTTATGGCAAAACGCTTTAGAACTGTAGACGGGTAGCCATCAAACAAATATAGTGACTGTTTCTTAAACTGAAGTAAATGGACATACAAACATTGGGTTTCACCATGAAAATCAGAAGGTTTCATACCTGGTCAAATTTAATAAACATCTTCTCTTTACTAAATCAATAAGTCTATCGCTAAACCGTGTGGAAGCCTAAGATTTTAGCCAGGCCTTAGGGAAAGTGATACTCTCATCTTTCTCTAGTGGAAATGTAAAGTAATTCTGAGGGTTGCCCTCGTTAATTGTTAACAATATACCATATTCGCCAAGGAACTATCATTTAAATGAACAAAGTTAGTAAGTAACCATCAAGCTTTTCACATGAGTTATTTGAATGCCCGCCCCTTTACTAAAATTGATCCAGTTAAATTTTGGGCTTCTTCAGATTACGTTAGGCCCACATAACTTGTAAGAAGCCAATTTCTTAAGTGCAATCACCTACAACTCCTCAGCGCCAATTAACAATTGGGTACGTTAGAACACCGCACGTTTGGCTTGGATATATAGATGTCCAAATCTTTTTATAACTATTAAAAAAATTGAATTTAAATAAAAACGAAAGTGTTATTAACGTCCGCGGGAGCTGAGCCCTCCATAACTTATCTAATGTGCCTTCTACTACTTCTAGCTCTATTAATAAATCAGAAACAAACAACTGGTCTTTCCTGCTTGAATAGTTTTATATTTACATCCAGTGAATTTAAACTTACCTATTTAACTTCATTAAATTGACTGGTCCCCCTGACAGACGTATATAACTGATAATCGCAAACCGACCGCACCCATTTTGTAGCAAAACCGTTAGAAACTGTTACGAGATTGCCAGCAAACAAATTAAGCACATGTTCTTACTCTTGTAAAATGGACATACAAACATCGGGTTCACGAGAAAATCAGAAGTTTATTGCCTTCAATTGATAGAACCTGCGTCTCTTGTATAAATCTATAAATCATTGACCTGCTAGAAAGCCTAAAATTCGAGTCAAAGTCCTTTAGGGAAAGTTACTCTCATCATTCTTTTGTGGGAAAATTTATAGTAATTTCTGAGGTTTTGCCTCGTTAATTGTTAACAATATGCAAATTTCGCTAGTTCTTTCTTTTAAAGAACCAAAGTGTTTAGGTAGCCATCAGTATTTGTTATAATGAGTTACTTATGCCTTGGTTCGCACATTAACAATTAATCCAGTATTCTGAGCTTTTTCAGATATTTAGCCCACATAACTTTAAACCCAATTACTCTAAGGGCAACCCTATAATTGCGCGCCTATTGTCAATTGGTTTGTTAAACCACGTGTGTTTTTGTTGGTTTATAAGATGCGCATCCTTTTTTAAAACTAAAAAATTTTTTTATTTTAAAGAAATTAATAAAAAAAATGGAGCCATTTAAATATAACATAAAGTGCTACTTAAGGGGGGCAATGAAGGGAGAGTTTATAACCCCAAATCTTTGGACTTCAGCACTTAACCTTGCCGTAGATGAATCATATGTCTTCCAAGCCAGACTTGTAAACCCACTAACTAAATATTTAAAATCCGTCACAAATCGAAGGGCGTTCACATGAGTAGCCATTAGCATGGTCGTCCCACACCCTATGGTCTGTTTTCAGAATCAGTTAAATTTTGCCATTTACTACTTGGCTCAACCACTGGCTGTGGCGTTTCATATGCAACCATATTAAACCACCCCAATCTTTTAGTTAATGTCAAAATAACTTTCATGTTTATTACACAGTACAGAGAATACTAACTGAACTACAATTGCCCCTCACCTAACGACAACGCGTTAATCCAATTACAGCCCAATGAACAATAATGCATATGAAAGAATCTGCAACGAAATTAACCGTAACCCTTTAACTGACTTTAGACAAAAGTTAGACCACAGCCAAGGTTTGCACATAGTATTTGTGGTGTGAACATAGAGAATATAATTATGTATTACTGGCCTGGCCACACCCAGGCCGACTTTCAACCAAACGCACAAGTTCGATTAGGTCAATTGAACAAAAACACCCTAATGCCTGGACAAACCTTAGCTTAGATAAAAGTAAAGGTTTAACAATGCCATGCAGTGCAACTACTCCAATGACTCCATACGGACATACGTTTGGTGTCTATTAGGAGCCACAAGCACAGACCAAGTCTAGCCTAGTTGATCAATCTACAGGCTTTGATAGCCGAGAAAACAATTTGTTTTATTTCGAGTTAATTTAGAAAATGTTATTACTCTGCTGTTTGATGTTTGCCTGCCAGCATACAAAGGATCACGACGTTCTGAACATGCTAGGAGTCAAAGGTTGACTTTGTTGTATGTTATGATTATACACTTGCACAACCATCTGACCTAGACATAACAGATTGGCATGAAACAGAAATCATAACAATGAATCCGACATAGCTGGATACGACCAAGACTTAGTGCACAATCGAAGCTTAAACATCAAGGCCCGCCCATCCAATTTAAAAAAGTACCTAGGCCCCTGATAGAAAGTGATCTAGTAATCATCGACCCACAGCAGAAAGCACCCACCTGTGGAATCTGCCTCGCACTGACAAGCCATACGTAGCGAAAAGACGGCCCTTGTTTGAGGTTTTTAACTGTTTACAGTATTATAGCCATACTTTATTTCACTAAAAAATTAATCCAGCAGCTAGCACTTCCTAACGCCCAGATGGTCAGTGCCATATAACCAGCCACCTTCCCTATAGTAGAAACAAAACCCAACTAAACCCACACAGGAGCCAATTATTCCAGGCTAGCGGCATCAAGCGCTTTAGCAGCTAACTATCTTTAATAAGTTAGCTAGATGGGTGTAATGAGTTATACTAATCCAACTTTTTACCAGGTATGTGTTGGAGGCGTTTAACTGGCCCTGTGGCGCACTACCTGTAAAGCAAAAACGAGTGTGGAGATACAAACCCAACAGCCGTTAATATGCCTAACGTACTGTAATCCCCGCTCCTCTGAACAGAACCTTATTCTTTCAGAGCGTAAACGTAGTGTTTTCATAAAGTATTCCTGCAGTTATAGTTTCTTGAGATCTGGGTATATTTTTGTTTGTGATTCTAGATTCCGCTGAAATAGAAATCACGTTAACGCCCTTTCCCTTTCGCCCATTAAATCATGTATTTTCTGGTTTATTCTAGCCTGATTCTTACGGGCCCTAAATTGGTATCACTGCATCAGCGGAGTAGATTGATACTCCAGTTCTCTGTCAATCTCTCTATCTACTACTTTACTAAGTTTTGCCGTGCTGTGCATTAGTTCTCTACTTATTGTTGTAAAAGCAGCCTAAAGCCTCGAACGTCACGCAAGAGGCAATGGAAGAACTCATATCAATTGTTTTCTATGCTTCTCTGACTGTCTCATCATCTAAACTCGTTTCAATTTCTGCTATTAGTTCATCTGCTTGTTGGTTTTAAATCTTGAAGAGGTATGTTCTTATTTTAGATTGTGTTGGCAACTCTTGCCCCAAGTTCTGTAAACGACAAACAGCTTCGCTCTAAACTCTAAAGGTTTAATTGTTCTGCCTTAGCAATAGGGAGTTTTTCCCCTTTATTGTGCTTAGTTTTAAAAACTTGTTTGGGTTTTGCGTTGAAGTAACCTTGGGCGCGCTCTCCGCACCAGTTCTTATATACAAATGCCCACCATCTCCTTTCAAAACGTTAGGATCAAACTACTTCTGGCAGCTCTCGCCCTATGCTTCTATAGAATGATTGAATTTCTTTCTCGCAATATTTTCTTGGCGCTGCTTAGGAGTAAAGAACCTGCTCCTTCAATTTCTTCTTGCAATGAAGGCCCCCAGTTCTGTTTCGTCTTCTTTCAACGGGATCAATTGGTCAAAATCTTCATCCATATTTTTTTATTTATATTCTTTTTGTTTATAAAAAATGAACTCATAACGGTTGTGACCTCGACCCATACAAAAAAGGGAAAAGGAACCCCACGGTGTAAAAGGTATAAGGCAGACTGTAATTAGTGTAAATACTCCATCAACATTCAGCCTGACAAGTTTAACATTAAGTTCCCTAAATTTTGGGCGCTGACGATGTTATAATGCCAGGCACTGCTAAACTAACTTTCAAAATAGATATTAAATCGACAGATCCTAATGCTACTGTTGTTGCTAATTTAGGCAGAGCAATCGTTAATCACATAGTAATCAAACTGGGGGGTTAAAGAAGTCTTTGTACTAAGAGCGGGCAGATATTTTACCCTTATTCTGATCTATGGCTACCTAAAAAAGAAAGGAAAGAAAAGTTTATCAGGGAATACAAACCCCAAACGGTCCCCAAGCACAGACTTAAAGCGGAGGAAGCAAAGAACGAAGTTAAAGAGAGGCAGTACAGAAGCATTTGGCAACAGATTCTGCATCCCTCTAGATTTTGAACTGTTAAAGACGCAATGCCATATTACCAAGGCGCACTAAAAAAAACTTATTTTGAACGACATTTAATCCTAGCGGGTTTTGTTGTTCTGTCTGAAGACCCTTTAGCTACATACGCGGTTAGCGACATCTCTCTTGAGTTTGATGTTGTTACTAACCTGACTGGGCTAGAACAATCTTAACCCGTATAAAAAGTAAAACGGTTATTTTTTATGAAAACGTTATGCACGCCATTACAGAAAAAAAGAACAAACGAGACACTCTCTGGAACATACATCTAAATCAGTCTCTGAATCTTTAAAAGGAATTTTGTTCTTTTTTACTGAAGAAACAACTCCTTTTCAAAAAGAATCAGAAGCGTTTTATAATCCAAAAATTGAGAAGGTTGACTGTAAAAATGGCAAAAACTGAAGGTTGTATTCAGGCGCGGACTTTTACCCCACCAACACTTTTATGAAATAAGAAATTTGTTCCGCAAAGGTGATCCTCAGTTGATCGTGTATGTAAAAAACTTCGCCTTTATGATGTAAGGCTTGAAGACTACTTAATAATAAAAATGGGCTGTGGTTAGATTTTAGATCCACATTTGACAACAGATTTTTGGGAGTGGAGAAAGGATAGGGGAAGATGGTATACAAATAAATTCCCAAAATTTCGCAAGAAAAAAAAAAGGGAGCTTA
>CM031608.1:46322248-46327860 GCA_018398815.1 Conus ventricosus | reverse complement strand
GCCCGAACATGTTCACAAAGACAAAACATTTGCTGTATACAGTCACGTTCAATATTACAGAAGAAGCAAGATTAATCTCTGACAATATTTATCTTGATTAGAATTACATTTGTTAAAAGTATACGATGTACAATACTATTTTGAAACCATTTTAACTTAGCCGGGTATTTTTCTAAGTGAAAAAGTTGGGTCACGTGCATATGAAAATGAGTATGTGCGGGGTACTTTCACTATTCGTTCGGTTTTGTCACTGCGAGCGTCTGTAGATACAGGAATGGCACATTGCGCTGGTACACAAATTTTGTTAGTTATTGATTTTGACTTCGTTATCAATATTTGAAAAACTAAGGAACACACACACACACACACACACACACACACACACACACACACACACACACACACACACACACACACACACACACGCACACACACAGTGTGCTTGTAACACTTTATATGTAACACACACACACACACACACACACACACACACACACACACACAACACACACACACACACACACACACGCACACACACAGTGTGCGTGTGTGTGTGTGTGTGTGTGTGTGTGTGTGTGTGTGTGTGTGTGTTACAAGCATATACATATAAATATAGCTGTCTGTCTGTCTGTCGCTCTCTCTGTCCGTCTCTCTCTCTCTCTCTCTCTCTCTCTCTCTCTCTCTCTCTGTGTTCTTATTGCACGCTCAAGATTTCATTTGAATTTGACATCATACACAAACTGAAGCTATGGGCGTGAAGCTGACCTGTTGTAATGAGCACCTGTACCATGTTTCACGTGTTAACTTGACTGTTAGCATATTTAAGAAAGAGAGGGGGTTAGTTACCGCTAAGGACACAGACAAACACAGCACAGGACAAGACACTACTATGTTTGTTTGTGTCCAATGCCGTAACTAACGGCCCTTCTCTTTCTAAATTTTGCTTCATTTTCCGCCCTCAGTCACTCCGTTTTGAAACTTAAATGTTAACATATTATTTTTCTCTCTTCTCCGAACGTGCATATTTATTTTGCACTTAAGATTTTAGTCCGTTTCTGAAATAAATATGGTATAACTGAACACCCCTCTTGCCTCTACTGAGCTCGCTATAAGCAAGAAATGTTAATGTTTCTGCATGTGCATGTGTGTGTGTGTGTGTGTGTGTGTGTTCAGGGTGAAGAGACCCCCTGGGCCCCAGGAGTACTGGTGGGATGTCTGTGCTGCCTGGCCAGTTTCTCCCTCTGGCTTCTCCCGGAAACACGTGACAGGAAGTTACCTGACACCATAGAGGAAATGCAGGCATGGAAAAAGAAGGGGAATGCTCTTTAGAGCATAATGAGAACAGTTTACAGCACACTGCTGGGGCATCGGTCAGACCAATGGTCAAATAAGGAGTTAGAGCACGCTGTCAGAGAACTGTTTACAGCACTGTGTGAGCGAGTTGTCAAGAGCACTCGGTCAGAGAATTTTTTTTTATCACACGGTCAGACCATTGTTTAGACCACTTCAAGAGCGTTGTTCAGAACACACTGTCGGTGTTATATATAAAACACTATCAGATGTTTGTTCACAACAAACTGTCAAAACCTTATTTAGAACACTCTGTCAGAGAATTGTTTAGATCAACCAGGATCCCTTTTTCAGCCAGAGAGAATACTGAAGTTCTCACTCCATTTCTATCCCATCACCGCTTCCTGTCCCCAATCTTCGGATTCCAGTCCCCCCCCCCCCCCCCCCCCCGCCCCCCCCACAAGCGCCCCCGCCCCACACCTACCCTCTACCCCCTCTCGCTCTATTTGCGCCCCTGCCCCCATCCTCTTTGCTTTACTTCCCCCGTCACCCTTCCCTTACGTTCCCGCCCGTCTGTTCCCCTTCACTTTCTCCCACTCCCTCTCCTCTCCGTCCGCCCCCTCGCCTTTCCTCTCTTTCATTTCGCACGATTTCCAACTCGTGCCATTGTCTCATGTTGTAGACCTACCCTGAAGAAGCTACCAAGGCGAAAATTTGCAAGGAAATAAAGCAGCTGCAATCACATTGTCGAAAACCGTTTTACTCTTGTGTTTACAGTCTACAGATTTAACTGTTTTCGCTTACGGCCACAAAAAGCTGGTGCGGCGTTTGAAGGAGGACTCTGTCTGTCTGTCTGTCTACACAGACACACAGACACACACACACACACACACACACACACACACACACACACACACATATAATATATATATATATATATATATATATATATATATATATATATATATATATATAGTTAAAACAAGTTAAAAGATAGTTTTAAGATAGTTAAAAGATAGTTTTAAGATTCCTCTTTTAACTTGTTTTAACTAATGTTGCTCCCCAAGGGGTTGAGCACTTAAAAAATTGTTTTAGGCATTTTAAATATACTGATCTATATATATATATATATATATATATATATATATATATATATATATATATATAATATATATACCAGTTTAAAATAAGATTTTAAAATGAAGAGATTAAAACCTACAAGCTTGTTTCAAGCTAAAAGCGCTCTCCTCAGGGTATACAATACAATTTGGGCACGCCACCGGCGTTATATATTGTGGTGTGTGGGCGTGTGAGTTCTGTGCGTGTGGCACGTGGCCTGCCGGTTTTTCTTTTTTGGGGCGCGTTCAGGGGGACGTGCCACGGAATGGTGCATTGACAAAGATTTCCATTTATGCCTGCAATTGTTTATCATTTCTACTTTAGAGTTCAGGGATGCTAGGTGGGGTTTACATAATATCAGCCACTTTTCTGTAGTACATAAGTTGCATTTTTTAGAAATGTTGTTGTATGGTGTTGCTCTTTTTATATTTTCCATGATATGTTGTAATCTATTTTCTTATTTTTCAGCTTCCAAATATATTTACTTAATTCTGTTTGGTTTTTTATTTTTCATTTTTGAAAGACTGTTTATGGTTTGCATATCTGGTTTTAAAGTGGTTAGCCGTGATTCCTATGTATGTTTCTTTATCACTGTCTGTTGTTACCGTAGCTTGGTACACAATATTGTTGTAGAGACATTTATTATTCAAAGGGCACTGGTCTTTTTTAGTGCAATTACAAGATATCCTTTCATCACCCTCTTTGGTTGTGTTGTTTTTGGTTTTATTGGAAGAATCAATTATATTTTTAAGGTTGGGCATACACGAGTATGATAGCTTGACGGTATTTTTGTTGAATATTTTAGATAGTCATGTTCTTTTGGGAATGATGTTTTAAGGATTCTGAGGAATTCTTTTCCTACGTTAGTTTTTGTTCTTCCATCATATGGAGGGTTATACCATATAATTTTTCTTTTCCTGTTTTTCCTGTTGCTGTTCATGTTGTTATCTGGGTTGTATTGTAATTTGTAGTTGTAGCCACTTTTTTTCAGCGCCTCTTGATATTCAGCTGCTGCACTGTTAAATTCTTTCTCATTGCATGACAGTTTAGATAATCTTTTGTTTATACCATTAGGTATGGTTTTTAAGATGGAGGGTGGGTGGTTACTATTGATGTCTACGTAGACGGGTATGTCATTAGGTTTTTTATATGGTTTGTATGTATGATCCTTAAGGTCTAATGTTATGTCTAAATAATTTACTGTTTTTTTGTTGGCTTCTACTGTGATTTTTAGGTTATGGCTTTGAAAAATTTTACAAAGTTCTTTTTTCTTGTTTTCAATGGTTTTTGGTTTATTGTTTAACGTGGCAAGACCGTCATCTCTGTATAAGCCAACCTGTTTACCAAGTATTTTCTGTATATGAGACAACATGAAAAGTCCAACTAATTCACACGTTTCGGCTCCATCATAAGATCCCATCGTGACATCGAATGTGGAATTTCTGCTGGTTTTTTTAATCCAAGTTTCACTGTTGCTATGGAGAAGGGTTTTCTTAGTGTGGAGAATGATTTCCATCTCAGAATCTGTTATATTTGTATATTTGTTGGCGAATCTTAGAGCTTTAGTAAGTAATTCCTCATCAATGGAAGGGTAGAAGTCCACCATGTCAAAAGTAATGAACACTGTATTTGTCTGTTTGTTCAATTCTTTAAACCATTGGATAACTTCATAACTATTTTCCCAGAGATTGTATTCAGTGTTTGTTTTTATGTCCTCTATTGCTTTTTCCAGGATCTTTTTACTAATTTTGCCTAATTCAGATTTTGATGGGTTTATCAATCTACAAGTAGGGTTGTTGAGAAAGTTAGGTTTGTGGTCTTTAAGGGTTATAAAGGCTTCTTTCATTGCTGTTGCTTCTATCCTATCACCTAAATCCATCTGGTGCACAAGTTCGTTTTCTTTTTTGCAGATGTTGTCATATGTGGTCTTATCAGCTTTTTAAAATAATTTTTCTGAATATTTTTATTGAGGAGTTGAGAGTACTCATTAGTTTCCATTTATAGAAATTGTTTGTCTTGTCCGCCTTTATGAATACTTTTTTGTCATTCTGGATTTGTTTTATGTTATTATTCAATGTTGTTTGGAAATTGTTATGTGGTTTTCTGAAATCAATATTAGCTATTAGTTTTTTCATGCTTTCTTCAAAAGGTTTCATTTCCTCTATTATAGGTGGCGATTTCCATGACTTAAACCCATAAGTTTTTTTATCTTCCTTTTTGGCATCTGGGTTCAAAAAGAAAAACGCTTTCCACCTCATGTTGCGCACAAAAGTTTCAGTCTGCTCTATGAGTTTTTTCATGTAGAGTTGTGGATTTGAAAAAGGTATGTTTTTGGTTGACTGCCCAAAGTTAATTCTCTCCATATTAAATTTAGGTTCTGCTATATATATATCTGTGTGTGTGTGTGTGTGTGTGTGTGTGTGTGTGTGTGTATGTGTGTGTGTGTGTGTGTGTGTGTGTGTGTTTCAAAATACAGAGACAGGCACTGAACAAAGCCACCTCATTCAACCATACCAAGTGATAAACTGTTCTCACCGTGATGGAAGGTGAATTAATGTTGCTGTTAGCCCAGCCGACCGCAAAGCGCCGTATGAGAGCTGTCACCACGTTGAAGTCATTACAAAAACCTCATTCACACTTTTTAAAATATACCTTCTAAAACACACCGGATATTTTGTTAAAAATCTTTCTTCTGTAAAATCTTAGATGGAAAATGTTAATCTCTTTCAGAAATTCAAAGAGAACGTTAGGTGGGACATCCCTGAACAAGGTTTTCATGGAGTCTGCTGTAATATTTTTGTCTCACATCATGTAAGTTTCAACACTCTAAAAGAACGTTTCACCGTGAGTGGTACATGACGTAGAACGCACCACGAAGCTTCTTCTCCTTTTAAAAGATGAGAATGGGTGTAAAAGGAGTGGCCTTGTATGCATATGGCACAAGACTGTTTCTTCTTTCCGGCCTGGATTAAAAATCAAAATTCACAGCTGTCTCAAAATACATTCTAGAAGTTCGAAAACAAACGCGCAGAACTTAAAAATATACCCCTCAATTTAGAAGAAAAAAAAAACCTTGAAATTTTAAAACATAGTCCTATAGTAGGAGAAAAAAAAACGATCCTGTAAGTGGAAAAAAACACTCCAAAGATTGGAAAGCACACTTATGAAGAAATGAGATGAGTCCTCGGAGCTATAAAGGACAG
>CM031608.1:46314748-46317248 GCA_018398815.1 Conus ventricosus | reverse complement strand
GTCAATTAAGGCAGGGTTTTGCGATTATCAGTTATATAGGTTTGACGGAGACAGTCAATTTAAAGAATTAATTGAGGGGCCTATAAATTCATTGAATGTAAAAATAACTAATCAAGATGGAAGGCTAGTTGTTTGTTCTGATTTATTAATAGTGCTGGAAGTAGAAAGGCAGACTGTTTGTCATTAGATTTTTTATGCTATAGGGTCTCAAGTTAGACCCAGGGGTGATCAGTAATGTGGCCAGATGCGAAGAGTTTTGCACTTTTTTATAATGATTTTTTATGCCCTGGAGAGAATGTAAATATCTATGTTCACGATCACCAAATCTTATCTTGCACGTAAGCCCCCATTTTAATGTACTGATTACGTCGATTTTTGGCGGTTTTGCGTGTTAAGTTTGTTTAAAAACAGGTGTTAATTTTGGCTAAAAGTAGCATAAGGACGTGATTTGTATGTGAAAAGGGGGGTTTTCGTGCAAAATAACATGGGTGGTCTTGAACATAGATATTTACATTCTCTCACAGTGAATCAAAATATCCACTGTAGGGACACAGTGAAGCAAACTGTTAACCATTGGGACACAGTGAAGCAAAATGTCCACCATTGGGCCACAGTGAAGCTAAATATCCACCATTGGGACACAGTGAAGCTAAATGTCCACCATTGGGACACAGTGAAGCTAAATGTCCACCATTGGGACACAGTGAAGCTAAATGTCCACCATTGGGTCACAGTGAAGCTAAATGTCCACCATTGGGCCACAGTGAAGCAAAAGTCCACCATTGGGCCACAGTGAAGCTAAACGTCCACCATTGGGCCACAGTGAAGCTAAAAGTCCACCATTGGGACACAGTGAAGCTAAATGTCCACCATTGGGCCACAGTGACGCTAAATGTCCACCATTGGGCCACAGTGAAGCTAAATGTTCACCACTGGGCCACAGTGAAGCTAAACGTCCACCATTGGGACACAGTGAAACAAAAAGTCCACCATTGGGGCACAGTGAAACAAAAAGTCCACCATTGGGCCACAGTGAAACAAAAGTCCACCATTGGGCCACAGTGAAACAAAAAGTCCACCATTGGGGCACAGTGAAACAAAAAGTCCACCATTGGGCCACAGTGAAACAAAATGTCCACAGTTGGGACACAGTGAAACAAAATGTCCACAGTTGGGACATAGTGAAGCAAAATGTCCACAGTTGGGACACAGTGAAACACAATGTCCACAGTTGGGACACAGTGAAGCGAAATGTCCACAGTTGGGACACAGTGAAACAAAATGTCCACAGTTGGGACACAGTGAAACACAATGTCCACAGTTGGGACAAAGTGAAGCAAAATGTCCACAGTTGGGACACAGTGAAACACAATGTCCACAGTTGGGACACAGTGAAGCGAAATGTCCACAGTTGGGACACAGTGAAACAAAATGTCCACAGTTGGGACACAGTGAAGCAAAGTGTCCACAGTTGGGACACAGAGAAACACAATGTCCACAGTTGGGACACAGTGAAGTGAAATGTCCACAGTTGGGAGACAGTGAAACAAAATGTCCACGGTTGGGACACAGTGAAACAAATGTCCACAGTTGGGACACAGTGAAACAAAATGTCCACAGTTGGGACACAGTGAAACACAATGTCCACAGTTGGGACACAGTGAAACACAATGTCCACAGTTGGGACACAGTGAAACAAAATGTCCACAGTTGGGACACAGTGAAACACAATGTCCACGGTTGGGACACAGTGAAACACAATGTCCACAGTTGGGACACAGTGAAACAAAATGTCCACAGTAGGGACAAAGTGAAGCAAACTGTTCACCGTTGGGACATAGTGAATCGAATGCCTACCATTAGGACACAGTGAATCAAAATATCCACTGTAGGGACACAGTGAAGCAAACTGTTAACCATTGGGACACAGTGAAGCAAAATGTCCACCATTGGGCCACAGTGAAGCTAAATGTCCACCATTGGGACACAGTGAAGCTAAATGTCCACCATTGTGACACAGTGAAGCTAAATGTCCACCATTTGGCCACAGTGAAGCTAAAAGTCCACCATTGGGTCACAGTGAAGCTAAAAGTCCACCATTGGGCCACAGTGAAGCTAAATGTCCACCATTGGGTCACAGTGAAGCTAAATGTCCACCACTGGGCCACAGTGAAGCTAAAAGTCCAGCATTGGGGCACACTGATACAGAAAGTCCACCATTGGGCCACAGTGAAACAAAAAGTCCACCATTGGGGCACAGTGAAACAAAAAGTCCACCATTGGGACACAGTGAACCAACATATCCACCATTGGGCCACAGTGAAGCCAAAGCGTTCGAAGTCGACTCCACAATATAGAGGTTGATCAAGTCAATTTTCACATGGTTGTAATCAGATACTTTGCTGCGTCCAACTGCTACTTTACAGTAATATGAAATCTGAAAATAATACGTAATACACCATTGTTTGTACTAATTACGAAGGGCTCCAAAGAAGCGATC
>CM031608.1:46303959-46314648 GCA_018398815.1 Conus ventricosus | reverse complement strand
TGACTGATGACATTTACTCTTTTAGGCTTCAACCAGGCCCAAATAGATACAGACACGCAATTAAGGTTAGGAAATTTGAGCACCACCCTCAAAGACGAATTCATTGAACGAATGAAACTCGACTGTGTGGTCCCAGTCTTCCGAACTGACACATAGCGAACTCAAATCTGGGTAGGAACCGGCTGAGGCAGAAAATTCCACAAATAAATGGCCCTATTGGGAATCGTGCCCACGACCTCCAAGCTGGAAGTCTGCAACGTAACCGCTTCGCCACGGAAGCTGTGGACACTTTCAAATGCATTTACTGCAGCTGAAGATTGCTTACCATGTACTTCAGTACCTCCAGTAATATATCCCACGCTTAATGGTAGAGTTGTTATGTGTCATTTTTGTGTGTGTGTGTGTGTGTGTGTGTGTGCGTGCGCGTGCGCGTGCGTGCGTGCGTGCGTGCGTACATGCGTGCGTGCGTGTGTGCTTGTGTGTGTGTGTGTGTGTGTGTGTGTGTGTGTGCCTGCGTGCGTGCGTGCGTGCTTCTGTATGTGTGTGTGCGTGCGCGCGCGCGCACGCGGCGGGCGTGTGTGTGTGTGTGTGTGTGTGTGTGTGTGTGTGTGTGTGTGTGAAAAATAGCTATACGGACGGAGAATGTCAATTATAGGGATCTTTTCACAGAAAATCGGTTGGTTCCAGGGCCGTTGGATCAGGTGCGGCAGGAACCGTGGCTAAGATCACCGACATGTCAACTCCTTTTCTGCTGCTGTGGGTAAGTGTTGATTTCTGCTGATCAGAATGACGACAGCCGCCGACACTGATCACGGCATGACATCAGCCTTGGACCAGGTGGTCGTAACAGTATTGCCACTGGCGCTGTCTCCGCCATCAACAACATTGGTGTTGCTGTCTGCTTGACTGTTATAGGAATTCTGTGCTTCACGGGAAATGCACAACGGTAAGCCTGTCAACCTGTGGCAGTGTTCTTGTGCATTCTAGGTATTACCGTGGCTTTAATAATCATCCGGCCTCAGCCATATCTATGGGATCTGTACGCAGTATGTCTGATCTGCGTGTGAAGACGCAAAGAGGGGAAAGCACGGAGAGCTGGGCTGTGTTGAAAGACAGCGAGGACAAAAAGTCCGCTGAACAGTTTACATACCAGGTACTGTCGGGAGACTTGAACCCGCCACCCTTGCTGTGAGAGTGTAATGTTCCAGCCACCAGTCCATCCAGGTCTATAGGAAGGCCGGTGCTGGTGTGGGAAGATGACTGTGAGATCCAAGAGTGCTGGCCGCCCAACCAGTCCCAAGAATGGATGCTGCAACTGAATGAATGGGCGAAAAAACCCCGCCCTACGGCGGAGATCAGTCTCCAGACGAAGAACCTCCACCCTAACCGTCCTTGTAGCAGTGAGTGTGTGGAAACGTAGTGGGTCAGGCAGTGTGTCATAGTACATAGGGTTACCATACAGTAAGTCGCAAGGTCAACAACGCCGTTTTGTCACTACAAAAAGGACAAACGAATCGGTATTCATCATAAACGTTAACTTCTGTCTTTTTTTTCCCCTTTTGGTCGACTTCTTCTAAGGACAATTTTCCTTAGCCAATAAAAGATTAAAGCTGAAATAAATACAGCTAGATCTCATCCACGCCACTGTCCTACAAACACATAGAACACAGGACACGGGGAGAACGTAACAAAATGTAGGGGCGATACGGCGAGATTTCCTCGCTCCCTGGCCTAAGAGGTTAGCCGTTCGAAACGCTCATACGTTCCGCAGTTTCGTCCTGTGTCTTCGAATCGAAAAAGAAAATGAAATGAAAAATAAGATTTCCGATACCTTAGCCGGCCAGAATAAACATATTGAACGAAAGCGCGCATCTTTCACATCACCCAGGACGTTTAGAAAAAAGAAAGGGAGGTAAGTATCGACTCAACCTGGATAAAAAATAAAACATGACTAGCTCCCCTTTGACCGAACTGAAGGAAAATTGTAAGGTGAAACATTCTCAACTTGGCCCTAAGTGACCAAAACTCTAGCCGCTAAGGACGTAAAGCACAACTGAAGACCGATCGTTTCTACAGTGTCACTACGAGGACAGCGGCGCGGTATCCCGCCCTCAGTTTCGTGTTTGCACCCATGCTTCGGGGCAATTACACACCACCAAAAGATGGGCGTAAGCCAACGGCACAGGTAAGGAAGAAGAAAAACCTCACAATTAACCGTCGAAAGGCTAGAAAGTCAAAACGACACGATGCGTTTGCCTAAAACAGAACATATAGAACAGTTACCAGATGGCGGGGTGGGCGAGGTGAAGAAGAATGGTCCCCTTCCCGATCCAACAGAGGGTGGAAGTCTTGACCGCGACGATCCACACTGAAGTGGGACTCCAGGTCAGGGGACGACCTAGGTTGACTTTTGCAGCTGGCAGGGATAGGGATCCCAAGAGGTGACAAATGGTGTTCTTCCCTACCCACCGAAGGGTGGAAGTCTGTACCAAAAAAATCCACACCAAAGTGGATTCATATGAGAACTCCAAGGTCCGTAAACGAGTGCCATACCACTCGCCTGACAAAGCTGACCCCAGGTAAAAACTGCTTACCTGTGGCACCTGACATCAGCTAGTGCACCACGTGAAAAATGCTAAGCATAAGGTCCTATGTCGAACACAGGGCCCTATACGGACAGCCTGAACAAAATAACGCAACTGTAGCGCAAGAAGGGAAACACAAAAGAATAGAAAAGGAAGCTTTAAAATTAAAAATGAAGTGAAGTATGGAGGATGGAGCAAAATGCACGGACGTAGCGCACCCGGGGTATCAAAAACAGCTCACTGGTCGACACCTGGCAAATGAAGTAAAGAAATCACGGCTGAAAACCAAGTTTATACCAGGCTTAAAAACAAAACGGGTTGCCCTACCAACTAAAAGGATGTACGTCCGTGACACACATCATATAATGAATATATCAAGGCCAAATGTTCACCTAGCCGGTCGATGTCAAACAAGTTTACACACATATAATGAAATATATCAAAGCCAAAATGTTCACTCTGGCCGGTCGATGATAAACAAGTTTACATATGATGTAATGAATATATCAGAGCCAAATGTTCACTTGTCCGTGTCGATGAAAACAAGTTTGAAAACCATATAAGAAATATATACCAAAGCCAAATTTTCCCACTGGACCATGTCGATGACAAATTTGAAAATCATATTAAAATATCCCAAAGGCAAGTTTTCACTTGACCTTGTCGACGCCAAAGTTAAACAACAAATAAGAAATACACCAAAGCAAAATATTCACTCGACCATGTTGATGGCATACAAGTTTCAACATCATTTGAGAAATACATCAAAAACCAAATGTTAACCTGGCCGTGTCGACGACAAACAAGTTTAAACATCAAAGAAGAAATACACCAAAGCAAAATTTTCACTCGACCGTGTTGATGACAATCAAGTTTAAAAAATCATATCAAAATACACCACAGCCAAATGTTCAAAATAGCTGTGTTTGATGACAAACAATTTACACATCATATAATAAGAATATCAAAGCAAAATGTTCATTCGGCCGTGTCGATGAAAACAAATTTGAAACCATATAAGAAATACACCAAAGCCAAATGTTTACGTGCCGTGTTGACGACAAACAAGCTTAAACACCAAATAAGAAATACACCAAGCAAAATTTTCATTTGATCATGTTGATGACAAACAAGTTTAAACATCACACATCATATAATAAAAATATCAAAGCAAAATGTTAATTTGGCCGTGTCGATGAACATAAATTTGAAAACCAAATCAACAAAAGTACAATTTATATTCAAATTGGGAAAGCATGTCTTTGAACTGGAGAAATTCACAGAGACTGGAAACGCTAAGTTTAAACATCACATACAAAATACACCAAAGCCGAATGTTTCACTTGGCCGTGTAGATGACAAACATGTTTACACATCCTATGAGACATATAGCAAACCCAAAATGTAAAAAATAAATATAATCAAACCACTTGCTGTGTGGTGTTCAAATGAAAAGGGCACATTTTTTTGTGATAGACTTTGTTTGTTGTCTGCAAATTATGGCTAGGAGAAGCTGACCATTCTATTCGTTCTGTCAGTCTACTATCTGTCAGTCTACTCTGACACTAAATAGAACGTCTGCGAGTATAGCAATGTGTTCACTGTGACGAGATGGTGAGTGGTAGGTGGGTCCTCTAGGGGAAGGACTTGGAATAATTTCCCTTACAGCAAGGGTACTAGGGTCCACCTGGGTTCTGGCTAGCTTCAGCTTGGGCAAGCTGGATCTAGCCAGAACCTAGGTGGGGCCTAGGACCCTGCTGTCGGGAATTCTCTATGAGAATTATCTTAACACTTCACCTCCACCCTCTCTCAAACGAGTGTGGAAGGAGCAACTTTCCAGTGCTAGTCATCGAAAGAAATTTATATTTATTCCGGTACTGTTAAACTACTTGATAGTGGCTCTGAGATAAGTTTCCTTAGCCCGTACTCTTAAAAGTACTTGTAGCTCCGAGAAATCTGGACAGTTTCACCAACCGCAAGTTACAAACAGTTACAAACACGTACATCTTGTCTGCTGATGCACATGGACCGTGCAATCTCTCTCTCTCTCTCCTCTCTCTCCTCTCTCTCTCTCTCTCCCCTTCTCCTCTCTCTCTCTCTCTCTCCTCTGTGCATGAACTAGTCTGGAGGGTGTTTGGGTAGACGCTAGAAAGGGTGAAGAGTTTTTTTAGAGCATAGAAGACGGGTTTTATTATACATATAATGTAATATTTAATATATATACATTGTTTTTTTTTTTCAATATATCTTTTCTTTTCCAATTTTCAAAAACGAGCATGTCAACATACATACATCAACACGAAGACAAAAATTAAATAAAAATTCCAAGTAGAGAAGCAAGATAAAAAAAAAATCAAAAAGTGAGGAACATCTAGACATACTACAAAATATCCTTAATAATGAAATATGACCCTTCAAACAAAGGTGTAGGTAAATACCAACTAATTTTAAGCCGGTTTCAAGTCATATTAATTCGGGTCACGCATTTTTTAAACTTTCATAGTAAGATGGGAAATGAATGAGGTAGGGAACAGTAAACGATAAACAGTAAACAAGCGGGTATGTTTTGCTCCCATAAGGAAACCTAACACAGGTAACTTTTATTCAAGACTGGCACAGCCTTTTAAACTTGAATAAAGTCAGACAAATACACAGACGAACAATCTATAGTGGGGAAAAACAAGTGCAGGCCAACAACTGAACTGTTCCCATAGTAATGACCCGGCAAAGATTTGGACTTGAGGGAGGGGAGAGGGGAATTTGAAGATGAGAAAACTGGGAACATGAAATTAAAAAAAAAATGTTACAGATATGAAAACTCTTCACTAGCCGCATAAGGGAACCATCGCAATCCCTTTTGAAGGCAGATATATTTGTATTGCCTGCTTCTCCCACTATTAGATTGTTCGTCCATGTATTTGTCTGACTTTATTCAAGTTTCATAGTAACGTTATGAAAATACGGTAACTGTTGATAATGAGGGATCTTGTTGTATACTTCACATTTGTAAATGAAAAGAAGAAAACTGCCAGCAGACAATAAAACCAAAAACCTCATTTGACACAAATTAATGTCAGCTCCGAACAATTCAATCAATTCACACAGTTGCAGGGTACAGTTTCAGTAAGTTGAAAAAAGGCCCCCCGGAATCACGCCCCAAACCCCCCGAACATGTTCACAAAGACAAAACATTTGCTGTATACAGTCACGTTCAATATTACAGAAGAAGCAAGATTAATCTCTGACAATATTTATCTTGATTAGAATTACATTTGTTAAAAGTATACGATGTACAATACTATTTTGAAACCATTTAACTTAGCCGGGTATTTTTCTAAGTGAAAAAGTTGGTTCACGTGCATATGAAAATGAGTATGTGGCGGGGTACTTTCACTATTCGTTCGGTTTTGTCACTGCGAGCGTCTGTAGATACAGGAAGGGCACATTGCGCTGGTACACAAATTTTTTTTGTTATTGATTTTGACTTCGTTATCAATATTTGAAAAACTAAGGAACACCACACACACACACACACCACACACACACACACACACACACCCACACACACACACAACACACAACACACACCGCACACACACAGTGTGCTTTGTAACACTTTATATGTAACACACACACACACACACACACACACACACACCACACACACACAACACCACACCACACAACACACACACGCACACACACAGTGTGCGTGTGTGTGTGTGTGTGTGTGTGTGGTGGGGTGTGTGTGTGTGTGTGTTAACAAGCATATACAATAAATATAGCTGTCTGTCTGTCTGTCGCTCTCTCTGTCCGTCTCTCTCTCTCTCTCTCTCTCTCTCTCTCTCTCTCTCTCTGTGTTCTTATTGCACGCTCAAGATTTCATTTGAATTTGACATCATACACAAACTGAAGCTATGGGCGTGAAGCTGACCTGTTGTAATGAGCACCTGTACCATGTTTCACGTGTTAACTTGACTGTTAGCATATTTAAGAAAGAGAGGGGGTTAGTTTACCGCTAAGGACACAGACAAACACAGCACAGGACAAGACACTACTATGTTTGTTTTGTGTCCAATCCCGTAACTAACGGCCCTTCTCTTTCTAAATTTTGCTTCATTTTCCCCTCAGTCACTCCGTTTTGAAACTTAAATGTTAACATATTATTTTTCTCTCTTCTCCGAACGTGCATATTTATTTTGCACTTAAGATTTTAGTCCGTTTCTGAAATAAATATGGTATAACTGAACACCCCTCTTGCCTCTACTGAGCTCGCTATAAGCAAGAAATGTTAATGTTTCTGCATGTGCATGGTGTGTGTGTGTGTGTGTGTGTGTTCAGGTGAAGAGACCCCCTGGGGCCCCAGGAGTACGGTGGGATGTCTGTGCTGCCTGGCCAGTTTCTCTCCCTCGGCTTCTCCCGGAAACACGTGACAGGAAGTACCTGACACCATAGAGGAAATGCAGGCATGGAAAAAGAAGGGAATGCTCTTTAGAGCATAATGAGAACAGTTTACAGCACACTGCTGGGGCATCGGTCAGACCAATGGTCAAATAAGGAGTTAGAGCACGCTGTCAGAGAACTGTTTACAGCACTGTGTGAGCGAGTTGTCAAGAGCACTCGGTCAGAGAATTTTTTTTTATCACACGGTCAGACCATTGTTTAGACCACTTCAAGAGCGTTGTTCAGAACACACTGTCGGTGTTATATATAAAACACTATCAGATGTTTGTTCACAACAAATGTCAAAACCTTATTTAGACACTCTGTCAGAGAATTGTTTAGATCAACCAGGATCCCTTTTTCAGCCAGAGAGAATACTGAAGTTCTCCACTCCATTTCTATCCCATCACCGCTTCCTGTCCCCAATCTTCGGATTCCAGTCCCCCCCCCCCCCCCCCCCCCCCGCCCCCCCACAAGCGCCCCCGCCCCACACCTAACCCTCTACCCCCTCTCGCTCTATTGCGCCCTGCCCCCATCCTCTTTGCTTTACTTCCCCGTCACCCCCCTTACGTTCCCGCCCGTCTGTTCCCCCTTCACTTTCTCCCACTCCCTCTCCTCTCCGTCCGCCCCCTCGCCTTTCCTCTCTTTCATTTCGCACGATTTCCAACTCGTGCCATTGTCTCATGTTGTAGACCTACCCTGAAGAAGCTACCAAGGCGAAAATTTGCAAGGAAATAAAGCAGCTGCAATCACATGTCGAAAACCGTTTTACTCTTGTGTTTACAGTCTACAGATTTAACTGTTTTCGCTTACGGCCACAAAAAGCTGGTGCGGCGTTTTTAAGGAGGACTCTGTCTGTCTGTCTGTCTACACAGACCACCCGACACACACACACACACACACACACACACACACACACACACACACATATATATATATATATATATTATATATATAATATATATATATATATATAATATATAGTTAAAACAATTAAAAGATAGTTTTAAGATAGTTAAAAGATAGTTTTAAGATTCCTCTTTTAACTTGTTTTTTAAATAATGTTGCTCCCCAAGGGGTTTAGCACTTAAAAAATTGTTTTAGGCATTTTAAAATACTGATCTATATATATATAATATTATATAATATATATATATATATATTATATATATATATATATATATACCAGTTTAAAATAAGATTTTAAAATGAAGAGATTAAAACCTACAAGCTTGTTTCAAGCTAAAAGCGCTCTCCTCAGGGGATACAATACAATTTGGGCACGCCACCGGGGTTTTTATATTGTGGTGTGTGGGCGTGTGAGTTCTGTGCGTGTGGCACGTGGCCTGCCGGTTTTTCTTTTTTGGGGCGCGTTCAGGGGGACGTGCCACGGAATGGTGCATTGACAAAGATTTCCATTTATGCCTGCAATTGTTTTACATTTCTACTTTAGAGTTCAGGGGTGCTAGGTGGGTTTACATAATATCAGCCACTTTTCTGTAGTACATAAGTTGCATTTTTTAGAAATGTTGTTGTATGGTGTTGCTCTTTTAAAATTTTCCATGATATGTTGTAATCTATTTTCTTATTTTTCAGCTTCCAAATATATTTACTTAATTCTGTTTGGTTTTTTATATTTTTCATTTTTGAAAGACTGTTTATGGTTTGCATATCTGTTTTAAAGTGGTTAGTCCGTGATTCCTATGTATGTTTCTTTATCACTGTCTGTTGTTACCGTAGCTTGGTACACAATATTGTTGTAGAGACATTTATTATTCAAAGGGCACTGGTCTTTTTTAGTGCAATTACAAGATATCCTTTCATCACCCTCTTTGGTTGTGTTGTTTTTTGGTTTTATTGGAAGAATCAATTATATTTTTAAGGTTGGCATACACGAGTTTTGATAGCTTGACGGTAATTTTTGTTGAATATTTTAGATAGTCATTTCTTTTGGGAATGATGTTTTAAGGATTCTGAGGAATTCTTTTCCTACGTTAGTTTTTGTTCTTCCATCATATGAGGGTTATACCATATAATTTTTTCTTTCCTGTTTTTCCTGTTGCTGTTCATGTTGTTATCTGGGTTGTATGTAATTTGTAGTTGTAGCCACTTTTTTTCAGCGCCTCTTGATATTCAGCTGCTGCACTGTTAAATTCTTTCTCATTGCATGACAGTTTAGATTATCTTTTGTTTATACCATTAGGTTGGTTTTTAAGATGGAGGGTGGGTGGTTACTATTGATGTCTACGTAGACGGGTATTCATTAGGTTTTTTTTATATGGGTTTGTATGTATGATCCTTAAGGTCTAATGGTTATGTCTAAATAATTTACTGTTTTTTTTGTTTTGGGTTCTACTGTGATTTTTTAGGTTATGGCTTGAAAAATTTTACAAAGTTCTTTTTTCTTGTTTCAATGTTTTTGGGTTTATTGTTTTAACGTGGCAAGACCGTCATCTCTGTATAAGCCAACCTGTTTACCAAGTATTTTCTGTATATGAGACAACATGGGAAAAATCCAACTAATTCACACGTTTCGGCTCCATCATAAGATCCCATCGTGAAAATCGAATGTGGAATTTCTGCTGGTTTTTTAATCCAAGTTTCAAATGTGCTATGGAGAAGGGTTTTCTTAGTGTGGAGAAATGATTTTCCATTCAGAATCTGTTATTTTGTATATTTGTTGGCGAATCTTAGAGCTTTAGTAAGTAATTCCTCATCAATGGAAGGGTAGAAGTCCACCATGTCAAAAGTAATGAACACTGTATTTGTCTGTTTGTTCAATTCTTTAAACCATTGGATAACTTCATACTATTTTCCCAGAGATTGTATTCAGTGTTTGTTTTTTATGTCCTCTATTGCTTTTTTCCAGGATCTTTTTACTAATTTTGCCTAATTCAGATTTTGATGGGTTTATCAATCTACAAGTAGGGTTGTTGAGAAAGTTAGGTTTGTGGTCTTTAAGGGTTATAAAGGCTTCTTTCATTGCTGTTTTCTTCTATCCTATCACCTAAAATCCATCTGGTGCACAAGTTCGTTTTCTTTTTTGCAGTATTGTGTCATATGTGGTCTTATCAGCTTTTTAAAATAATTTTTCTGAATATTTTATTGAGGAGTTTGAGAGTACATCATTAGTTTCCATTTTATAGAAATTGTTTGTCTTGTCCGCCTTTATGAATACTTTTTTGTCATTCTGGATTTGTTTTTATGTTTATTATTCAATGTTGTTTGGAAATTGTTATGTGGTTTTTTTGAAATCAATATTAGCTATTAGTTTTTTCATGCTTTCTTCAAAAGGTTTCATTTCCTCTATTATAGGTGGCGATTTCCATGACTTAAACCCATAAGTTTTTTTATCTTCCTTTTTGGCATCTGGGTTCAAAAAGAAAAAACGCTTTCCACCTCATGTTGCGCACAAAAGTTTCAGTCTGCTCTATGATTTTTTTTCATGTAGAGTTGTGGATTTGAAAAAGGTATGTTTTTGGTTTGACTGCCCAAAGTTAATTCTCTCCATATTAAATTTAGGTTCTGCTATATATATATCTGTGTGTGTGTGTGTGTGTGTGTGTGTGTGTTTTGTGTTGTGTGTGGTGTGTGTGTGTGTGTGTTGTTTCAAAATACAGAGACAGGCAACTGAACAAAGCCACCTCATTCAACCAACCAA
>CM031608.1:46283959-46301459 GCA_018398815.1 Conus ventricosus | reverse complement strand
ATTCAAGAGGATGAGAGCAGCAAATTACTCTCAATCATTTTCTTCGAAAGAATACAAACATTGAGAAACTGAAATCTTCCCTAAACTGTTGCGGGCTTTCATGTAATGCTGACATCTTTAGAAAGCATGACGAGAACCTTGTCTTGAATGCCAACAGACCCAGGCCACCAGAAAAGCAATGACAACTACGGGTACTAAACAACGTTGCCTCTACTGCTGTTCCAGGCCATTGTCCTCACTGGAATTATTCATAGGTGAGGGATCACACCATTGTCCCAGAGCAACCTTCGTAAGTTAGGATACAAAAGGAAGCCAGGGGACTGACTATAGAAGCAACAAACAAGAAGGTATTTGAAATTGTCGTCTTGTGGTTGATTTTCCGTTATGCAGGTCAGACACAAACTGGAGGCGTGCGGGTGAAAAACCACCGAAGCAATCACATGAGGCAATCAAGAACCGAAGACACTCGTCAAGTACGTGGACAAAAATGATGAGACAAAAGGAAGACAACATACACTTACTTTTCAATATCACAGATCGAAAAAACCAAGGAATGGGTAACATTTACACGCAGTCATACACCTGTATTACAATGCCATAACATCAGGGCTTGGAAGACTGTGTCGAGAATGGCCCGTTGACAAAAACCTACGCATACATTCAGACGCAAGTGGAACACACGGAAAGAAAGAGAAGAAACCTCGACATGGAATAACGGGTTCGCGCACCAAACTTTAATTCGTAAACAGTGAGGAAAAGTGGTCATAGCTGAGATAGCGTAAAACAAAAATGCCTGAAGTTAGGACAGAGTGAAACGAAATGTCCACAGTTGGGACACAGTGAAGCTAAATGTCCAGAGTTGGGACACAGTGAAGCTAAATGTCCACAGTTGGGACACAGTGAAACACAATGTCCACAGTTGGGACACAGGGAAACACAATGTCCACAGTTGGGACACAGTGAAACACAATGTCCCACAGTTGGGACACAGTGAAACAAAATGTCCACAGTTGGGACACAGTGAAACAAAATGTCCACAGTTGGGACACAGTGAAACAAAAAGTCCACCATTGGGCCACAGTGAAACACAATGTCCACAGTTGGGACACAGTGAAGCAAAATGTCCACAGTTGGGACACAGTGAAACAATGTCCACAGTTGGGTCACAGTGAAACAAAATGTCCACAGTTGGACACAGTGAAACACAATGTCCACCATTGGGACACAGTGAAGCGAAATGTCCACAGTTGGGACACAGTGAAACAAAATGTACACATTTGGGACACAGTGAAACACAATGTCCACAGTTGGGACACAGTGAAGCGAAATGTCCACAGTTGGGACACAGTGAACAAAATGTCCACAGTTGGGACTGGGACACAGTGAAGCAAAATGTCCACAGTTGGGACACAGTGAAACAAAATGTCCACCATTGGACACAGTGAAGCAAAATGTCCACAGTTGGGACACAGGGAAACACAATGTCCACAGTTGGGACACAGTGAAGCAAAATGTCCACAGTTGGGACACAGTGAAACAAAATGTCCACGGTTGGGACACAGTGAAACAAAATGTCCACAGTTGGGACACAGTGAAACAAAATGTCCACAGTTGGGACACAGGGAAACACAATGTCCACAGTTGGGACACAGTGAAACACAATGTCCACAGTTGGGACACAGTGAAACACAATGTCCACAGTTGGGACAGAGTGAAACAAAATGTCCACAGTTGGGACACAGTGAAGCAAAATTTCCACAGTTGGGACACAGTGAAACAAAATGTCCACATTAGGGACACAGTTTTAGATTGATCTACTATCTAGACTTAGTCTGTGCTTGTGTTCCTAATAGACACCAAACGTATGTCCTTATGGAGTCATTAAGCCTTTGCACTCCTGGCATTGTTAAGCCTTCACTTTCATCTAAAATAAATGTTGTCCAAGCATTAGGGCGTTTTTGTTCTATGACATCAATCGAACTTGTTTGTCTGGTTGAAAAGAGGTGTGGTCAGGCCAGTAGTCATAATTATATTTCTTTTTGCACCCCACAAATACAATGTGCCCATCCCATGATTGCGGTCTAACTTTTGTCTAAAATCAGTTGAAGGATTAATGCTAAATTCGTTGCAGATTCTTTCATATGCATTAGTGTCCATTGGGCTGTTAAATGGATTAAACGCGTTGTCGTTAGGGAGGGGCACTTGTAGTTCAGTTAGTATTCGTCTGTACTGGTAATAAAACATGAAAGTTATATACTGACCTTACTAAAAGATTGGGTGGTTTAAATGGTTTGCATATGAAACATCGCAGCCTGTGGTTGCGCAGTAAATGGCAAAATTTAACGGATTCTGGAAAAAAGCCATAGGGCGGGATGACCATGCTGATGGCACTCTGTCACTCTTTATTGGCGGATTTAAATATCTAGTTAGTGGATTTACAAGTCTGACCCGGAAGCCGTATGATTCATCTACTGCAATGGTTAAATTGCTGAAGTCCAAAGATTTGAGGTTATAAAACGCTCCTACATTGTAAGTGGCACTTTTGTTATATTTAAAAGGTTCCATTTTTAAATAGTTTTTAAAATAGTTATAAAAAAGATGCCATTTATATAACCAAGCAAAACGAGCGTGTGTTCTTAACGTACCCAATTAATAATAGGTTAGGTAATTGTAGGGTTGCTCTTAGAGAACTTGGGTTTAAAGTTTAGTGGGTTAACATATCTGAAGAGGCTCAAAATAACTGGATTATTGTTAATGACGAGGTAGGCAATCAATAAACCACATAACAATACCAGAAGGTTATTACAACTTTTGTTCTTTAAAAGAAGTACTTAGCGAATTTGGCATTTATTAAAAATTAACGAAGCAAACCTCAGAATTACTATACATTGTCCTACTAGAAGAAAGAAGGGAGTACACTTTTCCTAGAGGGCTTGCTCGAATCTTAGGCTTCCACAGTAGCGATAGATCTTATAGATTTAGTAACAAAAAGATGCCTATCAATTTGAAGTAATGAACCAAGTGATTTTCTCATGAACCCAATGTTGTATGTCCATTTAGATGAGTTAAGACAGATAATAATTTATTTGAGGCTCTCCATCTAAGGTTCTAAGAGTGCTACGTCAATTAAGGCAGGGTTTTGCGATTATCAGTTATATAGGTTTGACGGAGACAGTCAATTTAAAGATTATTGAGGGCCTATAATATCATTGAATGTAAAAATAACTAATCAAGATGGAAGGCTAGTTGTTTGTTCTGATTTATTAATAGTGCTGAAGTAGAAAGGCAGACTGTTTGTCATTAGATTTTTATGCTAAGGGTCTCAAGTTAGACCCAGGGTGATCAGTAATGTGGCCAGATGCGAAGAGTTTTGCACTTTTTTATAATGTTTTTTATGCCTGGAGAGAATGTAAATATCTATGTTCACGATCACCAAATCTTATCTTGCACGTAAGCCCCCATTTTAATGTACTGATTACGTCGATTTTTGGCGGTTTTGCGTGTTAAGTTTGTTTAAAAACAGGTGTTAATTTTGGCTAAAAGTAGCATAAGGACGTGATTGTATGTGAAAGGGGGTTTTCGTGCAAAATAACATGGGTGGGTCTTGAACATAGATATTTACATTCTCTCACAGTGAATCAAAATATCCACTGTAGGGACACAGTGAAGCAAACTGTTAACCATTGGGACACAGTAAACGCAAAATGTCCACCATTGGGCCACAGTGAAGCTAAATATCCACCATTGGGACACAGTGAAGCTAAATGTCCACCTTTGGGGACACAGTGAAGCTAAATGTCCACCATTGGGACACAGTGAAGCTAAATGTCCACCATTGGGTCACAGTGAAGCTAAATGTCCACCATTGGGCCACAGTGAAGCAAAAGTCCACCATTGGGCCACAGTGAAGCTAAACGTCCACCATTGGGCCACAGTGAAGCTAAAAGTCCACCATTGGGACACAGTGAAGCTAAAATGTCCACCATTGGGCCACAGTGACGCTAAATGTCCACCATTGGGCCACAGTGAAGCTAAATGTTCACCACTGGGCCACAGTGAAGCTAAACGTCCACCATTGGGACACAGTGAAACAAAAAGTCCACCATTGGGGCACAGTGAAACAAAAAGTCCCCCATTGGGCCACAGTGAAACAAAAGTCCACCATTGGGCCACAGTGAAACAAAAAGTCCACCATTGGGGCACAGTGAAACAAAAAGTCCACCATTGGGCCACAGTGAAACAAAATGTCCACAGTTGGGACACAGTGAAACAAAATGTCCACAGTTGGGACATAGTGAAGCAAAATGTCCACAGTTGGGACACAGTGAAACACAATGTCCACAGTTGGGACCCAGTGAAGCGAAATGTCCACAGTTGGGGACACAGTGAAACAAAATGTCCCACAGTTGGGACACAGTGAAACACAATGTCCACAGTTGGGACAAAGTGAAGCAAAATGTCCACAGTTGGGACACAGTGAAACACAATGTCCACAGTTGGGACACAGTGAAGCGAAATGTCCACAGTTGGGACACAGTGAAACAAAATGTCCACAGTTGGGACACAGTGAAGCAAAGTGTCCACAGTTGGGACACAGAGAAACACAATGTCCACAGTTGGGACACAGTGAAGTGAAATGTCCACAGTTGGGAGACAGTGAAACAAAATGTCCACGGTTGGGACACAGTGAAACAAAATGTCCACAGTTGGGACACAGTGAAACAAAATGTCCACAGTTGGGACACAGTGAAACACAATGTCCACAGTTGGGACACAGTGAAACACAATGTCCACAGTTGGGACACAGTGAAACAAAATGTCCACAGTTGGGACACAGTGAAACACAATGTCCACGGTTGGGACACAGTGAAACACAATGTCCACAGTTGGGACACAGTGAAACAAAATGTCCACAGTAGGGACAAAGTGAAGCAAACTGTTCACCGTTGGGACATAGTGAATCGAATGCCTACATTAGGACACAGTGAATCAAAATATCCACTGTAGGGACACAGTGAAGCAAACTGTTAACCCATTGGGACACAGTGAAGCAAAATGTCCACCATTGGGCCCACAGTGAAGCTAAATGTCCACCATTGGGGACACAGTGAAGCTAAATGTCCACCATTGTGACACAGTGAAGCTAAATGTCCACCATTTGGCCACAGTGAAGCTAAAAGTCCACCATTGGGTCACAGTGAAGCTAAAAGTCCACCATTGGGCCACAGTGAAGCTAAATGTCCACCATTGGGTCACAGTGAAGCTAAATGTCCACCACTGGGCCACAGTGAAGCTAAAAGTCCAGCATTGGGCACACTGATACAGAAAGTCCACCATTGGGCCACAGTGAAACAAAAGTCCACCATTGGGGCACAGTGAAACAAAAAGTCCACCATTGGGACACAGTGAACCAACATATCCACCATTGGGCCACAGTGAAGCCAAAGCGTTCGAAGTCGACTCCACAATATAGAGGTTGATCAAGTCAATTTTCACATGGTTGTAATCAGATACTTTGCTGCGTCCCAACTGCTACTTTACAGTAATATGAAATCTGAAAATTTAAAACGTAATACACCATTGTTTGTACTAATTACGAAGGGCTCCAAAGAAGCGATCTACTCCAGAGCTGAATTCACCCAGAGAAGAGAGAGAGAGAGAGAGAGAGAGAGAGAGAGCGAGAAGAGAGAGAGAGAGAGAGAGAGAGAGAGAGAGAGAGAGAGAGAGAGAGAGAGAGAGCACTAATTACGAAGAGCTCCAAAGATGCGATCTACTCCAGAGTTGAATTCACCCAGAGAGAGAGAGAGAGAGAGAGAGAGAGAGAGAGAGAGAGAGAGAGAGAGAGAGAGAGAGAGAATCTTTCTATTTGTCTATTCTTCTCTATATTTGGAAAAAAGATACCCCCAAAGCATTGTATAACGCAAGACTTTTTTTGTTTTTACCTTGCACGAAATGCGCTGACATTCACGCAGATGACCATCGTCCAGCTCACTTACCGAACGACACCAGCGCTACAGACAGGAGCAGAAAGGATCCAGCAAACATGCCATATACGAATGACAGAGGACGGCGGTTCAGTCTGAAAACGTATATTCATTGACAGAGACGAGAGAGACGGAGAAAGATATGCGAAATATTGAAAAAATTTAGACAGACAATGAACTTCGTGTGTGTGTGTGTGTGTGTGTGTGTGTGTGTGTGTGTGTGTGTGTGTGTGTGTGTGTGTGTGTGTGTGTGCGTGCGTGCGTGCGTGCGTGCGTGCGTGCGTGCGTGCGTGTGTGTGTGTGTGTGTGTGTGTGTGTGTGTGTTGTTGTGTACGTGTGTGTACGCGCGCGCGCGCGCGCGCGCGTGTGTGTGTGTGTGTGTGTGTGTGGTGTGTGTGTGTCTCCCCAGCATCAACCAGGCCCGAGAGACATAGACACCTGCAGTGTTGATCAGAAAATTGAACACCCTCAGAGACGCATTCATTCAGTGGATGAAACTCGACTGTGTGGTCTTAAATCTTCCCAACTGAGCCCCTAACAAACTCAAATCTGGGTAGGAGCTGGTCGGGACAGAAGAATCCCACACAGCTCTGATGGGAATCGAACCACGAAACCCCCTAGCCGTGAGTCAGCGACGCTAACCACTTCGCCGCGGGGGCTGGCAGGATTTTATTTCGTCTCGTATCCGGTTTTTTGATTTTGCCTGCATCGCAGAAACATTTATTGATGCGTTCACGTTAACTGCATTTTGTGCACCAGCTGTCAGACTGTCACAGCAGGAAGATTTTCAGGGATGTTGTCGTCCATGATGGAAAACTGTCACCATATGTTCAACATATACATCATCATTGTCATAGCAGGGGAGATTGTCAGGATTTTGTTGTTATTGTCCTAATTAGAACCAAATTGTTACCATTATGTTCAACATGTACAGCAAAATATGGTCATCTTCTCATATTCTTGTTGAAGAAAGAATTATTTGGTCTTTCCAAAGATGTCTTCTACACTTGTTCCTATCTTCAACCCATCAATGCGATGTTCCTGATATTGATAAGGACATGTGTGAGCTAAAACAATGTGGGCTTGGATCTTCTTGATAGTCACGATGCATATTCTTTCTCTCTACAGTGACTTTGATGCTGGGGCAACAATTTTCTTCTATCAATCTATTGAAGGATCTTCTTCTGTACATAAAAGAGAAAGATGTTACAAAAAGTTATGAGGATTTCCGAAGACATCGTAATTATGTAACATGGCAAGTTACTTCTCGAAATATGTGCAATAACTAATCTGTTCATGTTGAATGGGGTATGTGAAGGCCACCATAATGGTAGCTATACAAACTTGTGGTGATCAGGGCAAATGCCAACTGATTATTGAATAAAATTATTTTCATAACATGTGGGAATATGTTTTATTCAGTATTTCATGTGTGTGAATTGAATGTGGCACAGAGAATTGAAGCTAATCACTTGCAGTGGAATTGATTGTGTGTATATAGTTTGATAACAGCATAGTAAATGAGTCAGCAGGAACAAGAGTTCAACTATTGTTCAAATGGAACAAACAGAAAGAAAACATTTTCCGCATGTTCATTACTAGTCCTGAATTCAAAGCAGAATGAATTATGCCGTATTCTTACTGTCCACGGACATTAATGGTGCAATACATCTTTCAATAATGTTTTTTTAAAGAAAGGTACAGTGTATGTTATGCACAGTGCTCGAGTAGCATATGTATACTAAACACACCACACACCACACCACACACACACATATATATATATAATATATATATATATATTATATATATTTTATATATAGCACTTGTGTCTTAAGAGGTTATCTTTTTATATTTTCTACTTTTCACGAAAAAATGTAGCTTGTTTTGCTCTTTCAAGATTTTCTTTTGCTTCTTAGGTGGCATCTTTGGTAGTTTTTTGTTGTTGAAAACTAACAAACATACTACGGTATTACACACCAGCCTTTTCTGGGATAGCATTCTTCTTAAAACCGAAAAGGCAGAGGAGTCAAGTTACCACTTTCTGCGGTCACTGAGGAGAAACAATCAGGTTTCGAAATATCGGTATCTGACCAGGAGTTATAATGTTAGTAAGTTTCCTCCCCATTGGAGATTGTCCTTCCCCTTGGAGACTACAGGCTGCTGAAGGCTCATTTTGAGAAGCATTTTTTTATTACCCAATCACCCACTCACACTCATACTGTTAGGCAGAATTATCTACCACTGCAGATATGAATACTTATCTCCCCCTATTTCTTCAATCTAAGACATAAGAGTAAGCTTTGTTTATAATTGAATATTTCTTGCAGTCATTCAAACCAAGCTGCTTTTTTATTTGCTGGAAGGGTCCCGGGTATTCCTTGAATTTTTTTAATTTATTGAAATTTAGTCCCTTCTATTCTTTCCCAAGAACTGGCCTCACACTTGCGTTTTAAAAGGGGTTTACTTTTTTTTTTCTTTTTTCACGGAAAATTAGCTTGTTTTCCCTTTTTCATGATTTTCTTTTGCTTTTTTAGGGGGCACCTTTTGGGTATTTTTTTTGAAACTCAACAAACAACACGATATTGCACACCACCTTTTTAGGGGGAAAGCATTTTTCTAAAACCAAAAAAGCGAGGAGTCAAGTTACCACTTTCCGCGTCACTGGGGAGAAACAATCGGGTTTTTCGAATACCGAATTGACAAGTTATATGTTAGTGAGTTCCCTCCCCTTGGGAGATTGTCCCCCCTTTGGGAACTACAAGCTTGCTGAAGGCTTTGCAACGTCATTTTGCATACCCCATTCATGCGCTTTTACCCATACGAAACCCCAATCTCTCCAATCAACCAAAAGGCGCCAACCGAATGTTTTTTTTCCCCCCTCTCCTCAGGGAAACATTTTTACAAATCCATCAAACAACTTGTGAACAATTTACACCTTATCTCCCCCATGGAGAAAAAAATAATCGCACACATTTTCACTCCTCACCCCCGAGAACAAATCAACTTCCACATGTTCCCTTTACAGAGAGAAAAAAAATAGCTCAACTTTATCTCTCTTTACACTGGAGATAAATAACAGTTTCCGCTCTATAAAGCTATGGCCTTCACATTCCGTTTCCCAAAATTCCCGGGCCAAAATACATAACTCCCCTAATCCGAGGCCCGCCCGCCCCAAATAAAAACTTCCCCGCTTTCCAAACCCCTTTTCTCTGAACAATAACTGCCCCCCCCCTCGAAACCTCCGTCCTGGAAACAGCCCCCGACTTCTCTTCCGCGACTTCTTTTGTCTCTTCGAAACGGCGAGCTTTACTCCTCTCCCTGGATTTACGGGTGGGGCGAACTTTAACCCGGGGTTTCCCCACACCAGGCCATCTTTACCCCTCACGGGGGGAAAGTTAAGGGGGAAAGGGGGAAGGGGGAAAGGGGGAAGGGGAAACACGAAAAAGGTTCGGTAAGAACCGCTTTTCAATTCAACATAAATTCTTTCCTCTTTTTTTAAAATTTTCCCCCTTTTCTTTTCCCCAAATCTTCGCTCACCGTAATACTGGGGGCAACGGGCCACCGTCCTGACGGGTTTGATCCTAGGGCCTCTGCTGGTTTAAAAATGACTCTTCCCCCCTTCTCCCAGTGAGTGCTACCAGGGTTTTTAAAACACTGACCCCAACCCTTACTTACCAGCCCTTTTTAAACTATCACTCATGGGGCCTTTCACCCAAACCACATCTTTCTTGAATGAGTATCTCACAAATTTTTTGGGGGCGCCCGCCACTATCAAGCCATATGAATATTTTTTCCCTTTTAATTTTGTGGGACGGGGAAATGATTCTATCACTAACTACATGTTGGAGCGTCCGCCTTGATTGAGGCTACGTCACTGAACCCCCCATCCTGGGGTGAAAAAAATTTTCTCCAGAAAATTTTTTTTTAAGATAAACAAATTTACTTAAACACATCTTTAGCCTGAATCCAAAATTGTACCCTCGCACATGATTCACCAAATTAATAATCAACGTATAGAATCAATCACCATGATCCACCATAATAGCATATTTCAAACTTTCAATCTTTCTAAAAAAAAACATTCATAATTGATCACCATTTTCCACAAGATACATTTCAAAAATTACATGGAAAAAACAATTGGGGATATCAACAATTCAAAGCACCATTGTGTTCATACATTAAGATGTGAAGCAATTTTCCCTTGATCTTTGTCTCACATCATATGTTTCAAAACCCCCATGAAAAGAAATATTTCCAAGTGTAAATGCTTCTCAATAGACATGTAAACAAAATAAACATAGTTTAAACATAATTTTTTTTTCCCCACATGTAATGTTATAGTCCATTGAAAAGTCACAGCTTTCCATTGTTGACAATGACAAATTTGAAAACAATTGGTTTGTCTCATTGCACAATCAAAACATGTATATATACTTTCTAAAGATTTTATTTGCTCATCACACATACATATATATTCTCTCACAAGCAAATTAGACATAAATAGTACTTGATTTTCCCATTGTTTACCAAAGAATAATATGTATTACACAACATCAAGTAGTTGTTTGCTTGCAAAACATAAGCCCACTTCAATAAGCAAATTATGCATAAATACCACTTGATTTAAATCGTCAGTAGCTACAATGCACCGGTCAAAAGTGATCACAAACCGTAATCTTTTAAGAAAGACAAAAAACAGGAATAGTCTTCCCTTGAGACAGTTACATTTGTCCATGATAATCACGCAGGGGGGACAAAAAAATCTCCATGACATTTTGTGTTCCAGGCACTGTTCAATGGTAAATTGGAAATTTCCTTTAGTCAAGTCAAACTTTCACAAAATAATTTCCTTCTGAGAGCTGACACAGAAGTTCTCATGTCTGGGATAGGCTCGGCATCGAACAAGTGACCTTATTTACTTTTTTTGTAATCGATGCAGAAACCCCACTGATCCATCAGGTTTGTCCCCCAAATACCACTGGTGAGCTGTACGGAAGTAGAAGGTTCTATAAACCTTTAATTCCAGCATTACATTGATTTCTCTCTCAACCACCTCTTTTTTTGCAAATGGGAGGGGTATGGTCTGGTTTCGCACTGTATTTCAGAAGTTAACGAATACAGGGGGTTCAATACCAGTTCGGGTACCTGGGGTACCCCGGAAACACATCCTGAAAGTCTTTCAAAATGCCCTTTGATCTGTTCTGTTTGACTTGTAGACAAATCATTCGACAGAACCACATCCTCATAGTTTCACCTTTGATAGACAGAATAGGAAGGGGTACAAAAACATCTGCACTGTAGATGTTAACATTCCTACATTTGCTGTTTTCATAACCTTTGATCTGTCCCTGTACTTTACTTGGGTAAAAATTCATCACTGATAATGTCTGTCATGTTGACATCAGTTTCTGACACAGGACATATCCACTCAACCGACTGATTGATGGCAACATTTGTACGTTCAACATACTCTTCAACTGTTCACATGAAATACCTCTCAGTGTTTGCCTTTTTGATCTTATAATTTACTTCAGAAAGTTTTTCAAACCACCTGAAAAGGACCCTTCCACATAACACGAAGCTTGTTATGTTCACAGTTAGTAGCACAAGGACTTTATCCCCTACACGAAGGACGTGCCTTTGCTTTCTGTCTGCAAAGCCCTTTGTAAAACATCTGTTTTCCAAATCACTGACTGTTGAGCAAGCTCACATGCACCTTCAAACGATTAGCAGTTCATAAACGTATTGGTAAACATTTTAAACTGTCAGAAATTCCGTCTTTCCGTCCATTGTGTCATCAATAGATCCAAAGGTCCCCTTGGTGAGTGTCCCAAAAAGAAGCTCAAATGGTGAGAAACCAGCGTTTCGTTCGGCATTTCCCTGTATCAAAAAGCAAAGCCGGTACGAAACGATCCCATCCTGGGGCTCTTGCCTTGCAACCTTTCTCAACATGGATTTTAAAACGTTCCATTGAAACGTTCAACCATGCCATTCATTGGGATGATATGGCGTGGTTGAAATGGAAGGATTGACAACAGTCTGTAATTTTCTCTCATGAGATCAGAAATGTTTGCGTTCCACAATCCGAGAGAATTTCGTCTGGAAGACCCACTCTGGAAAAAATTGCAAGTAAGGCTTCAGCGACAGATACTGTATCAATTTTCTTCAGTGGAATCGTTTCTGGATACCTTGTTGCTGTATCCACCAAAGTCAAGATATACGAATCCCGAAGAAGGACAGTGGTAGCGGTCCAACAAGATCAATAGCTACCTTCCAAAATGGAAGGGAAATGAGAGGCATTTTGTGCAAAGGTGCACATGGGACGCGACCTTTCTGAGATGCCCTTTTGGCGATGTCACATAGCGGCAGTATTTCGTACTTCCTTTGTGACACCCGCCAATAAAAAGAATCAAAACTCTCTTAATGTTCTTTTGATTCCGCAGTGACCAGCGAACAATGCATCATGAGCCGTGTGCAGCACTTTTTTCTCTAAGTGTTTGGAACCACAACTTGTCTGTTGTCCTGTCCAGGTACACACCTGTAGAGAATGTCAGAGTCCATATGTACGTTGGTTTGTCCGTTGGTACGTCAGTGACATTTCTGTTTAGCAGCAGAAAGTATTGTCGTCAGCGTCTCGTCTTTTCCCTCATTTCTTTTAAATCACGGGGGTAAATCGGGGAGTTCATCCAGTTTTGAGACTTTTAGCGGCTTTGTAGCCTTTCCCTGCTCTATGACTTTTTGATCTAGTACTCACAAGACAAGGAACAAACGATCCTCCAGCACCACCATGTACTGTAGCACACCGGGCAAATTGCCAAGATCAAGTCGCAGACTGGGTTATCAATAACACAGGCGGTAAAAAAACCGGGAGTAGTAGGGTGTATCGACTGAAATTTCGCCAGCGGAAACGTTTCAATCTTGCCTCCAACGCCCCTACACTTGGACAGTGTTGAGATACTGGTCTTGAAGCACGAAAGATTCCGTACACCAGCAGTAGTGCACCCAGTGTCCGCAAAACCGAAGCCTGCAAACCATGATAGCCCGTTTTCTAACACCAGTCCATCAACAGATTGATCTGGTGCCAAAAAAAGGCCTTCTTCACAATCAGTGGAGACAATGCGGGTTTTGGATCATTGGTTTGAAAGGGCAATTTTTCCTAAAATGGACTTGCCATCACAAAGAAACATCGCATTGTCTGATCGGCACCCGGGACTGATTTTGTGAACTTCTGTTCGTCCACGAGGGGCCCAAAAGGTCTACGTGGGGGTTTCGTTGTCCCACGACCTCGGAACGTTTGCTGAGGAGTAAGGGGTCCTTCCGGCGGTGAGTACTGGAAATTGACGAAAGTCACTCGAACCGCGGAAAGATCCCTGTCCGTTCCTAGGAAGGTATAACCCTTGAGGACCAAAAATGACCCACGATTTCCTTTCCTGTAAACTTCCCTGTCCTGATGGGATAGTACATGACGCATGAGACTCAAAGATGGAAAATTCTCCTTTCCTAGCCAGCCTTACTGGGTGAGCGATACAATACTGATCAGCCACTGACACATTTCCCTCCACGTTTTCAAATTGCCTTTCTTTAAGGAAAGGGCCAGACCCTTTGCTCACCCCTCTGGAAAAGTTGTTCTCTAAGAAGAGATCTCGCAGTGTTTGAAAAGTTTTGTTCGTTTAGACAAATCGATCCATCGATCCAAAAAATGACTCATACGGATCAGAAACGATGGAAACGATTCTCCTTTTTCAGGGCGCAAGAACGGAAACGTTCGTGAAAACGATCAGCAGAACATTGAAATTTCTTGGGGGAGTTCTTCTTTTAACTGATCCCAAGTTAAATTTTTGTTTTGCTGCGAGGAGTGGTACAGTGTCAAAGCGCTACCCTTAAACAACGACGCAATATACAATGTCCACTTTTCCTTTGGCCAACCACAGACTTGCGTGACTTTCAATCGGAAAAGAAAACATCAATGTCATCCGTTTTTTTCCTCAAAAGGTGGCAACTTTGGAATATATGGGCCCCTTTTGGTTGAGGCATGGCTGCGGAACCGACTGGTGGAGGTTCTCTCGATGCCTGTATTCTTCTAATTCACATCAGTCTCTAATTCTAACTGCCTCAACTTAAATTGACGTTCTTCAGCTTCAGCTTCCCTCTGTAATCTTTTTCTTCAAATTTCCCGCTTCCCTCTGTAATCTTTTTTCTTCAATTTCAGCTTCCCTCTGTAGTTTTTTCTTCAGCTTCCCTCTGTAGCTTATTCTCTTTAGCTTCCCTCTGTAGTTTATTTTTTTTTTCAGCTTCCCTCTGTAGCTTATTCTCTTCAGCTTTCCCCCTGTAGTTTATTTTCTTCAGCTTCAGCTTCCCCTGTAGTCTATTTTCTTCCCTCTCTCTTAGCCTGTCTGCCCTAGCTGTGCATTGTTGCACATAGTTAGAAGTTTTTCTCCTTTAAAAACCCCAAACGTTCCGCTGGGTTTTAAAAATTTATCAAAATCATCCATAATGAATCGTCCCGATATAAACACCAAACAATCTCAAAGTATGAAAAAATAAGGCGATATATGATGATATTATGTTTCACAAAACCGTAATTATGTATATACAAATACAGAATTCAATTTCCGGTGTAAACAAAAAAACCCCTTACTAAAACAGGTAGATATGAAATCCAAGGAATGTATTTTTCCAAAAAATAATTTTTCAACTCAATTTTGGAATTTACAAAACAAATGAATTAATACAAAACTGTTTTCCCTAAGAAAAAAAAAAAAATAAACACAATAAAGTTTTCTGAAAATAAATTTTTTTATAAAGTTTAAAGTTCTCAATGTTTTTGTGTCAGCTTCTTTCTTACTTAATTTCAAACGAATTTACAAAACAAAAGTACCGCCTTATACAAAAAATGAATATAAATTTACAAAACAAATGGAATCACAAACAATTAAAAAGAGGGGAAGAAACACAAACTAGCGGAAATCCTACCAAAAGATGAAAATGTTTGAAAAGAAAACTACATAGGAGCCTATTGAGGAAAGGTTTAAGAGGTTTGAAAAAGGGGGAAAAGGGAAAAGAAAAGGGTACACAGGACCGGAATAGTGAGCAGAAATCAAGAAAAGCAAAAGAAGCCCACAGACAGCACCCTAGTGGCACGTCTCCCGTGAAACTGGAGACGGGAAAAAACAAATCACTGCACAATATACACACACTACAGTAATAATACAAATACTAAACAATCAATCAATAAATGCACATTCACCCAAACTCAAAGAAAATCCGCACCACACCCAAAAAAATAATCAAAAGAAAAGATGGTTTTTTGGGCAGAGCGGTAATCAACTCCACCACCTACACTATTAAACGTGACGGAGGAAAGTTGGATCCCACACTCTGAGGGCAAGGGGAAAAATCAAACTGAAACAATAGAAAGCGAAAGAAATAGATATTTATCAGAAGGGAAAGACTATTGACTTTCCCCCAAAGCCAGTCCCCCTGCTAAACGCAGGAAGAGGGTTGGGGCTATCAGTCCTGGGGAAAGGGGGCAAAATTCTAACCTCTAGGGAAGGACAGCGATTCCTCAACGCCCTGCCCCCTTGCTGCCAGGTTCGAGCAAGAGGAGGTTGAGAGGCTATCGGGCCTGAGGTGGGAAGGGTCAAAAAGAAATCCACCAAAAAAAAAAAAACCCCTTTAAAGGAGTAGAGCAACCAAAAGAAATGTCAACCACCCAAAACACAATATAGAAATAGAACACACACAAAAATGCAAATATTTATACACAATAAATAATTAAACTTTCTTCTTTTCTTTTCTTTCCCTCAAACCCTTAGGGCAAAAAAATAGAAATTCCGAGGGTTTCAAATAGAAACCTTTCCTTTTTTTTTTTCTTCCTCAAACCCTTGAGGGTACAAAAAGAAATCTCTTTTTTTTTAAAGCCCCCAGGCACAAATAGAAAATCTTTCTCTTTTTTTTTTTTCCTTTCCCCGGGGGAAACAAACGGGAGCTACGCCGGTGAAGCTGGAGTCGGGGTCCCACTGTCACACTGTCACTTTGCATTTCCCGCATTCATGACAGCATTACTCCATACGCACACCAATCTCTCCAATCAACCAAAGCGCACTACCGAATGTTTTTCTTCTCCCCCTCTCCTTCAGGGAAAACACTTTACTAAATCACATCAACAACTTTTGAACAGATTTACACCTGTATCTCTCTCCACACTGAGAGACAAATAAATCTGCACACATGTATCACTCCTCACACCGGAAAACAAATCAATCTTCACCCATGATCTCTCTTTAAAACTGAGAAAAAAAATAGTCTTCACACTTGTATCTCTCTTTACACTGAGAGATAAAATAATCTAGTTTTCCCCTTCTATAAAGCTATGGCCTTCACATTCCGTTATCCCCAAAAAACCGACCAGGAGAATACATAACTCCCGTAATCACTGAGGACCTGCCTGCCTCATGTAAAAGCTTCCCTGCTTTCTCAATTCCCTGTCTCCCTGAGACAAAATACTGCCCCCTCGAACTCTCCTGTCCTGGAGAACGAGTCTCGACTTCTCTTCCGCGACTTCTTCTGTCTCTTGCGAAACGGCGAGCTTCAACTCCTCTCCCCGGAGTTTGGGACTGGCTGGGCTGAACTAACCGGTGTGTTCCCCACACCATGGCCATCTTCAAAACCCCCTCACGGGGGGAAAGATGAAGGGGGAAGGGCGAAGGGTAAAGGGTGAAGGGCTGAAACACGAATAAGTTCGTGTAAGTAACCTGCTCTCAATTCAAAATATGAATTCTTTCTCTCTTCTTTAAGTTTCCCCCTGTAGCTTTCCCCAACTATCTACGCTCACCTGGTAATGGACTGGTCAGCAACGAGGGCCACCGTCCTGACAGGGTTCGAGCCTAAGCCATCTGCTGGGTTTAAAAAGACTCCTTTTCCCCCCTTCCCAGGAGTGCATACTCAGTGTTCAAACACATGACCAGCACCTTACCTTACCAGCCCTTTTTAAACTACACTCATGGTCACTTCACCCAAAGAACACATTCGTTTTCTTGAATGAGTCATACTCACAATTATTTGGGACGCCCGCTACAACTAGTCAAGCCATATGAATATTCTTCCTTTAATTGTGGCACGGGGAAATGATTCATATCACTAACTACATGTGATGGAGCGTCACATGCCTTGATGTGAGGGTACGTCACATGACACTCATTTTGAGAAGCATTTTTTTCCCCCCGTTCACCCATTTAAGTACATACTGTTAGATGGCAGAATATCTAAACCCCTGCAGATATAATGCTTATCTCCCCCTATTTCTTCAATCTAAGACAAAGAGCAAGTTTTTTTTTATACACAACACACACACACACACTTTCCATCTATTTTCCCAAAAAATGCATATTTGGAAAGGGACAACCAACGTATATTGGGCAAACCCTTTGGGAGATTTGGGGGTTGCTGAAAGGGCGCAAAAAAATTTAACCAAGGACCAGCTCAATCTGTGGAGGAACTAACACCCAAAA
>CM031608.1:46267333-46282333 GCA_018398815.1 Conus ventricosus | reverse complement strand
TGAAGGATCTTCTTCTGTACATAAAAGAGAACGATGTTACAAAAAGTTATGAGGATTTCCGAAGACATCGTAATTATGTAACATGGCAAGTTACTTCTCGAAATATGTGCAATAACTAATCTGTTCATGTTGAATGGGGTATGTGAAGGCCACCATAATGGTAGCTATACAAACTTGTGTGATCAGGGCAAATGCCAACTGATTATTGAATAAAATTATTTTCATAACATGTGGGAATATGTTTTATTCAGTATTTCATGTGTGTGAATTGAATGTGGCACAGAGAATTGAAGCTAATCACTTGCCAGTGGAATTGATTGTGTGTATATAGTTTGATAACAGCATAGTAAATGATCAGCAGGACAAGAGTTCAACTATTGTTCAAAATGGAACAAACAGAAAGAAAACATTTTCCGCAGTTCATTACATAGTCCTGAAATTCAAAGCAGAATGAATTATGCCGTATTCTTACTGTCCACGGACATTAATGGTGCAATACATTCTTTCAATAAATGTTTTTTTAAAGAAAGGTCACAGTGTATGTTAGTGCACAGTGCATCGAGTAGCATATGTATACTAAACACACACACACACACACACACACACACACACACATATATATATATATATATATATTTATATATATATATATATATATATATATATAGCACTTGTGTCTTAAGAGGTTATCTTTTTATATTTTCTACTTTTCACGAAAAAAATGTAGCTTGTTTTGCTCTTTCAAGATTTTCTTTTGCTTCTTAGGTGGCATCTTTGGTAGTTTTTTGTTGTTGAAAACTTAACAAACATACTACGGTATTACACACCAGCCTTTTTCTGGGATAGCATTCTTCTTAAAACCGAAAAGGCAGAGGAGTCAAGTTACCACTTTCTGCGGTCACTGAGGAGAAACAATCAGGTTTCGAAATATCGGTATCTGACCAGGAGTTATATGTTAGTAAGTTTCCTCCCCATTGGAGATTGTCTTCCCCTTGGAGACTACAGGCTTGCTGAAGGCTCATTTTGAGAAGCATTTTTTTTTACCCTTTCACCACTCACACTCATACTGTTAGGCAGAATATCAAACCACTGCAGATATGAATACTATCTCCCCCTATTTCTTCAATCAAGACATAAAGAGTAAGCTTTGTTATAATTGAATATTTCTTGCAGTCATTGCAAACACCAAGCTGCTCTTTTAGTTGCTGGAAGGGTGCTCGTACTTACCCTTTGGGAAATTTTATTAGTTTATTGTAATTTACCCCCTTGCTGATTCATTCCAAGAAGGCTCTCAGCACTTGCGTCTTAAGAGGTTATCTTTTATATTTTCTACTTTCACGAGAAAATGTAGCTTGTTTTGCTCTTTCTGATTTTCTTTTGCTTCTTAGGCGGCACCTTTGGTATTTTTTGAAAACTCAAACAAACATACTACGATATTGCACACCAGCCTTTTTATGGGATAAGCATTCTTCTTAAAACCGAAAAGGCAGGGGAGTCAAGTTACCACTTTCCGGGTCACTGAGGAGAAACAATCGGGTTTCGAAATACCGGAAATCTGACCGGGAGTTATATGTTAGTGAGTTCCCCCCCATTGGAAAATGTCTCCCCCTTGGAGACTACAAGCTTGCTGAAGCTCATTGTCACCACTGTCACTTTTGCATACCCGCATTCATGACAGCATTTACTCCATACGCACACGCAATTCCTCCAATCAACCAAAGGCGCACTACCGAATGTTTTTCTTCTCCCCCCTCCTTCGGGGAAAACACTTACTAAATCACATCAACAACTTGTGAACAATTTTACACCTGTATCTCTCTCCACACTGAGAGACAAATAAATCGCACACATGAAATCACTCCTCACACCGAGAGACAAATCAATCTTCACACATGTATCTCTCTTTACACTAAAGAAAAAAATAGCCCTTCACACTTGTATCTCTCTTTACACTGAGAGATAAATAATCTAGTTCCGCTTCTATAAGCTAGGGCCTTCACATTCCTTTAAATCCCAAAATTCCGGACCAGGAGAATACATAACTCCCTAATCACTGAGGACCGCCTGCCCAAATAAAAGCTTCCCTGCTTTCTAAATTTCCCTGTCTCTCTGAGACAATATACTGCCCCCTCGAACTCTCCTGTCCGGGAGATACGAGTCCGACTTCTCTTCCCCCCACTTCTTCTGTCTCTTGCGAAACGGGGGAGCTTCAACCCTCTCCCTGGAGTTTTGGGACTGCTGGGGGTGAACAACCGGTGGTTCCCCACACCATGGCCATCTTCAACCACCTCACGGGTGAAAGATGAAGGTGAAGGGCGAAGGGTAAAGGGTGAAGGGCTGAAAACACAAAAAAGTTCGTGTAAGAAAACCCGCTTCTCAATTCAACATATGAATTCTTTCTCTCTTCTTTAAGTTTTCCCCCTGTAGCTTTCCCCAACTATCTATCGCTCACCTGGAATGACTGGTCAGCAACGAGGACCACCGTCCTACAGGTTCGAGTCTCTAGGGGCCATCAGCTGGTTAAAACTGACCTCTTTCCCCCCTTCTCCTATTTAGTGCATACCATGTTCAAAACACATGACCAGCACCTTTCCTTTAACCACCCTTGTTAAACTATCACTCATGGTCACTTTCACCCAATGACCACATTCGTTTCTTGAATAGTCATACTCACAATTTTTTGGGGACGCGCCCGCTACACTAGTCAAGCCATAAGAATATTCTTCCTTAAAATTTTGCACGGGGAAATGATTTATATCACTAACTACATGTGATTTAGCGTCACATGCCTTGATGTGAGGCTACGTCCCCATGACACCCCCCATCCTGGGATGAAAAACTTTTCTCCAAAAATTTTTTTAAAGGATAACAACTTCACTTAAACACATCTTCAGCCATGAATCCAAAATGTGAACCATCGCACATGATTCACCAAATTAATAATCAACGAAAAGAATCAATCACCATGATCCACCATAAATAGCATATTTCAAACTTTCAATCTTTCTAAAAAAAAAAACATTCAAATTGATCACCAATTCCACAAGATACATTTTACAAATTTCATGGATAAAACAATTAGGGATATCAACAATTCAAAGCACCAATTGTGTTCATACATTAAGATGTGAAGCACATTTTCCCTTGATCTTTGTCTCACATCATAATGTTTCAAAACCCTCATGAAAATGAGAATATTTCCAAGTGTAAATGCTTCTCAATAGACATGTAAACAAAATAAACCATAGTTTTAAAAAATAATTTCTTTTTCCCACATGTAATGTATAGTCCATTGAAAAGTCACATGCTTTTCCCTTTTTGACAATGACAAATGAAAAAAATTGGTTTTTTTCTCATTGCACAATCAAAACATGTATATATACATTTCTAAAGAGTTATTTGCCATCACACATACATAAATATTCATCTTCACAAGCAAATTAGACATAAATAGTACTTGTTTTTTCCCTTTGTTTACCAAAGAATAAATATGAAATACATAAAACATAAAGAGTTTTTTTTGGCTTGCAAAACATAAGTCACTTCAAAAAGGGAAAATTTAAATCATAAATACCACTTGTTTTAAAATCTTTCGTAGCATACAATGCACCGCCCAAAAGTGATCCAACCGAATCTTTAAAGAAAGAAAAAAAAACGGGAAATAGTTTTTTCCCCTTGAAGACAGTTACATTTGTCCATAAATTTATTCACGCACGTGAAAACAAATCTGCCTTTGACATTTTGTGTTCCAGGCACGGTTCAAGGGGAAATTTGGGAATTCCTTTAGTCAAGTCTACTTTCACAAAAAAAAAATTTCCTTCTGAGAGCTGAAAACAGAATTCTCAAGGTCGGGGATGGGCTGGGCACCCACATTTGCCCTTTTTTATTTTTCTGTAATCGATGCAGAAACGCACTGACCCAAATCGGGTTTTGTCCCCAAAACCCACTGGTGAGCTTACGGAGATGTAAAAGGGTTCTATCACCTTAAATCCAGCATTCCCTTGATTTCCCTCCCCCCCCACCTTTTTTTTTGAAAAAATGGGAGGGATGGGTCGGGTTCGCACTGGTATTTCAGAATTTTTAACAAAAATACTAGGGGGTTCAATCCCAGTTACTTCCCCTGGGTACCCCGCCAACACATCCTGAAAGTCTTTCAAAATGTTTTTGGATCTTTTCGTTTGACTTAGACAAATCTTTCCCGACGGGAAACCAAAATCCCATAGGGGGAAAAACCTTTGAAGACAAATGGGAAGGGGTAAAAACATCATCTGCACGGAGATGTTAACTTTCCAAAACCATTTGCTTTTTTTCCAAAACCCTTTTGGGTTTCTGTCCCTGTACGTTCCTTGGGTACAAATACTCAAGATAATGTCTGTAAATGTTGACATCATTTTCTGACACAGGACAAAACCACTCAACCGCTGATTGAGGGCAACTTTTGTACTTTCCAACAACTTTTTTCAAAAATTTTTCCCACATAAAAAAACCTTTCTCAGGGTTTGCCATTTTGATTTTTAAAAATTTTATTTCAAAATTTTTTTCCGACCACCAAAAAAGGGACCCTTCCACAAAACACGAAGCTTTTTTAAATTTTCACATTTAATAGCAAAAGGGGACTTTACCCCCCTTAACACGAAGGAACGTGCCTTTGCTTTTCTGCTGCAAAGACCTTGTACACATCGTTTTTTTTAACCAGCTGACTTTTGACAAGCTCACATGCACCCTTCAAACATTATGCATTTTCAAAAACGTTTTGGGGAAAAATTTTTTTTAAACTGTGGGTATTTTCCGTCTTTTCCCCCCAAATTGTGCCCATCAATAGTTTCCAAAGGCCCCCTTTTTTTGGTGAGGCCCAAAAAGAAGCTCAAATGGGGAGAACCCCAGCTTTTCTTGGGTTTTTCCCTGTAAAAAAAAGCAAACCCGGGTACGAAACGACCCCTTTTCCTGGGGCTCTTGCCTTGAAACCCTTTTCTCAACAGGGACTTTAACTTTCCTTTAAAAAACGTTAAACCCTTTGCCTTTTCATTGGGGGATAGGGCGTGGTTGAAATGGAAGAAATTGCCCACTTCTGTAAATTTCTCTCATGAAAATCAAAAAATGAATTGCTTTCCACAATCCGAGAGAATTTCGTCTAAAAGACCCCCCTCGGGAAAAATTTGCAATAAGGTTTAAAGCGACAAAATTTTTTATCAATTTTCTTCAGGGGAATCGCTTCGGGTTTCCTTTTTGCTGTATCCACCCAAATCAAGAATAGCGTTTATCCCGAAAAAACCCAAGTGTAGCGGTCCCAACAAGACAATAGCTCCCTTTCCGAAAGGGAACGGAAATGAGAGGCTTTTTTTGTGCAAAGGGGGCACAGGGGACGCGACCTTTCGAATTTTTTTTGGCGATTGTCACATGAACGGCAGTTTTTCGTAACTTCCTTTGGGACCCCCGGGCCCAATAAAAAGAATCAAGAACCCCCTTAATTTTTTTTTTGATTCCGCAGTGACCAGCGAACAATGCACTTGACCCGTGTGAAAGCACTGTTTCTCTAATGGTTTTGGAACCACAATTTGCCCCTTTTGTCCTGTCCAGGTCACACCTGTAGAGAAAGGCCAGAGTCCAGTATGTATTTTTGGTTTTTGCCCGTTGGTACGCCCAGTGCAGCCCTTTTTTACAGCAAAAAGAAATTGTCGTCAGCGTCTCGTTTTTTCCCCATTTTTTTTAAATCCCTGGGGTAATCGGGAGTTCATCCATTTTTTGAGTTTTTTTAGCGGTTTTTGACCCTTTCCCGCCTAGGGACTTTTGGATCAGTACTCACAAGACGGGAAAAAACCCCTCCTCCAGCACCCCCAAAGTACTGTAGCGCCCCTTTGAAAATTTCCCCAAAGATCAAGTCCCCGACTGGGTTATAATAACACCGGGGGTAAAAAAAAACCGAGTATGGGTGATCGACGGGAAATTTTCGCCAGCGGAAACTTTTTCAATCTTTCCTCCAAACGACCTACATTTTTGGACAGGTTGAAAAAACGGTCTTGAGCACGAAAGTTTTCCGTACACCAGCAGTAGGGGCACCCAGGTCTCGCAAAACCGAACCCTTTCCAAAACCAAATTGATACTCCTTTTTCAAACCCACCAGTCCACAAAAATTTTATCGGTGCCAAAACAAGGCCTTTCAATCAGTGGAGACAAAATGGGGGTTTTGGATCTTTTTGGTTTGAAAGGGCAATTTTCCCTCAAAGGAACTTGCCATCACAAAAGAAACACGCAGGGCTGATCGCAGCCGACAAAATTTTTTTGAACTTCTGTTCGCCCACGAACGGGCCCAAAAGGTCTACGTGGTGGTCTTTGGGCCCAAACGCCTCGGAAGGGTTTGCTGAGGGTAAGGGGCCCCTTTCCGGCGGTGAGTACGGTATTGACGAAATCCCTCGAACCGCGGAAAGATCCCTGTCCGTTCCTGGGAAAAGGGTTTAAACCTTAAAAAGGAAAACCAAAAAAATGACCCACGATTTTTTTCCGGGAATTTCCCCGGTCCTGAGGGAAAGTACATAAACCATGAGCCCCTCAAAGATGGAAAATTCCCTTTTCCCTACCATCCCCCTTAAATCTGGGGGAGCGATACAAACTGTTTCAGCCATCTGACACATTCCCCCAGGGGAAAATTGCCTTTTTTTTTAAAGGAAAGTGGCCAGATCTTTGCTCCCGCTCTGGAAAAGTTGTTTTCTAAGAAAGGGGTCCGCAGTGATTGGGAAAAATTTTGTTCGTTTTAGGGCAAACGATCCATCGAACCAAACAATGACCAAAAAGGATCAAAACGAAGGAAACGATTTTCCTTTTTCAGGGGGCACAGAACGGAAAAGTTCGTGAAAACGATCACAGAACTTGGGAAAATTTTTTGAGGGGTTCTTCTTTCAACTGATCCCAAGTTTTTAAAATTTTTTTTCGCGCGAGGGAGTGGTACAGTGGTTTAAAGCGCAAACCCCTTTAAAAAACGAAAGCAAAAAACAATGTTTCCCCTTTTCCTTTTGGCCCAAACCCCAAGACTTGCGTGCCCTTTTAAAAAACGGGAAAAAAAATTTAATGTAAACCGTTTTTTTTCCCCAAAAGGTGGCAAAATTTGGAAAAATATGCCCCCTTTTTTTGAGGCATGGCTGCGGAACCCCACTGGGGGAGGTTCCCCCGATGCCTGATTTTTTTCTAAAAATTTTAGGGTTTATCCCCCTAATTCCAAAAATGCCTCAACCTAAAAGGGGGGGCTTCACTCACTTCCCCCTGTAATCTTTTTTCTTCAATTTTTACTTCCCCCTTAAACTTTTTTTTTCAAATTTTACTTCCCTCCCGTATTTTTTTTTTTTCCCGCTTTCCCCTGTACTTTTTCCTTTTACTTCCCTCGTAGTTTATTTTCTTTAGCTTCCCTTTTGTAGCTTTATTCTCTTCAGCTTCCCTCTGGGAGTTTATTTTCCCTTTAGCTTTAGCTTCCCTCTGTTTCCCCATTTTCTTCCCCTCTCTTAGCCCTTTTGCCCTATCCCGTGCATTGTTGCACATAGTTTTTGTAAAATTTTTCCCCCATCAAAACCCAAGGGGGTTTCCCCTTGGGTTTTAAAAATTTTATCAAAAACATCCATAATGAATTTGTCAGATAAAACACCAAACCCAAACCAAAGTAAAGAATAAAAAAAGGCGATATATGAGGGTAATTTTGTTTCACAAAAACCGTAATTATATAATACAAATACAGAATTCCAATTCCGGTGTAAACAAAAAACCCGCTTTCAAAACAGGGTAAAAATTGGAAAAACCAAGGGAAATTTTTTTTTTCCAAAAAAAATTTTCAACTCAAATTGGGGGGGGAAAACAAACAAAAGAGTTTTAAAAAACAAAAAAATGTTTTTTTCCCAAGAAAAGAAAAAAAAAAAACCCCAATAAATTTTCTGAAAAAAATTCCTTTATAAAGTTTAAGTTCTCAAATGTTCTTGGGTTTTCATTTTTCCCCCCCTTTTTCACTTAAATTCAAAAAATTTACAAAACAAATGTAACCCCCCTTTTACAAAAAATGAAAATAAATTTAAAAAACAAATGGAATCAAAAAACAATTAAAAAGAGGGGAAGAAACACAAACTAGCGGAAATCCTACCTAAAAGATAAAATGTTAAAAGAAAACTAGAAAAGGGGCCTATTGAGGGGAAGGGTTAAGAGGTTTTTTTTAAAAAGGGGGGGAAAAAGGGAAAGGGAAAAGGGTTTCACAGGACCGGGAAAGTTAGGGAGAAATCAAAAAAAAGCAAAAGAAGGGCCCCCAGACAGCCCCTAGTGGGCAACCCGTCTCCCGGAAACGGAGACGGGAAAAAAAAAAATCACTGCACAATTTTACACACACAAAAGTAAAATACAAAAAACAAAACAATCAAACAATAAATGCACATTCACCCAAATCAAAGAAAATCTCGCACCACACCCAAAAAAAAAAAATCAAAAATAAAGATGGTTTTTTTGGGCAAGCGGTAATCAAATCCACCCCCTACACTATTAGCGGGAAAGGAGGAGAAGTTGATCCCACACTCTGGGGGCAAGGGGAAAAATCAAACTGAAACAATAGGAAAACGAAAAAAAATAAATTTATCAGAAGGGGAAGACTATGACTCCCCAAAAGCCAGGGCCCCCGCTAAACGCAAAAAAAAAAAAGGGGGGTTTGGGGGTAAAACAGTCCGGGGGAAAGGGGGCAAAAAAATTTTAACCTCTAGGGGGAAAGGGCAGCGATTCCTCAACGGGCCCCGCCCCCTTGGGTGCCAGGTTCAGCAAGAGGGGGTTTTAAAGGCCATCGGGCCTGAGGGGGGGAAGGTCAAAAAGAAATCCTACCAAAAAAAAAAAAAACCCTTTTTGGAGTAGAGCAACCAAAAGAAAATGTCCCAAACCCCCCAAAACACATATAGAAAAAGAACACACACAAAAATGCAAATATTTTACCCCAAAAATTTAATTTAAAATTTTTTTCTTTTCTTTCTTTTTCCCCCAAACCCCCTTTAGGGCACAAAATAGAAATTCCCAGGTTACAAATAGAAACCTTTCCCTTTTTTTTCCCTTTCCCCAAAACCCCTTTAGGGTACAAAAGAAATCTCTTTTTTTTTAAAAAACCCCCAGGGCAAAAAATTGAAATCTTTCTTTTTTTTTTTTTTTCCTTTTCCCGGGGGGCAAAAAGGGAGCTACGCCGGTGAAGGGGGAGTCGGGCACCACTGTCACACTGTCACTTTTGCAAAACCCGCATTCATACAAACCCTTTACCCATACGCAGAAAGCAATCTCTCCAAACAACCAAAAGGCGCACTACCGAATGTTTTTTTTCCCCCCTCCCTTCCGGGGAAAAAACTTTACTAAAACACAACAACAACTTGTGAAAAGGTTTTAAAACCTGTACTCTCTCCACACTGGGGAACAAAAAAAATCTGCACACATTTTTACTTTCCCCAACCCCCCGGGGGGGGGGAACAAAACAATCTTCACACATGTACTCTCGTTTTTTCTGAAGGGAAAAAAAAAGTCCCCCCACACTTGTAAACTCTCTTTACACTGAGAGATAAAATAAACTAGTTCCGCTTCTATAAAGCTATGGCCTTCACCTTTTTCCCTTATCCCCAAAAAATTTCCCGGGCCAGGAGAAATTTAAAAACTCCCTAATCAAATGAGGGACCCGCCTGCCCAAAAAAAACTTTCCCGCTTTTTCAAATTTCCCCGTCTCTCTGAACAATATACTGCCCCCCAACCCCTCCTGTCCTGGAAAATACGAGTCTCGACTTCTCTTTCCCCGAAATTTTTCTGTCCCCTTGCGAAACGGGGAAACTTCAACTCCTCTCCCCGGGGTTTGGGGACGGCTGGGGGTGAACTACCGGGGTGTTCCCCCCCACCCCTGGCCATCTTCAACCACCTCACGGGGTGAAAGATGAAAGGGGAAGGCGAAGGGGAAAGGGGGGAAAGGGGGGAAAAAACAATAAGGTTCGGGGAAGTAACCTTTCTTCTCAATTCAACATATGAAATTCTTTCTCTCTTCTTTAAGTTTTCCCCCCGTAGCTTTCCCCCCAAATATCTTATCGCCACCTGGTAAAGACTGGTTTAGCAACGGGGACCCCCCCCGTCCTGACAGGTTTTGAGTCTCTTGGGGGGATCTCTGGGGGTTTAAAAATGACTTTTTTTCCCCCCCCTTCTCCTATTTAGTGCAACTCAGGGTTAAAAACAACCCGGGCCAGCACCTTCCTTACCGCCCTTTTTTTAAACTATCACTCAGTGGGCACTTTTAAACCCCCTGGGCCACATTCGTTTTTTTTGAATAGTTCCCTACCACAATTTTTTTGGGGGCGCCCGCTACACTAGTCAAGCCCTATGAATATTTTTTCCTTTTAATTTTGGCACGGGGAAATGATTTTATTTCACTAACCCACTTTTGATGGGCTCCCCATGCCTTTTATGTGAGGCACCCACATGACACCATTTTGAGAAGCAATTTTTTCCCCCCGTTTACCCCTTTAAGTACAACTGTTTTGATAGGGAAATTATCTTTCCCCTGCAGATATGAATGCTTTTCTCCCCCCATTTCTTCAAACAAGACAAAAGAGCAAGTTTTGTTTATACCCCACCCCACACACACACAAAACTATACTCACCCTCATATTTTTGCAAAAACATAAAGTAAAATGCACCCGGGGGTATGTTTTCTGAAACGCAATCAACCGACCCAGCCATTCTTGAGGAAACGAAAAACCAAATTCTCTTTACTCACACACAACCCGAAAAAGCATGAATCATTAGGGGGTGGGCGGAAAATGGGGAGGGGGGGAAAATCAGCTATTAATATTCAAAAGCTCTTTTAAGTGCCCCCATGAAACAAGTCATGTTTTCAGAGCAGAGGGACACAATAACACATTTCATAAGAACCTTTCCACAAAGGAAGAACCTTTTTTTTATGGTAAAAACATTTTTCATGGGGAGGGAAAAAATATACATGATTGACGTGGGGTGTGATTTAAGTCCCCGGTCTGTACCAAAAAGGACCCCAAAAAGTGGTATTTAAAAAAAGAAGCCACCAGGACGAGAAGGGGAAAAGGGGAGGGAAAACCCCCCCGGAAAAAGGGAAGGGGAAAAGGAGGTGGAGGGGGGGGGGGGGGGGTTCCCCGAGGGGACGTGAGGAGGGGAGTGGACGTGGAGGGCAAAAAGTAAAAAAAAAAAAAAACTGGGTGGGAGGAGGAAGGAAGCGAACCGGCCGAGAGGAGGAGGCATATGCAATGTTTTCATTGTTTGTTGTCGGTTTTTTTGTTTGTTTGTTTGCCTTTGCCTTCTTCTTACCTTTTAATTAAAAGCCGTGAGACAGAAGAGTACCAAACAGTCATGGAATCATTAGTAAAGTCCTTCGCTTCAGTTTCTTTGGTCTTAGGCAACACACAGTCCATTCCATCACCACTCTCACAGTTCCCACTTGGAGTGAGCTCTCCCACAGACGACTGAATCCCCTGGGTGTCGATAGACCGTCGCTGTGTAGATGAAGAGACCCACGACTGGTCGACACTGGGGACGGCAGGATAGTCCTCTGGCTGGTTGAAGTGCTGGCGCTGGTCACTCCCTGCCCGCCGCCTCCCCCTCCCCTCCATCGTCCCCCGACCGGTCTGGAAACAGGAGCGTGTTGAGCCTGGTGCCGATCTTTAGTTGCTGAGGACTGCATCAGCTTTCTGTCGATAATGCACAAGTCGCCGTCTTCAATGTGTATAACTTGGAGGTCAAGGAGCTTGCAGTACAACTTCCCTTGGAAACACCATGCTGTCATTTCCCCGAAGATGGAGTATGGCTGCCTTAATGGCGGGATAGAAAAGGGTCATACACACAAAACTCCACTGCCTGGCTATACAGGGAGTGTCCGCAGGAGTATCGGCCTGCGTACGCAGAAAGAAAGAAAAGACCATGCTGTCATTACAGCTGGAGGGCGTTAAATCTCGGCCAGTCTCTGTGAATTTAGTTTTGTCGAAAGTGTCTATCTATCTATCTATCAGTACACACACACAATAAATAAATAAATTAAAAAATATATATATATATGATTAATCTCACCTCTATTGCTGCCATACACCGACATTTTGTTGTGCATTTATATGTGGCAGAATTATTTAAGTTACTCTTTTTTTGACACTACTTATTTGTACCTGTTTTAGGTTTAAGGTGTACAGACAAGTACGGGGCATCCTTTATGTTTGTATTTATGCCAGGCGATTTTGTATTGAAAGCAACATTCATTTGGAGTTACAGGCGTGTAATTATGTCATCATCAGAGTAAGAGTTATCCACTTTGTTCGGTGTTCACTGTCTGTGTTTTGTTTACGGGAAGACGAAGGGGTCAGGCAGAAAAGTGAACGGGGGAACTTAGGTGGCGGGGATGAGGGTGGAGTGATTAGCTTTTATTTAAAGAAGTTTTTCCATCTATTGTCCCTCTCTTACCCACCCACCATGGGGAGCAAGTATGGGACCAGGGTCAAGATATTTCTGTCTTGACGTCCTCCAAGCTTCAGGAGGGTATTCAACAGAGGCTGCCTCACCATAATCCCATGAATCATGCCCAACTCCACGTAACAGCTCAACTCTGCATAGGTTACTTTGCGAGCTGAGAAGCTCTCTGTCTTGACCTATCCGCGCGAAGGGATAAGCCAAAGGCGAACGTAAGATTTGAATGCACAGGATTGAAAATCAAGACCCTACAACAAATGACAATCACTCATAAACCCGTGATTGATGGGATCCACACAACTGTGATCGCTGAAATCCAAAACAACCGTACTTTCTAAAATTCACACAGTTGTGACTCAGAACGTTTCCATAAGAAGTCAATCAATATGTTCAGAAGGGTAGGCTAATCGACATTTTAACTGCCAAATGAAACGAAACAGACTCCCGTGTGTTAAGCCAGGAAAGAGGGCAGATGCGTTATCCTACTGGAACATGCCAGGGCAGTCTCTTCCAGCAAGTGGGCAGGATCCTGCTGATGTCAGTTAGCCACAGACATGCGGGGCAGAACCTGGCTGTTGACAGTCCATTGTTGCCAAGTGGATCAGAGTGCTGCTGATGGCAGTTTACAGTGTGCGGTGCTACGTGTCATCATGAAGGCCATAAGATAGAGACAGTGTGCGGTGCTACGTGTCATCATGAAGGCCATAAGATAGAGACAGTGTGCGGTGCTACGTGTCATCATGAAGGCCATAAGATAGAGACAGTGTGCGGTGCTACGTGTCATCATGAAGGCCATAAGATAGAGACAGTGTGCGGTGCTACGTGTCATCATGAAGGCCATAAGATAGAGACAGTTTGCGGTGCTACGTGTCATCATGAAGGCCATAAGATAGAGACAGTGTGCGGTGCTACGTGTCATCATGAAGGCCATAAGATAGAGACAGTGTGCGGTGCTACGTGTCATCATGAAGGCCATAAGATAGAGACACATGACAGGCGTGACCCACCAGGTGTGACAGGCTGCCACTGACTTCAGTTAACTGTCATCACACTCTTCAGCAGAGGGTCGATGCTAAAACCTGCCACCGTCAACCAGTCAGGCAAGTGTTTCCAAGTCGATGTAGAGTCCTGTTGATGTTAATAATCCACGAACACGTAGGCAGAGCCCGGCTGTTGCAGTCAAGTGCTGCCAAGTTGAGTGCTATCCTGTTGACGTCAAGTGGCCAAGAACACGTGGGCTGGACCCGGCTGTTGCCGGTGAAATGCTTCTAAGTCGGGAACTCTCCTGCTGATGTCGATGAACAGTGTGCGGTGTTAAGTATCATCATGAAGGCCCATGGGTAAAGTGTCCCGTAGCTGGTTTACCGGTGTGACAGCATCCTACTGGCCTCAGTTGACTGCCATCAAGCTCTGAGGCAGAGGATCGATGCTGAAGGTAGTCCCCAAAACAGCCATCGTCAACCAAGGGCAGTGAGGGTTTTCAGGTGATCAATAATCACACATTTGAAGCGTGTTCCATATCACATTGGCGATGTATTGGCGAGCTAATATGAATTCTTTTTCGTATGTAGCGGAGTTTTTTCTTCCTAAAAAACTGGTTCACTCAAAAATGAGTAGGTCACCAGCGCGCATGTTAAAAAAAGAAAGTGCGACTCAGCCTGTTGGCCCCTGGAGCAAAATTTGGCAACAAGGGGTCGCACATGATATTTAAAAAGTTAAAAACAATGGCCAGGTGCCTAGGTAACCATAAAATATCTGGGGAAGTTAAAATAGAAAAATCAGTCAATATGCAGATCTCAAGAGTGTCGTATCAATTTGATTTTTAAAAGAGACTGCATTTGTGGCAATCTTGATGGCACCCGGCAGTGAGTTCCACAGCCTTACAGAACTAGGATAAAATGAATGTAAATGGCTGTCAATATTTGATGCAGGTATGAAGCAGGTTGTTTAGTAACGTTCAGTTTCTGATTACCTTGCCTTGTTACTTACTCTCTGTCCCTGCCATTACGTAAGCTAATTACTTACAGCCTGTCAGAACAGAGCGGCGTTTATTTCACCGCCGTGTACAAAGACGTGTGAATATGTTTACCTGTGTAGATGGGTCGCCTATGCAAACAATGGTGTCAACAGAAATTTCCTAAAAAGAAAAAAGATGAGGAACGGCAACATTTTGCCTTTTTAACGTTTTGTTTAATAGAAAAAATACACAATTTGAGCTTACAAGTGATCCCATCAAACTTGATGGGATTTAAGAATATTTGTTAAGCTGCCTAGTTTATGGAAAGACTTTGGCGACTGGTGTAACGAGGGCTTTAGTGCCAGAAAAGTCCGTCTGGAAGAGAGCTGTTGTTCCAGGAATATTGACTATTTTCGTATCACCCGAGGGCCAGTTTACTAAATCATGTTGCTTTTCTTTCCATGACATATGTATCTTCATTGTTTCGTTGTTGCTAGTTTTTCCCTTCCTGGAAAAGACCATTGAGTCAGGGCTTTTGAATGTAGTGTTTGCTGTTTCCGTTTGGCAGCTCAGTATTTTGACTTTTA
>CM031608.1:46259833-46262333 GCA_018398815.1 Conus ventricosus | reverse complement strand
CTCTTGACTGGAACATAATGATTTGGCACACATGGAATTTTTGTTGTTAGTCTCCTCCTCATCAGTAGCTCAGCTGGACTCAGCCCGTGCTGTGAAAGTGTGACTCTGTAGTTCAGAAGAGCGATGTAGGGGTCATCTGATTTTTTGAGCAAGTTTTTGACTGTTTGTGCTGCTCGTTCAGCCTCACAGTTTCCTTGAGGGTGAAGAGGGCTGCAGGTAAGATGGATGAAACCATGGTTTTCTGTAAACTTCATGAAGTCTCTGGAGCTGAATTGTGGTCCGTTATCTGAGACAACAATTTCTGGTATGCTTTGTCTTCCAAACATAGATTTGCAGTGTGTTACTACAGCTGTAGATGTTGTTTGAGACAGGTGCGTTTCTTCAATCCATGTGTTACTACAGCTGTAGATGTTGTTTGAGACAGGTGCGTTTCTTCAATCCATCTTGAAAAATAAACAACTATAAGCAGATATTTGTGGCCCTTGAGCTCGAAAAGATCCATACACACACGTTGCCATGGGTATTCCGATGTTTTTGTTGGTTTGAGTGGGTCAGGGTGATGTATTCTTTCTTTTTCACAGACGCTGCATTTGGTGATTTTCTCTTCTATTTGTTTGGACAGGCCTGGCCACCAGACACTATTTCTGGCCAGTGCCCAACATTTGACGATTACTTGATGTCCTTCATGAATATTTTGGAGAATTTCTTCCCGCAGGTCTGTCGGAACGACAATTCTGCTCTGAAATAGCAGTAGCCCCTCCTGTATTGAGAGATAATGACGAACAAACCAATACTGTTTTAACTGTGAACCTCGTTTCGCTGTCTCAGCGCGCCACGAGTCAGTCTTGCTGAAATTTATGATTTGACTGCAGACCCTGTCCTTCAACAGGTTGATGCGAAGCTTCTCTCTGAGCTCATTTGTGACAGAAGGACTATCAACTAGACAGTTGATAAACCAATCCACTCAGCCTCCATTTCATGATCCTGTTCAGCAGAAACATTCCAGGAGCCCGTGACAATGTATCGGCAGTCACTACATTCTTTTCTGGTGTATAATCCATGTCGTAGGAGAAAAGTAGCGTCCTCATCCTGAAACGTTGAATTCTTGGCGTTAGTTCATCCAGGTGTGTTTTCTTGAGTAAGGCTAGCAATGGTTTGTGGTCAGTTTCTATGGTAAACTACTTCAATCCAACCAAGAAATCGGCAAACTTCTCACAACACCAAGTTGCTGCCAGAGCTCAATCTGAGCGTATCTCTGGTCGGCAGACGTCAGTGATCTGGATGTACACCGGCTTCCTGATTTTTCTTTCTTTTTGAAGCAGGACTCCACCTTGTCCATAAGAAGAGGCATCTGCAGAAACTTTGGTTTCTTTAGAAGGATCATACTGTGCCAAAACTGGAGCTGAACTCAGTTGCATTTTGAGTTTTTGAAAAGCATCTTTTTGCTGGTGGTTCCAAGTCCATTCATTTTCCTGCTTAAGTAGGTCTCGCAGAGGTTTTGAAGTATCAGCAAGGTTTGGGGTGAACTTGCCTACATGATTTACCATACCAAGAAATCTCCTCATTTCTGGAACATTTTTCGGTCTTGGAAAATTTGTAATGGCTTCCACCTTCCTTGGATCCCTCTGATGCCTTCTGGCGAGATAATGTGACCCAGAAATGTCACTGTGTTGGTTGAAAAGACACATTTCTCATTCAGTGTGACGTTTGCTGCTTCCATTCTCCCAGAACAACTTACCGTTTCTCGTCGTGTTCTTTCTCACTCCTGTCACTGATGAGAACATCATCGTCAACGGTGACACCTGGAATTCCAGAAAGTATGTGCGTCATTTCCCAGTGGAAAATTTCTGACCCGGAACTGATTCCGAGTGGAAGTCTTTTGTAACAAAATCTTCCAAATGGTTTTATAAATGTCGTCAGCTCTTGCGACTCTTCATGAAGTCGAATTTGATGGAACCCACTGTTGTAGTCAAGCTTGGTGAAGACGTTTGCTCCAGACAGCTCAGCAAGAAGTTGGTCTGTAGTTGGAAGAAGCAAATTTTCTCGTCGAACATTTTCGTTGAGTTTGGTGAGGTCGACACACAGTCTGACTTTCCCATTTGATTTTGGCACCACTACTATTGGAGCATACCAGTCAGTTGGAGTTGTGACAGATCTGGTGATGTCTTCTTTCTCCAGTCGTGTCAATTCTTCCCGTACTTTTGTCTTCGTAGGGAGTGGCAAACGTCTTGGCGTAGCAATGGAGAATGGTTGTGCATTTTCTCTCAGTCTGATTTTGTAGACGGTCTTCATCTTTTCCAGTCCAGTGAATAATTTTGGAAATGTTGCTGTTGGACTTGCTGTTTGTTGTGTAGAGTTTACTCTTTCAATTAAATGAAGTGCTTCTATGGCAGGTCTACCAAGTAGTGGCTCATGTAAATGTTCCACTAAATACAGATCTTGAACTGTCTCTGTCTTTTCAGTTCTGAGAGTGGCAGTATATTTTCCCACAACGTTGATC
>CM031608.1:46235278-46259733 GCA_018398815.1 Conus ventricosus | reverse complement strand
TCTGTCTTCCCTGGACCTAACAGCTTCTTATTGGTGCTCTGGATTACAGGAGAATTCTTTTGAAAGAATCTTCTTGGGTCAGCGGAGACATCAGCGCCTGTACCTACTCGAAATTTTACTGCTTTTCCGTTGATTAGTAAAGTAGCATGCCAAAGATCTTCTTTTATTGCATGGACAGAATCTTCATCTTTGCATCCTGCAATTGAGCCAAGTATAATTTGTTCTTCTTTTTCCTCCTCTATGTCGTGTATTTTTCTTTTGCTTCTACACATGACAGCATAGTGACCTTCTGAAAAACATTTTCGGCACTCAACATCTTTCGCGGGGCAGTCTTTTCTTCCATGCATTGGACTTTTTCCACATCGCATGCGTTTCTTGGTTTCATGAGGATGAACTTGTTCAGGGTTTGATCTTGCTGGTTTTGATTGTTGGCTCTTCCATTTCCTATTTGGAATCCTGTTAACATGGAAATGTTCATTTTCCTGACTTGTCATTGCATGTGCCTGTTGTCTGGAGGTCTCACAGGCTCTCCCGATACACAAACATTTGGCTAAGTCAAGTTTCTTGTCTTCCAGCATCTTTTCTCGAAGATTATCATCTCTCATGCCCATGATAATCTGGTCTCTATTCATTCTGTCTTCTTGTTGCCCAAAGTCGCAATTTTTAGCTAACTTGCGAAGAGCAAAAACATGGCCTTCAATTGATTCTGAGGCTTCTTGACGTCTAGAGTGAAACTTGTATGCTTCAAATGCTTTATGTTTTTCCCACAACACAAAAATATTGGAATTTCTCAATGTCACGAGTTTGTCGCGAGGCCTACGACGTTCGACCACCTAGGGTGGCGGAATTACTTATTTGTTTATTGTCGTTGCTGTTGTCGTGTATCCGTCCCTTAGGGTGCTCCCCTGCGGCCGTCTGCCCTGCTTTACTTTTTTGCTGTCTGTCCCCCTCCCTTTTTCTGCCTTCCTCTTTCTGCCTATGTGTCTTTTCTGCCCTCTCTCTCCGCCGCCCAGCCCCCGTCTGTCTCCCCTTCCTGTGAATGTCTATGTCGGGTCTGTCTGTCTGTCTTTCTGTCGTGTCTTTTTTGCTGTGGGGTCGTCCCTCTGACTCTCTCTTTTGTCCTTCTTCTCCTCCTTCACTCTCTCTCTCTCTCGTCTCTCCCTCCCCATCCCCCCCCTTCTCTTTTCCTCTCTCTCTCTCCCCCCAGTCAAATAAAGAAAAGGGTTGTACATCATACGTTTTTTTTTCCCCCAAAGGGGAAAAAAATCTTTAAAAGCACATGACAGAGCTTTGTCAAGGAATAATCTTTAAAATCCTGCAAATTTTCCGCCACGCCGGGAAAATGGGCCCTGTAAAAACAATAAAAATGATAGTGTCGGGTTGAAGATGAGACTCCTATTGCTAGGGGTTTATCCCCCGGTAACGGGCGCCCTATAGTGTCCCCTGACCAATAATAACGACGACTAAAACCCATTGCGAGTTTTGTTTAAAACCAAAGGCAATTTAAATTGTAATTTGCCTTAAAGGTTTCCCAAATCGCCCTTTAAAAAATACCGAAATCCCTCTTTTGTGGTTTTTGTGGTGGGGTTGTGTGGGGTGTGTGTGTGTTGTGTGGGGTGTGTGCAGGAGTGAAATGCGTACCTCCCGGGGGGCGCGCGCGCGTGTGTTTTTGAATGTATGGTTGGGGAATATTAGTGGGGGGTCCCTTATGTGAGGGGTATGGGGAAAAGGGAAATTGCGTGCGTGCGTGCGTGTGCGTGCGGGAAATTTTTGGTTTTGTTGGGGTGTTTTTGTGTGTGGGGGTTTTTTGGTGTGTGTGTGTGTGTGTGTTGTGTGTGTGTGTGTGGTGCTTACATTGTTTTTGTGTGCTGGGGTGTGTTTGTGTGGGGTTGTGTGTGGTTTGTGTGTGTGGTGGGGTTGTGTGCACGGCGGGCGTGCGGGGAACTCTGTGGCGTGTGTTTTGTGTGTTTTGGTGTGTGGTGTTTTGTGGGGGTGTGTGTTGTGGTGTGTGTGTGCAAAAATGCATGCGTGCCTCGGGGTTTCGCACCGCGCGTGTGTTTTTGTAAAAATGAGTGTATATGTGGGGATGGTTACTTATGGTGTGTGGCTGGGAAATTATGCGTGCGTGCGTGTGCTTGCGTGAAATGTGTGCGTGTGTGCGTCCCGTGGGTTGCGTCGTGCGTGTGTGTTTTGTGTGTGTGTGTGGGGGTGTGTTTTGTTTTGGGGTTGTGCGGCGTGCGGCGTGCCGTGCGTGCGTCCCTGCGTGGGCGTGGGGGATCCCTCTGTGGTTGTGTGTGTGTGTGTGTTTTGGGGTGTGTGGTGTGTGTGGTGTGTGTGTCCAGGACGGGAAAACCCGTGTTGGAAATTGCTTAATTGAACAAAGCTAAATTTTTTATCAGGCTTAGCATCCCAAAGGTTATCTCTTGCATTTAAATACACCAAATGCGCACTGAGGCACCCCCAAATTTTTTACCTTTCTGTGGGGACAGATCCCGGGAAAATTTATTTCTCTCCTAACCCACTAAGAAAAACAAATCCAGTTTTCTTATGCTACTTTTTTAATTACACATGAAAAACCCCATTACAATAAAAGGGGCTTTTTTACCGGGCCGGGTTTTCCCACATAAACACCACACACACCACACACACACACACACACACACAAAACACACACACACAAAACACTTGCAAAACCCCATCACAGTTTTTGAACAAGTAACGGCAAGTTTTTTTTAAACACGGGGTGATGGTGACGCCCTTGGTTGACGGGCACCAGGTTTAAAGGACGGGTCTCCAGGTCGTCTCGGGGAACTCGATGCGAAATCGTTTTTTTTGTCTCTTTCCAGCACCTTGGGTTTTTCGAACCCCAGTTTTTCCCTCGGGCTTGTCTTTTCCCACCTAAGCCCCTTCGTCACTTCTGTCCCCCCCGACCACATACTTTCGACCCTACTCTGTCCCTTCACTCTTCTCTCTCGCTCTCCTCTTTCTTCGCCCTTCCTCTTTTCTTTTTCCCCCCCCCCCCCATTTTTGTAAAAGGGAGGGAAAAAACCCCACCCCCCAAAAGGATACCCCCCAGGGCCCTTTTAAATTTTGGGTCCATGTTGCTTTCCTACTACTTTTCTTCAAAAAACACAAATTTTCCCCTCTACTAAAATTTTTCCCACAAAACCACTTTTACACCCCAACCCCCCAAAATTTTTCTTAGCAAAAAACCGTTTTGGGCCCCAAAAAGGGAAACATCAAAAATTTCCCCGCCTCCCTCCGGGAGCCACTTTCACACATTAAATCCAAATAGAAAACTACGAAAATTGACTTCCAAAACGCGTTAAACTAGCCTTACAAAGCATCAACACAGTGTCCCACAGCAGGTCCCCACCCTAAAACAAGCCCAAACTCCTGTTATTCAAGGTCTTTTAAAACGACGAAACTTCACCTGACGAGGGGTTATAAAAACCTCATTTGGGAACCTGAGGTCCAATTTGGAAAATGTGGGTGTTACCCCTAACCTTGGGAAGAAAAAACCCCTAGTTTACTAAAAGAACATCCTTTTTGGAAACGTTGTTTTTTCCTCCATTAACCCCGACCAAGCCCCGCGTGTTCCCGGGGAGTCGAAAACCAGCGCTAAAAAAACATTCTGAATAATGATTGGTCAAAAAAAATTATAGTAAAGAAACCTTTTTAATTCTACATCCCCACTTTTCAGGAAAACAAAGGTCTTCTTGAAACACCCCAGACTGTAAACTAATTTCAAAAACTTAAAATCAAATCAAAAAATAAAAACGAGCACTCACAACATTGCTGTTACGCAATTCAAAAAAAATTTGGGTTCAATGCTTGCCCTCGAGAAATGTTCGCAAAAAAAGATCAAGTCTTTTTTGGATTTTTTTAACAATTTTTTCCCGTTTTTAAATTGTGCACACCAACTCGAACTGCCCCTTTCCCACGGCTTCCACAATGTTTGTGTCACTGCTTTTTCACCGGGGGCTTATTGCCCAAAAAGAAAATCTCAGGTTCTGGTTTTTGCAGCTCTCCCCTCAAAAAATTTCTTTGGGGTTTCGGGAACAGAAAGATGCGGGAAACGGGACACTCGCTGGGCTCTTTCCGAGTGTGGCGGGTCTTTTTCTTTCGAGGGTAAATGACAACGATTTCTTCTCTGTTTTTCCAAATTTGGGGTTGAACAGTGTATGACACTACGTTGGAAAGTCCACAACCACTCCCTTCTAAACTCTAGCTTTTTAAATCCTTACCCCCTTCCTCCTTTCTTCGGGTTTTTGGAAAGGGGTTTTTCGTTCTATGACGACGATCGAAGTTCTCCTTTTGCTTTTGTTTGATGCGCGCATCAGCTTCGGAACACCCCTGTAAAAACTCTTTTGGGACGGGAAAACCAAATAAATTTGGCACACAGGGAAATTTTTTGTTGTTTTTCCCTCCTAAACAGTAGCCAGCTGGACTCAGCCCTGCTGTGAAAGTGTGACTCGAAATTCAGAAGAGCGAGTGGGGGCACGGGATTTTTTGAGCAATTTTTGACTGTTTGTGCTGCCCTTTCCGCCTCACATTTCCTTGGGGGTGAAGGCTGCAGGAAAGAGGGATGAAACCATGGTTTTCTGAAACCCTTAAAGAAGTCTCTGAGCTAAAATTTGGTGGCCCCTTATCTAAACCCAAACAATTTCTGGTATCCCTTTGGGTTTTTCCCCAAACATAGATTTGCAGTGTTTTTCTACGGGCTGAATGTTGTTTGAGACGGGGTGCGTTTTTAAAATCCATGTTTTTAACAACAGTTTAAATTTGTTTGAGACAGGTGCTTTCTTCAATCCATCTTAAAAAAAAAACAACTATAAGCAGATTTTTTTTGGGGCCCTTTTGAGCCGAAAAAACCATACACACACTTTTCCCAAAGGGGTTTTCCCGATGTTTTTTTTTGGTTTGAGGGGGTTCGGGGTAAATTTTTCCCTTTTTTTTTCACAGACCTGCTTTTGGGTAAATTTTCTCTTCTATTTTTTTTGGACACCCCCGGGCCCCCACCCGACACTATTTCGGGCCATTCCCCCAACATTTAAACGTTTAAACTTGATGCCTTCATGAATATTTTGGAAAATTTTCTTCCCGCAGGTCGGGGAAGGGAAAATTTCCTGCCTGAAATAGCATAGCCCCTCCTGTTTGAAAAAAATGACGAAAAAACCCAAATACGGTTTTAACTGTGAACCTCGTTTCGCTGCCCCGGCCACACAGTTTTTTGCTGAAATTTAAAAAATTTTGACGGCAAACCCTGCCTCAACGGGTTGATCAAAGCTTCTCTCTAAACTAAATTTGTGACAAAAGGGAAAATCAACTAGACAGTTATAAACCAACCCAAACTCAGCCCCATTCATGACCCTTTTTTTTTTCAGCAGAAACATTCCAGGAGCCCTGAAAAGGGATCCATCACTACATTCTTTTCGGGTGTAAAAATCCATGCCCGTAGGAGAAAAGAAGGGGTCCTAAATCCTGAAACGTTGAATTCGGGCTTTAGTTCACCCCGGGTTGTTTTTTTCTTGAGTAAGGCTCCAAGGGGTTTGTGGTCATTTCTATGGAAAACTCTTCAACCCAACCAAGAAATCGGCAAATTTCTCAAAAACACCAAAGGTTGCGGGCCAACTCAATCTAAACGTATCTCGGGGCGGCAGACGTCAGTGACGGGAAATTTTAAAACCGGTTTCCCCTGTTTTTTCTTTCTTTTTGAAGCAGGACTCCACCTTGCCATAAGAAGAGGCATCTCAAAATTTTGGTTTTCTTTAGAAGGATCATACTGTGCCAAAACGGGAGCTGAACCCCAGTTGTCATTTTGAGTTTTTGAAAAGCACTTTTTGGGGCTGGGGGTTCCAACCCATTCCCATTTTCCTGCTTAAGAAGGCCCTCGCAAGGTTTTGAATTTATCACAATTTTTGGGGGTGAACTTGCCTAAAAATGTTTTTCCCAAAACCAAAAAAATCTCCTCTTTTCCCGGAAAAAAAAAATTTTGGGGTTTGGGAAAAATTTTAAGTTTCCCACCTTCCTTGGACCCCCTCTGATGCCTTCGGGAGAAAATGTGCCCAAAAGGGTCACTGTGTTGGAAAAAAAAGAAAACCATTTCCCCAATTCGGGGGTAAATTTGGGGCGGCTTCCTTTCTCCCCAGAAAAATTTTTACCGTTTTTTCGTCGGGGTTCTTTCCCCATCCTGTCACTGAAAGAACACATCGAAAGGGTTTACACCGGGAATTTCCCAAAAATATGTGGGGCCTTTCCCAGGGGAAAATTTTTTTTGCCCCGGAACTGTTTCCGAGGGGGAAGGGTTTTTTGTAAAAAAATCTTCCAAAGGGTTTTTATAAATTGGGTCAGCTCGGCGACTCTTAAATGAAGCCCCCCAAATTTTAAAATTGGAACCCACTTTTGTAGTCAAGCTGGTAAAGGGACTTTGCTCCAGACAGCTCAGCAAGAATTTTGGCCCTTATTTTGGAAGAAGCAAATTTTCTCGTCGAACTTTTTTCTTTGGATTTGGTAAATTTCACAAAACATTTCTGACTTTCCCATTTGATTTTGGCACCACTAAAAATTGGGAGAAATCCCCAAGCCCAGTTGGTTGTGACGTTTTTGGGGTTTGTCTTTTTTTCCTCCAGCGTGTAAATTTTTCCCCGGGTATTTTTGGGTCTTCGTGGGGAGTGGCAAACGTTTTTGGCCCCGGGAGCAGGGAGAAGGGTTGGCATTTTCTCTCAGCTGTTTTTGGGGAAGACGGTCTTCATCTTTTCCAGCCCCAGTGAAAAATTTTTGGAAATGTTGCTGTTGGACTTGCTGTTGTTGTGTAGAGTTACTCTTTAAATTTAAATTTAAGTGTTTCCCAAAGGGGGGGGTCTACCAAGTAGGGGGCTCATGAAAAAATTTTCCACTAAAACAGATCTTAACTGTCTCTGCCCTTTTTCAGTTTCTGAGAGTGGCAGTATTTTCCCCCAAACAAGGGTTGATCTCTGTTTTCCCCCGGGCCCTTAACAGCTTCTTAGGGGCCCTCGGGAAAACAGGAGAATTTTTTTTGAAAAAAACTTTTTGGGTTCAGGGGGAGACATCAGCGCCTGTACCTACTCAAAATTTTTAACGGTTTTTTTTCCCGTTGATTAGTAAAGTGGCACCCCAAAATCTTCTTTTATTGCATGGACAGAATTTTCATTTTTCCCATCCTGAAATTGACCAAGTATAATTTTTTCCCCTTTTTTTTTCCTCCTCTATGTCGTGAAATTTTTCTTTTGCTTCAAAACATGACAGCATAGTGCCCTTTAAAAAAAAACCCCTTTTTCGGCACTAAACATCTTTCGGGGGGGCAGTCTTTTTTTTCCATGAAATTGGGACTTTTTCCACATCGCATGCGTTTCTTGGTTTCAGGGAGGATAAACTTGTTCAGGGTTTGATCTTCTTTTTTTGATTGTTGGCCCCTTTCCTTTTCCCTTTTTTTTGGAATCCTTTTTAACAGGGAAATGTTTTTTTCCCTGATTTTTCCTTGAAATGTGCCGTTGTCGGGGGTCTCACAGGCTCTCCCATACACAAACTTTTGGGCAAAGGGTCAAGTTTTTTTTGTCTTCCAGAAATTTTTTCCTCGAAGATTATCATCCTCATGCCCAGGAAATCGGGGTCTCTTTTCATTCTGCCTTTTTTTTTTGCCCAAATCGAAAATTTTTGGGCTAACTTTGCGAAGAGCAAAAACAGGGCCTTAAATTGATTCTGGGGCTTCTTGACGTCAAGGAAACTTTATTTTCAAATGCTTTATTTTTTTTCCCACAAACAAAAAAAATGGAATTTCTAAATGTCACGAGTTTGTCGCGAGGCCAACGACGTTCGACCCCACCTAGGTGGCGGAATTACTTATTTTTTAAATTTGTCTTGCTGTTTCGGTATCCGTCCCTTAGGGGGGCTTGTGGGGGCATTTTTTTTCACCTTGGTGGGGTTAACTCAACTTCGGTTTGCTTTCTCTCTCTCTCTCTCAATTCCACCCGCCCTGCTATTCCATCCGGGCAAGTTAAAGGGGGGCCCCGGCCCTTTCCCTCGAATTTTTCTGTCGTCCCCCCCTCCCCTGTTTTTTTACCTGCGAAACCGTGCTTCGTTTTTTTTTAGTTTGAAGTATGCTCCCCTCTGTGACGCAGCATGGGCTTTTGGGCCCCCAAATTGCGAGGGAGGTTACTCTTCACTCGAGCGGAAGAAGCTCGGGGGGCGCCTGCTCCGGGCCTTTGGTTTTTTACCTTATCGCCGGGAGAACAGTCAGAAATTTTCCCCAATTTCCCTGCAGTCGGCCGAAAGGAGGGGGACATCTTTTCTTCGGGTTTTCCGCCTTCGCCTCGGCCCCTTTCGATTTGGGACAGGGGGTAAGAGAGTCCTTTAAACCCCCTCCTCGGGGTCACCCAGGGGTAGCTGGAAACATCATTTTCGGGTCTTTTTGGGTTTTGATTTGTTTTTGTTACCGGTTTTAGTCTTCACTTTTGCCCCAATTTTTTTTTTGTTTTCAAAAATTGAAGAAAATATTGTGTGAAAACCTTTTCTCTGGTTAATTCCTTTAAAACCTGGCCATTCAAAAATTAAATTCCAAAATTCTTTCCCCCTTTTTTATTTTAACGGGATGCTGTGGTGGGGGAAGGGGAGAGAACCGTGATTCGGGGTTGGAACTTGTTTTGGGGTCTCCTCGTCCCCCCCTGTCAAAATTCGCCGGACTTTATCCTTGGGCCCACCGCGTTTGTGTGTGAAAGGAGAACGATTTTTTTAATTTTTCACGAGCGGGGTACGCATGATTTGTCGTTGGGGATGCGGGGGCTGGAGATTTGTGTTATTTGAAATGTTTTTTAAAAAATTTTGGACAATTATCCCTTAAAATTACAAAATTTGAAAATTTTGGGGGTGGCAGTATATTAACCCATGGCCCGCTGTGTTAAATTTATTTCCAAAGGGAAAGGGAAAACGTTAACGTGAGTGAGAGAAGGGTAAAGATAATTCATATTTTTTTTTAAAAACCTGTTTTTTTAAAACAGTCTTTTCCCCTCATCGTGTGAGAACATTTGATTAAAGGGGTGTACGTTTTGGTTTTTAATACACTTCCCCTCGCCCATAAACGAGTGGCTGATAAGACTTGACAGCAATGGGTTAAAACGGTAGGGGAAGGGCGGGGTTCCAAAGTACCCTTCTTCCTTCCTCCTTCCTTCTTCTTTCCCCAACCCCCGACCCCTTCCTCCCAGCTACGTCCTCCCCCCTCCCCGGGGGCTTCGCCGGAGACGAACTGGGGGGGCCCCCGGCTGGTCGGGGGCCACGGTTTTGGCTGGCCCACGAGGGGAAGGTCCCACGCGCGGGGTCGGGGCCACGCCTTGGGGGGGAAACCAAAGGGACGGCTAGGGGACCCGCCTTCTTGACGGGCCCGGGCCCTGGACCCCCGTCCAGGACCCCCCTAAAGCAGGGCCCCCCCCCCCCCCCCCCCCGGGACAAACGCTTTTAAACTGCCCGTTTTGGGATTCGGGGGTGTCGGTTTTGGGCGACTCCCCGGGCGAAAACCAGCCCGCCGGAGCCCCTTGGGCGACGGGGTTCTCCCTGCGGACTTGACGGGGGCCCAGGGATGGGAGGGCGCTCCATGGTGGGGAAAGGTTTGAAACGGGAAAATTCCTTTTAAAATTGGTATATGTCATATTTTGCTGGAATGCGTAATTGGGACGTGAAACGTAAGGCAAAAATATTTTTTTAATAACCCGGGGCATTTTGGGGTTGGGGAGTGCTGTTGTGATTTTTCATTTTGTGCGCGGGGGAGGGGCTTTAAATCGTGATTGTGCATGTTGTGTCGTTGGATTTGTTTAAAACCCGTAAATTTTTGCATGTTGTGTGCGTTGGGGGCCCTTTATTTTTATCGTGCAGGGTGCGTGTGTTGGAATTTTTTTTTGGCGGGTGTGAATAAATGGGTGTTGAAAAAGTAATCTTTATTTGTGGGGGTCTTGCGGAGCGTGTGAGGTAAATCACCCCCCTTAAAATCCCCACCTAGACCGTTCCTGTCAGGGCAGCCCCTTCCAGGGTGTGGGCCCCGTGACAATTGGGGGGCTCGTCCGGGATGTGGGGGGCCTCTGGCTGCCCTCCCCTTCTCTTTTCGCAAGTACCTTTTTTATTTTTTGTCTGTTTGTATAGTTTGGGCCCATTTGTCGTGTTTGTTCGTGGGGGTTGGGCGGGTGCCCCCCTAGGGGTAAAAGGAGTCTTTTTGGGAGGCCTGAGGGAACACCCGGCGTGACTCGGGGGTCGGGGTGGCCCCCAGGGATCGACCGCTTCCAGGCCTCCTTCCGCCGGTACCTCACGCCCGGTTTCGGGCCCTAAGTCTTTTCCCCCTTCCCGTTGCCCCCTCAGTCACCATTTCCCTTTTTTTATTTAGCCAAATTTTTGTTTTTTTTTTCTCTACCGGGTTGTTGAGGGACAGGGGGTGGCCCTCGGACGCCCAGGTTTTTTTTTTTTTTTCCCCTCCCGGATTTCCGTCTGCTAGGTTTTTTTTTGGGTTTTTTTTTTTCCCGGGCCCGGGCCCCACCGCACGTTGCTCGTGCTGTAGAAACGCGGTGTTCCAGAGTGGGAGCAGCCCCGGGAAATTTGGGCCCCCACAAAAACGCACACACACACATACAAAACATAACACACGCCCCAAAAAAATTTGTTTTTTTTTTTTCTCTAGTGGAATTGTTTTTTTCCCCCGTATTTGGGAAAAATGAAAGGGTATTGTTGGGCCCTGGCGACGTCCGGCGCTGGTGGGATGGCCCACGCGGGGGTTTGAAGAAGAAAGGGAATTTAAAATGTTTACTTGTAGTCCCTACCATTATACTAGTACTTTTGACTACGGGAACTTCTCCCCATTCCCTGCTGTAAACAGGAGCCCAGTGAAACTTTTTACTACCTCTTCGCGGGGGGCTCCCGCGAAAAACCCCGACTGGGGACTTCCGCTCGGACGTCAGAGTAAAGCGAAGGGAACTGGGGGGCTTCTGTGATTTGCAGAGACCGAAACCCCCCCTCTCCTCTCCAGGCTTTCCCCCCGTAAGGGGGAAAGCCCCCAAAAACTTTCCTTATGGGAAAAATCCAGGAAACCCCAAGGGGCGGGGCAGACGGGTAAACCTCCCCCGGGGGGGGAGTGGTGAACCCCGCCAGGTATCCCTCTGTCCCTTTTGTTTTTGGGGCGGAACCCCGCGCGGGAGGAGAGGCCCTCCGTAGGGAAGAGGGCCCCTAGGCAGGAAGCCTGCGAAGGGGAAAAGCGCAGAGAGGGGGCTGCTCTGCGCCCGAGAGGGGACTGACAGACAGGGGGAAATTTTTCATAGGGGAAAAGCATGCGGGGCAGAGAAGAGGCTCCCCCACGGAGGCCCTTTGTAAGGAAAGGGCTGCTCAGGTAGGGGAAAAGGGGGCCCTCCGTAGGGGGGAACTAGACCGGGAAAGGAGGGCCCCGTAGGGGGGAGAAAGGAACAACTTCTTTTTGCGGGCCCCCCGCTTCTGAAAACCCGGGGTTTTAAACCCCAGGCAGGTGATAAAAGTTAAAGGCCCAAAGTTAAAGCTTCCAGAGTTCAGACCCCAGAGAGGGCCTTTACTGTTCTTAGAGCAATTTTTACAAGGTTTCTTGTTCATACCAATTGTCCCGAGGAACAAAAGGGGGGGGGGTATGCACCTTTTTTTCGGATTATCTGGGGCTGCAAGGGAGGTTGGGGCCCTTTTAAATGAAGGGGGCCTTATCCCAAAATGCAGTTTTGGGTCGCGAAACGTTTTCCACCTTACCCCCCCGAGGGCCTACCGGAGGAAAATTCATTTCCCGGGAAAAAAAAATGAAGAAAATTCTGCAGTTTGGTGAAAGGCGCGCAAGACGCTTTGGTAAATGGCTCAGTTAGCTAAGTTTTGGGGCTGGGGGACTGATCCTCATTTTAACAGCCACCAACAAATGTGTCCCCAGAATTTAGGAAACCTATAGGCGAAAACAGCAAACCCCAGGATTTCGCGGCTGCGAAATTTACAAACCCCTGGGGGTGTTTGCTGAAAACTCGCAAAAGGGTTATGGGCAAACGCCCAGATACGGAAAGGAAGCCCTCCCAAAAAAAAGGTTTAATTTGCCCCCAAGGGGGCCGACAACTGCCCATGGGGAACCCAAGGGGGCAAATCCTTTGGGGAACCCCACACCTCGATTTTTTTTTTCTTTTGGGCGTCCCGGCCACATCAGGAAAGATTGCCCAAAAGCCGCTGGTATCATTTGGGGGTAGTTTCCCTTTCCCCCATCCTCGTGCCCCGGGTAACGTGGGTTCCTCCCCCATTTTGGTGATTTAGAGTGGGCCCCGTGTTTCTTTCTGTTTTTTGGGTTTATCCTTTGGGCGACAAACCCTCAGGGAAATTTTGGGGGCATCAACAACCCTTTTTGGATAAGGAGTTTTTTTTGTTTCCCTAAGGCCCCCGGGGGGGCGCCAGTTTGATGGTTTCGGGTTTTGGGGGCCGGGGTTTTAAACCTTTCCCCCCTCCCCTTCCGTACTTATTCCCATTTTCCACCCCCCCACTTCTGTGGCAAAAAATGGGGCCCTCGCGGTGGAGCGACCTCTGTATTCCCAAAAAAAAGGGGAAAACTATCACCTTTGTAGACGGACGCGTCAGTCCGTGCTACCGGGTTTGCCCGTACAGGCGTGTGGGGAGTCAAACCCCACGCGCCAAAGCAAGAAAACAGGAAAAAGGAATTGCTCCCGGGGGTTCAGCCGATCTCTAACGAGGTTCTGGGAAGGGGCCGGGTCCTGCTAGCATTAAACCTTTTTCCCGGCCAAGGACTTGGGAAACCAACGCCTGCGACGACTGGTGAAAACGTCCCGCCAGTCTGCCCACATGCTAAGGTGGGGCTTTAAGCTCCCCAAGGGGAACCCTTTAGGGTTTTTACCCCCGGGCCGATCGTGTTTTTCCCAAACAGCTTGGGGGTTCCCCAAAGCCTGAAAAAGTCTGTCCTCCGGCAGGCCCACGATTTCCCCCCTGGCAAGGGCCCTATGGGCTCCAAGCGGACCTCGACGAGTTTTGGGAGGATTTCTTCTGGCCAGGAAAAACTCAAAAGGTTAGGGAGTACCCCGCAGGGTTTCGATAAACCCGCCAACGGACCCGCCTAAGGACGCTTAAGCGTGGGCCCCCCCGGGTCAGGCCCCGGGTTGGGGAGCCCTTTAGCAAGGTTTTGGGGGCGACCTGGGGGGACCCATTAAAAACCCCCATCCGATTGGGGTCCCCCTTTCAAATTTGGGATGGTAGAATCCCGCGAGTCGATACCCAAGAGGCTTCCCCTTAGGACTATCGAAGCCCCCCACTGTTGCGAATTTTCTCCCGGGGATTTGGGCGCGCACCCGGGTGCCCAAGAAGTACGGGCCGGGAAATTTGAAAGGGAAACGAAACATCATCCTCTCCAGTCTGGGACCGGATCCGGGCCGTCCAAAACGTCGGGCCCCTTTAGTTTGGGAGTGGAGCTGCAAGTCCCTGCGTTCACTTTCCCCTCATATCCCAAGGGGTTTCCTTAAAAAACGATGCTGACTATCTTAACCCGGGTCCGTAGTTAGGGATATTGGAAAATCAGTCAGAGGGGCCCTCCCCTCAAACCCGGTATATCCCCTTTTTTTGGGCTCCGTATCAGGTGAAATGACGTTTTTCACTTTAGTAGGGTTTAAAGGTAGTGAACCCCCAATTGGGTTCCCGGGTTGTTTTTCCTTTTATGGTTTTGGGAAATTTGCTTTGTTTTTTAAAAAATGTAGTAAAATTTTTTCCCCCCTGTGAATTTTTATCGGAATGTTTGTAAGGGCATCCCTACCTGTCGATCACAGAGAGTTGGGGTTTGGTCCCCCTTGGGTTTTGGGAAATTGCCCAGCCCAAGGTTCAAAGGGGCACTGTAACTCAGAGAAACAGATGCTTTTTGAAGGGGGGTTTTTTCACGATTTTCGCGAGGCCTACGACGTTCGAAACCCCCCCTAAAAGGGGGGGCGGAATTAAATTATTTTGTTTATTGTCGTTGGTTGGCGTGTATCCTTCCCCTTTGGGGGGCTTGTGGTGCAGTTTCCCCCTTGGTGGGGGTTCAGCTCAACTTCGGTTTTCTTTCTTTTTCTTCTCTCTCTAATTCCCCCCGCCCCCTGCTATTTTTCCCCGCAAATTCACGGGGGGCCGGAAACCCTTTTTCTCGAACTTTCCCGTCTGTCCGGGCCCCTCGCCTGTCTTTTACCGCGCACGTGGGTTTGTTTCTTTTTGTTTGAAGTACTCCCTCTGTGACGCCGCATGGCATGTTTTGGGCCCCCATTGTGAGGGGGGGTTTTCTCTTCACTCGAGCGGGAAGGGTTCTCGGGGGCCCTGCCCCAGTCCTGGTTCTTTACCTTATGTCGGGATTTCAGTCCCGTAAATTTCAATTCCGCAGTCGGCCTGTAAAGGGGAAGGGGCATCAATTTCTTTTGTTTTCCGCATCTTCGCCTCTGTCCCTCGACCCGGACAAGGGAAAAGAGAGTACTTTGGGCCCGCCTCCCGGGGTCCCCCCACGGGGAGCTTTTAAGCATTCCCCGTTTCCCTGGGCTGTTTTTTTTGATTTTTTGTTGTTAGTCCCGGGTTTGTCCTTTACTTTTGCGCAATTTTTCTTTTGGGTTTTTGGGGGGGGGAAAAATTGGGGAAGAAGAATTTTTGGGTAGACCTTTTCTCTGGGTTTAATTTTAATCCATTAACCTGGCCATTCTAAATTAATTTTCCAAAAATTTTTCCCTTTTTCCCGTTTAAGTAAACTGGTGGGTGCGGTAGTCGGTGGGGAAGGGAGAAACCGGTGATTCCCTTGGGAACTTGCTTTGGGCTCGCTCGTCCGCCCCTGTTTCCTTCGCCGGGCTTTTTTCCCTTTTGGCCAAACCCTCTGTTTGTTTTGTGCAAGGAAACGAGTTTTTTGTTTTACGAGCGTGCGTACGCATTATTTTTTCGTTCGGGTCGTGGCTGGAGATTTGTGTTAATTTTTTAAATTGGTTTATAAAAGTGACAATTATCCCTTGAATTACAATTTTGCAAATGTGGTGGGAGTTAAATTTAACGATGGGCGCTGTGGAATTTAAAATTTTCCCAAGGAAAGGGAAAAAGTTAAACGTGAGTGAGGAAAGGGGAAGATAATTCATATTTTTTTTAAAAACCTGTTGAATTTTTAAAGCAGTCCCTTTTCCCGCATCGGTGAAACAATTTACTGGTGGGCGGGGTGCGTTTTAAAACACTTCCCCTCGCCCATCATGGCCCATGGCTGATAAGCCCGACACAATGGGCAACGGGGACTGACGGGAGGGTTTTTCCCGTACCCTTTTTCCTTCCCCCCTTCCCTTTTTCTTTTCCTTTCCCCTCCGACTTTTCCCCCCAGCTCGTCCTCCCCCCCCCCGGGGGGTTTGCCTGGAGCAAAGAACAGGTTGGGGGCCACTTTCGGTCGAGGCCGGGGCCTGGCTGAGACCCCCGGGGCGGGAGGTGCCACGCGCTGGTCGAGGCCCACGCCTTGGGGCGGGAAACCCAAAAACGGCTAGAGGAGCCCCCGCCTCTTTACTGGCCCCGGGCCCGGGCCCCCGTCAGGAACCCCCAGTAAAAAGCAAATCCCCCCCCCCCCCCCCCCCCCCCGGGGCCGCTCTTCCAAATGCCCCTTGGGAAATCGAGGGTTTTCGGCTTTGGGGGACTCCCTGCGAGAACCAGCCCGGGGCCCGGGGCACCTAGTGCGACAAAGGGGGCCCCTGCGGACTTGACAGGGGCAGGGAAAGTGGACGCGCTCCATGGTGTGAGAAGGATTGATACGGGAAAATTCCTTTTTAAAATTTTGTATATTCATATGTGCTGGAATCTGTAATAGTGATCGTGTAATTTGTATGGGGAAATATTTATTTTAAAAATCGTGGGATGTTGGGGTGTGGGAGTGCTTTATTGGATTTTGCATGTTTTCGCGTTTTGGGGCCCCGGTCGTTTAAAATTTTGCAAGTTGTTTCCCTTTTGGGGTGCTTGAAACCCCTTGGGGGTTTTGGGATGTTTTGTGCGGTTTGGGGTTTCTTTTTTTGTGATCGTGCAAAAGGGGCGGTTTTTGGAATGTTTAAATTTTTTTTGGTGGAATAATGGGGGGTTGTATCGTAATCTTTTTTTGTGTGGGCTCTTTTCGGAGCGTGTGAGGCCGTCACTCCCTTTACTTTCCCCCCTAACCGATTTTTTTTCAGGGCAAAACCTCCAGGGGTCGGTTTGTAAAACCAAAGATTTTCTGAAATTTTTGCTGTGATCTTTAAATGGGCAAAGGGTAAAACCATCATAAAAGTCCTTGGGATCTTCTCCAATGGTAAACAAAAAAAACACTGTTTTTAAACTCTGGTTCCCTTTAAATTTAGTCAAATAAACAATTTGAATAATTTTTCCACCCGCCCTTTTTAAAATTTTTGCCTATTGTTTTTGGGAACCCAAATTCCCCCAGTCAAGTTTTTTGCTGGGGTAGGGACACTGGGCCCTAAAAATTTTTTTCATTTCGCTTGTCGACGATGTCCCCGGGGGTTCAAATTTATTTACGCCCGTTTTCTGAGTAAAACAACGATCTACCGATTCTAGATTTTATTTTTGAGTTTTTAAATCCAAAACTTTCTGGCTGCTTAAGAAACTTCGTCCCCCTCTGAGATGTTTTCAAACCCCATTGGGCAAACCCTGTCGTGTTATCTACCTCAGTAGAACACACTACTTACTAGAGAACATCTTCGCACGTTTTAAAAACCTCCATTAAAACCCCAAAACCCAAATCCCGGTTTTTCCGGGGCGCATCCCGGGGCAAAAATCATTCTTTTAAAGGGTTGGGGCAAAGATAATCAATAATGCACCCCCGTTAAATTTTACATAAAAAATTTTTTTCCCCTTTTGGGTATCGGGGAAAGCTCGAAACCCCGGGGGGGGCCTCTAACACCTTAAAAGGGGCCATCTGTCCCCTACCACTTAAGCAACCTTGGGTAAAATAGTTCGATCCAAAGCGCTGGGGGAGGGCGCTACTGGGTTTAAACCCGGGCATGCAGCATCTTGTTGTCTAAAGCGCTTTAAAGGGGCCCCCTTTGTGAAGGTTTCGCTCCCCTTTACAGTGGTGGTGTGCGGTGTGTGGTTTTTTGTGCGCGCGCGCGCGCGCGCGCCGGGGCGTGCTGCCGCGTGGGCCCGCGAGGGGGTGCGTGCGCGCGGGATGCGTGCGGGGCATTAAACAATTTTTTAAAAGGGCCGGTCAGTCAGTATACAGGAACATGGGCTCACACCATGGAAATGTTTGACAGCTAAATTTTAAAAACTCAAAAACTGTGGGTCCTCTAATAGAAGACTCCCGGGCAAACCGCGCCCGACCGGTCACTGACGGGTTAAATTTAGGGCAAGGTCCTGCGTGCACGGCGTACAAACTCTTTGTGTTTGGGGGGGTGTGGGGGGGGGGAGAGGGGGGGGGGGGTGACGCTTTTTCCCCCGGGAAAATGTCAAAACAGATGGAACCCCTCAAAAGGAGCAAAATAGTAAACACAGGGGGGGGGGAAAGGGGGGGGTGGTTTACACAAATTTTTTTGTGGGTTTCCAAAAACCCTTTGTAATTTCCCCCTAAGTTTACTATTGTGCTCCTTTTTATAGTTCCATTTTTGACACTTTTCCCCGAACAAGCGTCACTAATCCCAATTGAAAACCAAAAATAGAAAAAATGTTTGTTTTAAATTTTTAAAATGCCGGCATAGAAAAATTTGGGACAAAAGCCTGACCCTTGATCTTGGGGGTGCTGGGGTTGCTGGTTTGAATATATTTCCCCCGGCTTTTTTAAATACATGGGATTTTCCACAAAGAGTTAAGGTTGGTTTTCTGGGTCCAGTTTTCGAAAAGAGGTTCCTGTGTGAAACCCCCATATATCATCTTTCACATACAAACAAAAACGAACAAGGGGAGGGGCCCCCTTTTGGGCCCTTGTTACGGGTTTACCCCTTACAATACAAAAACTCCAAACCCAAAAAAAAAACGAAGGAAAAGACGAAGACCCGAGGCCCCGGAAAAAAAGACGGGAAAGGGCACGTAACCCTAAATGATTAACGCCACATGCAGCCCTTTATTTGGGTCTACCAGATAGGCAGCACATTGTGAAAAATTTTGAGTGAATTGTACAGGGGCTTAGAGCCAATCTCTAAGTAAGAACAGACGCTGTTAAATAAATAAAAATAATTTTTTTGGGTGGGAAACCGACGGAAAGCCCTTTTAGGAGAATGGCAGCTGTCGTGGGGCAAATGGGTTTCTGTTAACCCTGCGTACATTTTTCAATGTCTTTTCTGCATCACAAACCTCCCAAAACCCCCTGGTGCAGCGTTCCGTAAATTTCTCCCCCTTTTTAAAATCCCTGTGGGGTGGTTAAAAAGGGTACGGCCCAAAATAAATTGCTCCCCTTTTAAAATTTTATTGGGGGTAGGGAAGAAAGGGAAAGTGCCCCAAAATTCCCCAACAAACCCCCCCCCCATCCCCCTCCCCCGGTAGTAAACCCCAAAGGGCCCCCCTTTTTGGGCCCAAACCCCTTCCCCCCTACTATTCCCCCAATGGTTTCCCAAAAGAAAAAACCCAAAACCCAAACAAAACATTTTGCCCCCTGAAGTTGAAAGGGGGGAATGATTTTACCCAGACCTGAAGCAAAAATTTAAAATCCCATCCGGGCCAAAACACTCCCGGGAACCCATATCCGGGCCCCATCCAGAAACCCCCCATGGAGGGAAAACAGACACGTTTTCCCACACTCCTGATCCCCCCAAGGGGGGATTAGCCCCCAACATGGCCCCCGAACTCATTATCTTGGGGGGATCTTCACACAATAAGCTTTTAACAAAATGTAAAACCCGGGAAAACGAAAAAAAGAGCAGAAAAACAGTGATTTTTTGGGTCGAAGTCTTCCCCCCCCCCTCCCCCCCCCCCTTTCCCAGTGCACGCATCTTGTGTAGAGGGCATTTGCATGTGGATGGTAATAATCTGGAATTATGCCAGGATACACCCTATTACCTAACACATGCGTGCAAGGGGGGGGGGGGGGGAGGGGGGTATGTGAGAGCCAAGCCTAAACCCCCTCTCCCCTTCAACAAACGTATTTAGCACATGCCTGTGAAATGATTTGCGTGTTATGCCCACACTCAATTGCTCTCATTAACATGCCCACAGTAGACAGGTGGAGAAAGGGTGACCACGTTTGTCCTAGTGCTTTTCCTCAGCATAACAACTTAGAAACGGGGACAGGGAGTGACTTTCTCCACACACCAAAATCTGTGTCATTATCAAACATGTCCAACACGTGTACAGAGGGAATTTGGTCTCATACCCCGCCCCCCTCCCCCGACAGGGGTGGAGGATAAGTGAGCTATGCTTACACTATGCCTAGATCACAACATTTCAACACATGTATGTAGGACATAAACTGGGATTGACTTTGGCCTTACGCCCACATTCACAACCCCTCCAGCTCTGAAAATACCAAAATTAGACAACGGATGAAGAAAGATGTTGGCCCGATGCCCCCTCCCCCCTCCATCTGTATCACTCACTCCGCGGGTTCCTGATTGCTTTAGATGTAGTGGGTACTAATACAACTGAAACGCAGTGAAAGGTGGAATGTATACCTTAGTTGTGACTTTGTATGAACAAAATCGTCTTGTATAGTTCTGTCGCGATTTCGAACGGACAAAATTGTCTGTCTTCTTTAAGTTCATTAGGTCTCGAATAATTAGTTGCATGAACTGCATCAACAATTATGAAGAAAAGAGCGTGAGGTTTCAACAGAAACGTCCTCGATCACAGGCGATTTGTAGTAAAGTTTTGTAATCACTTGACACTTATGATTGCTTACCAAGCCAGTTTTCGATTCCGCTTGGAAATCAATGACTCTAGGGTTATTCAGTTTTCTCTTTGCGCTTCTGAGATTTATTGCAATGGATCTGAATCCTTCGTAAGAGCCATGCTGCTATGAATGGTCTCAAAGATGGAATAGCACCAGTAATTCCTTTCCTGTACCATGGCACTTTAGAAACGCACTTTATTCTGACTGTTGGCAACGGAGCATGTCTAGTGAGAACGCGCTTTACTCTGACTGTTAACAATTGAGAATGTCTGTTGGGAAAGCGCTTTACACTGACCGTTTGCAATGGAACATGTCTATTGGGAACGCGCTTTACCTTGTTTGCAATTGAACGTGTCTGCTGGTGTCATGTGCACAGATGTGTGAAGGTGTCGTGTGCACACGTTTTGTGTTTTAAGTTTGAACGTTAGTGGTATTGGGGTATTGAGAGAAAAGGGATCATGTGATTGTACGGCGTCATTCTGTTGGCCCGGGTGAGTACTGCTTGGGAGCGCTGCGCGCGTTATTTAACTTAGCTAGAAAATTTTATAATCACTTGCTCTACGCCAGCCGGGGGTGTCGCATGGTCTGTTTATTTACGGCGATTGAAGACCGATACAAGGCTGATGCATCGTGGAGGTATTTTTGTCATTAATGTTTAACTAGAGAGAAGTGAAATCTTAGGGGAAAAAATAAAGAAAACATTTGTATTCAAAAGAAAAGAAAAGAATAAGAACCAGTGTGGCCACACCTGTAAACATTTCTTTATAAAAGAATGGGGAAAAGAAAGGAAAAGTAATATTTAAAGTAAAAACTTACAAGAAAAGGTTACTGTTTGCGCCTTCATGTTTAAGTGACTCTCCTAGTTATTGTAGAACTGCACGTGGTTCCGAGTGAGTGAGTGAGTTCATTAATTTAGAGTCTGTTCACACTTGGTGATATTAGACTTTTAATTAAAAAAAAAAAAGCAAGGGGAAGGGAAGCGTTTATAAAAATCTATTATTTGATGCATGGAAAGCACTTTTGCTATTTGCACGATGTCTGGTTTGTGGGTTATTGTTTTGATAGAATCGTGTATAGTCACATCCACGTTCGATTCATTATACAATGAAGTTAATATTGAACAATGAAAAAGAATAATGGTCCACTGATAGAAGATTTGAACAACCACATGCTACACTTTGGGAAAACTTGGTTTTCCACGAATTGAGACGAAGCTTGTATATTAAAGATGACAAATATCGTGACATGATAAGATTTTATACTTCTATGGAAGGTGTTCACGTGGTTCCGAGTGTGTTGACAGGTTGCCTGTCTCACGCCGGGCCACGGGTGGGAGGAATGAAGGTGGCGGAGGTGCCGGACCTGACCCCAGCCTGGGACGGGTGGCGGACCTCGCCTGCAGTACCCTTCCTCACGGAGGTGGAATCACGTGGATGAAGAATGTCTTTGGCGCATTCTCCTATGTGATGAAGAATGACTGGCGTATTTCCCCATGTGGATGAAGAATGACTCTGGCGCATTCTCCTATGTTGATGAAGAATGACTCTGGCGTATTTCCCCATGTGGATGAAGAATGACTCATGGCGCATTCCCCCATAGTGTAATAACTCTACTTTACGACCTCCATTGTTGTGCATTGGATTTGATTGTTTTCCCTGTGTTGAGGTTATAAGCTAATGGTATATGATATAGATACGGTGATGATGGATGATGACATAGACCCCATGTTTTTATGAACGTGTCAATTGAAGGGGAAACAGTACCGGGTGTTACCTCCTTGGTGAGGGGAGGTGTGTTTGTAATTATATTGGTATTACCTCCTTGGTGGAGAGGAGGTTGTTTTGTGTTTTAACCTCCCCAATTCGAAGGAGGTGTGGATAAGTTGATCTGAGCATTGTATGTATTAATTATATTTGTTCTCCCCGTAGGATGAGGGGAAGGAAAAAAAACAACTTTTCGGTGTTGTGTATGTATTTGACGCGCAGTGGGTGAAAGGAGTGATTGCGCGCGTTTGCGGAGTTTTGCTTTGGCGGTGGTGCGTGCTGTGTGACACGACTCCGGAAGTATGACAGCTGGGAACACGCTTTACTCTGACTGTTTGCAATGGAGCATGTCTGTTAGGAACGTCCTTTACGCTGTTTGCAATGGAGCATGCCTGTTGGGACCACGCTTTACTCTGACTGTTTGCAATGGAGCATGCTGTTGGGACCACGCTTTACTCTGACTGTTTGCAATGGAGCATGTCTGTTGGGAATGTCCTTTAACACTGTTTGCAATGGAGCATGCCTGTTGGGAACACGGTTGACTGTGACTGTTTGCAATGGAGTATGTCTGTTGGGAACGCACTTTACACTATTTGCAATGGCGCATGTCTGTTGGGAACGCACTTTACACTGACTGTTTGCAATGGAGTATGTATGTTGGGAACGCACTTTACATTGACTGTTTGCAATGGAGCATGTCTGTTGGGAACGCACTTTACACTGACTGTTTGCAATGGAGTATGTAATGTTGGGAACGCACTTTACACTGACTGTTTGCAATGGAGTATGTCTGTTGGGTACGCACTTTGCATTGACTGTTGCAATGGAGCATGTCTGTTAGGAACGCACTTTACATTGACTGTTTGCAATGGAGTATGTCTGTTGGGAACGCACTTTACACTGACTGTTTGCAATGAAGTATGTCGTTGGGAACGCACTTTACACTGACTGTTTGCAGTGGAACATGTCTGTTGGGAACGCGCTTTAAACTGACTTTGCAATGGAGCGTTGGGAACACACTTTACTCTGACTACAAGAGAGCATTTTTCTTGGAACGCAATGGAGCATGTCTGTTGGGAACGCACTTTACACTGACTGTTTGCAATGGAGTATGTATGTTGGAACGCACTTTGCATTGACTGTTGCAATGGAGTATGTCTGTTGGGAACGCACTTTACATTGACTGTTGCAATGGAGCATGTCTGTTGGGAACGCACTTTAGATGACTGTTTGCAATGGAATATGTCTGTCTGGGAACACGCTTTACTCTGAGTGTTTGCAATGGACAATGTCTGTTGGGAACGCGCTTTACATTGGGTTCATTGGAGCAGGTCTGTTTTGGAACGCACTTTACTCTGAGTGTTTGCAATGAAGCATGTTTGTTGGGAACGCACTTTACATTGACTGTTTGCAATGGAGCATGTCTGTTGGGAACACGCTTTACACTGACTGTTTGCAATGAAGCATGTCTGTTGGGAACGCGCTTTACATGACTGTTTTGCAGTGGAGCATGTCTGTCTGGAAACGCGCTTTACATTGACTGTTTGCAATGGAGCTGTCTGTTGGGAACGCGCTTTACATTGACTGTTTGCAATGCAATATGTCGTCTGGAACGCGCTTTACATTGACTGTTTGCAATGGAGCTTGTTGTTGGGAACACGCTTTACATTGACTGTTTGCAATGCAATATGTGTGTCTGGAACGCGCTTTAACATTGACTGTTTGCAATGGAGCATGTCTGTTGGGAACGCGCTTTACATTGACTGTTTGCAATGCAATATGTCTGTCTGGAACGCGCTTTACATTGACTGTTTGCAATGCAATATGTCTGTCGGAACGCGCTTTACATTGACTGTTTGCAATGAAGCATGTTTGTTGGGACACACGCTTTACACTGACTGTTTGCAGTGGAACATGTCTGTTGGGAACGCGCTTTAAACTGACTTTGCAATGGAGCATGTCTGTCTGGAAACGCGTTTTACACTGACTGTTTGCAATGAAGCATGTTTGTTGGGAACACGCTTTACACTGACTGTTTGCAGTGGAACATGTCTGTTGGGAACGCGCTTTAAACTGACTTTGCAATGGAGCATGTCTGTTGGGAACACACTTTACTCTGACTGCAAGAGAGCATATTTCTTGGAACGCGCTTTAAACTGACTTTGCAATGAGCATGTCTGTTGGGAACTCACTTTACTCTGACTGTTTGCAATGGAGCATGTCTGTTGGGAACGCACTTTACTTTGACTGTTTACAATGGAGCATGTCTGTTGGGAACGCACTTACATTCACTGTTTGCAATTGAACATGTCTGTTGGGAATGCTCTTGATTCTGACTGTTTCCAATGGAGCACGTCTGTTGGGAACACGCCTCACACTGGCTGTTTGCGCAGTATGTTGGGAACGTGCTTTACTCTGTTTGCAATGGAGCATGTCTCTTGGGAATGCGTTTTACATTGTTTGGAGTGGAGTATGCCTATTGGGAGTGCACTTTACTCTGACTGTTTGCAATGGAGCATGTCTCTTGGGAATGCGTTTTACATTGTTTGGAGTGGAGTATGCCTATTGGGAGTGCACTTCACTCTGACTGTTTTGCAATGGAGCACGTCTGTTGGGAATGCGCTTTACATTGTTTGCAATGGAGCATGTTTGTTGGGAACGCACTTCACTCTGTTGGCAGTGGAACGTCTGTTGGGAACGCGCACTGCACTGACAATTTGCAATGGAACGCGTCTTACATTGACTGTTGCAATGGACACGCCTGTTGGAATGCGCTTTACATTGTTTGCAATGGAGCATGTTTGTTGGGAACGCTTACCTTTAAAATCTGTTTGGCAGTGGAACGCGTCTTACTTGACTGTTGCAAT
>CM031608.1:46211622-46234278 GCA_018398815.1 Conus ventricosus | reverse complement strand
GTGACGTAGGCGAGCGAGAAAACTGAGTGAACGCAAATGAATGGGACGCACGTGCAAAGACAGTGCACAGCGAGGGCTGGGGTGAAATAGCAAGCGACTGCTCAAAAACCAGTCGAGCAGTGTTTGCCCCAAGATTTGGTCCCTTCTAAAAAATGGGCATATAGGATGAAAATAATAGGGACAGAAACCTCCTCGCAAAGGGGGTGGAAACGAAGGGTCACGCTTGACGCGTGACACAAATCATTGATTATTCACAATAGGTGTCTTTTCCACACATTCTCCTTAAAAAGGCATTATTATACCTTGGTCAAGAGCAAGCAAGTAAGTTTCAACAATAGCGATAGCTTTATTCAATAAATGATTCATTTCCAGAGCCCTTCTTGCCAATAAACAGAACCTTGTCAATCTTCATTCCCTTTGTATCACAACAGAGAAATCTAACACTGGGCAAAAAACTCATCGACACCGATCAGTAGCCGTACTCTAAAGCGACTTGTGCAGTGCTCATACAAGACCTATTGGAGAGTGGTTCCATACTTCAGTGGGAGTTCGTCAGGGCTGCCTCTCACTTCCAATCATTTACACATTATATACCTAACCTTAGAAAGCGAATAGGCCGCTGTAGGTCTCTATCTTAAATTCTGCAGACGCCTCCACTGGCTGGGTCATGTCTGGAGATTACCCTCTTCAAGACCTGCAAACCAGCCCATTAAATGGACCCCAGCAGGCCAGAAAAAAAGAGGACGACCCAGGATGAGCTGGCGACAGACAGTGGAGAGAGATCTCAGACTCGTTGACAGAGGATGGAGTGACACTAGCAAACTGCCTGAGGACCGTGCACAGTGGAGCGCCTTGACTGCCTCATGCGTCGCAAGACGCGGGAGCATCTAAGTCTAGGTAAGTAAGGCCGAAATAGAGAACATTTATAGCCATGTAAAGCAATCTGCGCTTGTAAGCAGGCCAGAGTTTGCTGATTCCTCAGAACGTCATCGGAACTAAGCTGTTCGCAAATTACTATCTTCTTTTCCAAAGAATTCAATTTCTTCTTCTTCTTCTTCTTCTTCTTCTTCTTCTTCTTCTTCTTCTTCCTCTTCTTCTTCTTCTTCTACTTCTTCGTCTTCTTCTTTGTTCACTCAGACAGGAACACCAGAGCCACTGACAAAGGTTGCTGTACAGCGGAGGCCCTCCAGAGATTCACATAGCTTCTCTCTCGTCAAACTGAATTTCAGTACGATATCCTCCTTCTGCAATAAGACTTTGTTTCTCTGAAACACGAGGGATCAACATAGCGGATGGATTGTAGTCCCAGCAAATGCTTTCCCTTTAGCGCTGCCGTGCGTAAAAAGAAAAAAGAAAAATCCATACTGCCAATAGCCCATGGCCTCCCTGGACAAAAACACTAGAAACGCCTCACTGCAGGTATCTAGGAGTGAGCATCAGTGAGGATCTGTCCTGAGAGACACTCTGGGGCCAAAGTAAACACAGGAGACAGAGCTGTTGGCGTCCTCCGGCCAAAACACCCGTGACTGTACAACCAGCGTGGAAGCTGCAATATACACGGCTATGGTCAGACTGGTCCTTGGCTGTGCCTCCACACTCTCAATCCGATCTGCCAGAAAGACATGGTGGCCTCGGAGAAAAGGCCACATAGAGCGGCATGTTATGTTTTTACTGTCCGCTTGGATCGCATTCCAAGATGTGTGATTATTGATGAACTCTCTGAAGTGGGAACCGTTGGAGGAAAGAAGACTCCATGACTGCCTCACATTTCTGTACAAGACCAACTGTAACATTTCGGATATCGGTAATCTCAACAGGTCTTTGCTCTACACCAAAGGGACAGTATTGCATTGGCCCCGAGACTCCACATGGAGCATGGCAATTACATGGTCCTATTCAACTAGTTTCCTCACCACCACCACCACCCACAACAGTACACCAGTGGAACAGGTTACTACCCGCACTTACTGATTCTCCTACACTAGAACTGGTGGGTAGGAAGGGGGGGGGGTGAAGGTGGTGGTGATGGTGGTGGTGATGGTGTTTTCTTAGACCAGCTTCTGTTTGTACATGGCGCAGCCCCTCACTAGTTGATCATGAGGAATACAGAACTGTACAACATTTTAATCGTTTACAATTATTTTATTTTCCTCAGTGTGCTGGCCCCCTACCACTGAAATCCAAAAAGCCTTGGACTCTGGACCTAGACTGTGACGTTCAGAAGAACCCAATCCATGCGTTGGAAGAACAGAAAATACGGGAGTTGAGAGGTACGGGAATTGTTTCATTTACCACACATCCACTGTTGGTATCAGATTTACATCACTCACTCACACATACACACACACACACACACACACACACACACACACACACACACACACCACACACACACACACACACACACATACACATACACACACACGCTCACACACGCGCGAGCTCTCACAAAAGCTCAAATAAGTAGAACCTTCGGTCCGACCTAACTCCCATTTCTCCGCAGTATACATTACCAATCCAGCCTCGTCAATTAAATTTGGATCCGAGCATTGACATGATAACCAACAGACAAGCTCCATTGCAAACAGTCAGAGTAAAGCGCTTTCCCACAGACATGCTCCATTGCAAACAGTCAGAGTAAAGCGCGTTCCCCACAGACATGCTCCATTGCAAAGAATCAGAGTCAAGCATGTTCCCAACAAACATGCTCCATTCCAAACAGACAGAGTCAACCGTGTTCCCAACAGACATACTCCAATGCAAACAGTCAGAGTAAAGCGCATTCCCCACAGATATGCTCCATTGCAAACACTCAGAGTACAGCGCGTCCCCAGCAGACAAGCTCCATTGCAAACAGTCAATGTAAAGTGCGTTCCCAACAGACATGCCCCATTGTAAACACTCAGAGTAAAGCGTGTTCCCAACAGACATGTTCCATTGCAAACACTCAGAGTAAAGCGTGTTCCCAACAGACATGTTCCATTGCAAACACTCAGAGTAAAGCGTGTTCCCAACAGACATGTTCCATTGCAAATACTCAGAGTAAAGCGTGTTCCCAACAGATATGTTCCATTGCAAACACTCAGAGTAAAGTGCGTTCCAAAACAGACATGCTCCAATGAACATTGTAAAGACATGCTCCATATCAAACCCTCAGTGTAAAGCGCGTTCCCAACAGACATGCTCCACTGCAAACAGTGAGGGTATACCGCGCTCCCAACAGGCGTGCTCCATTGCAAACAGTCAATGTAAGACGCGTTCCATTGCAAATTGTCAGTGCAATGCGCGTTCCCAACAGACGTTCTACTGCCAACAGAGTAAAGTGCGTTCCCAACAAACATGCTCCATTGCAAACAATGTAAAGCGCATTCCCAACAGGCGTGCTCCATTGCAAACAGTCAATGTAAGACGCGTTCCATTGCAAATTGTCAGTGCAATGCGCGTTCCCAACAGACGTTCTACTGCCAACAGAGTAAAGTGCGTTCCCAACAAACATGCTCCATTGCAAACAATGTAAAGCGCATTCCCAACAGGCGTGCTCCATTGCAAAACAGTCAATGTAAGACGCGTTCCATTGCAAATTGTCAGTGCAGTGCGCGTTCCCAACAGACGTTCTACTGCCAACAGAGTAAAGTGCGTTCCCAACAAACATGCTCCATTGCAAACAATGTAAAGCGCATTCCCAACAGGCGTGCTCCATTGCAAACAGTCAATGTAAGACGCGTTCCATTGCAAATTGTCAGTGCAGTGCGCGTTCCCAACAGACGTTCCACTGCCAACAGAGTGAAGTGCGTTCCCAACAAACATGCTCCATTGCAAACAATGTAAAGCGCATTCCCAACAGACGTGCTCCATTGCAAACAGTCAGAGTGAAGTGCACTCCCAATAGGCATACTCCACTCCAAACAATGTAAAACGCATTCCCAAGAGACATGCTCCATTGCAAACAGTCAGAGTAAAGTGCACTCCCAATAGGCATACTCCACTCCAAACAATGTAAAACGCATTCCCAAGAGACATGCTCCATTGCAAACAGAGTAAAGCACGTTCCCAACATACATGCGCAAACAGCCAGTGTGAGGCGTGTTCCCAACAGACGTGCTCCATTGGAAACAGTCAGAATCAAGAGCATTCCCAACAGACATGTTCAATTGCAAACAGTGAATGTAAAGTGCGTTCCCAACAGACATGCTCCATTGTAAAACAGTCAAAGTAAAGTGCGTTCCCAACAGACATGCTCCATTGCAAACAGTCAGAGTAAAGTGAGTTCCCAACAGACATGCTCCATTGCAAAGTCAGTTTAAAGCGCGTTCCAAGAAATATGCTCTCTTGCAGTCAGAGTAAAGTGTGTTCCCAACAGACATGCTCCATTGCAAAGTCAGTTTAAAGCGCGTTCCCAACAGACATGTTCCACTGCAAACAGTCAGTGTAAAGCGTGTTCCCAACAAACATGCTTCATTGCAAACAGTCAGTGTAAAACGCGTTCCAGACAGACATGCTCCATTGCAAAGTCAGTTTAAAGCGCGTTCCCAACAGACATGTTCCACTGCAAACAGTCAGTGTAAAGCGTGTTCCCAACAAACATGCTTCATTGCAAACAGTCAATGTAAAGCGCGTTCCAGACAGACATATTGCATTGCAAACAGTCAATGTAAAGCGCGTTCCAGACAGACATATTGCATTGCAAACAGTCAATGTAAAGCGCGTTCCCAACAGACATGCTCCATTGCAAACAGTCAATGTAAAGCGCGTTCCAGACACACATATTGCATTGCAAACAGTCAATGTAAAGCGTGTTCCCAACAACAAGCTCCATTGCAAACAGTCAATGTAAAGCGCGTTCCAGACAGACATATTGCATTGCAAACAGTCAATGTAAAGCGCGTTCCCAACAGACAAGCTCCATTGCAAACAGTCAATGTAAAGCGCGTTCCAGACAGACATGCTCCACTGCAAACAGTCAATGTAAAGCGCGTTCCCAACAGACATGCTTCATTGCAAACAGTCAGTGTAAAGCGTGTTCCCAACAGACATGCTCCATTGCAAACAGTCAATGTAAAGTGCGTTCCCAACAAACATGCTTCATTGCAAACACTCAGAGTAAAGTGCGTTCCAAAACAGACCTGCTCCAATGAACCCAATGTAAAGCGCGTTCCCAACAGACATGTTCCATTGCAAACACTCAGAGTAAAGCGTGTTCCCAGACAGACATATTCCATTGCAAACAGTCAATCTAAAGTGCGTTCCCAACAGACATGCTCCATTGCAAACAGTCAATGTAAAGTGCGTTCCCAACAGACATACTCCATTGCAAACAGTCAATGCAAAGTGCGTTCCCAACATACATACTCCATTGCAAACAGTCAGTGTAAAGTGCGTTCCCAACAGACATGCTCCATTGCGTTCCAAGAAAAATGCTCTCTTGTAGTCAGAGTAAAGTGTGTTCCCAACGCTCCATTGCAAAGTCAGTTTAAAGCGCGTTCCAACAGACATGTTCCACTGCAAACAGTCAGTGTAAAGTGCGTTCCCAACAGACATACTTCATTGCAAACAGTCAGTGTAAAGTGCGTTCCCAACAGACATACTCCATTGCAAACAGTCAATGTAAAGTGCGTTCCTAACAGACATGCTCCATTGCAAACAGTCAATGCAAAGTGCGTACCCAACAGACATACTCCATTGCAAACAGTCAGTGTAAAGTGCGTTCCCAACATACATACTCCATTGCAAACAGTCAGTGTAAAGTGCGTTCCCAACAGACATGCTCCATTGCAAACAGTCAATGTAAAGTGCGTTCCCAACATACATACTCCATTGCAAACAGTCAGTGTAAAGTGCGTTCCCAACAGACATGCGCCATTGCAAATAGTGTAAAGTGCGTTCCCAACAGACATACTCCATTGCAAACAGTCACAGTCAACCGTGTTCCCAACAGGCATGCTCCATTGCAAACAGTGTAAAGGACATTCCCAACAGACATGCTCCATTGCAAACAGTCAGAGTAAAGCGTGGTCCCAACAGGCATGCTCCATTGCAAACAGTCAGAGTAAAGCGTGGTCCCAACAGGCATGCTCCATTGCAAACAGCGTAAAGGACGTTCCTAACAGACATGCTCCATTGCAAACAGTCAGAGTAAAGCGTGTTCCCAGCTGTCATACTTCCCGGAGTCGTGTCACACACGCACGCACCACCGCCAAAGCAAACTCCGCAAACGCGCGCAATCACTCCTTTCACCCACTGCGCGTCAAATACATACACAACACCGAAAAGTTGTTTTTTTTCCTTCCCCTCATCCTACGGGAGAACAAATATAATTAATACATACAATGCTCAGATCAACTTATCCACACCTCCTCTCGAATTGGGGAGGTAAAACACAAACACACCTCCTCTCCACCAAGGAGGTAATACCAAATAAATACAAACACACCTCCCCTCCACCAAGGAGGTAACACCCGGTACTGTTTCCCCTTCAATTGACACGTTCATAAAACATGGGGTCTATGTCACTATCCATCATCACCGTATCTATATCATATACCATTAGCTTATAACCTCAACACAGGAAAACAATCAAATCCAATGCACAACAATGGAGGTCGTAAAGTAGAGTTATTATCACTATGGGGGAATGCGCCAGAGTCATTCTTCATCCACATGGGGAAATACGCCAGAGTCATTCTTCATCAACATAGGAGAATGCGCCAGAGTCATTCTTCATCCACATGGGGAAATACGCCAGTCATTCTTCATCACATAGGAGAATGCGCCAAAGACATTCTTCATCCACGTGATTCCACCTCCGTGAGGAAGGGTACTGCAGGCGAGGTCCGCCACCCGTCCCAGGCTGGGGTCAGGTCCGGCACCTCCGCCACCTTCAATCCTCCCACCCGTGGCCCGGCGTGAGAAGGCAACCTGTCAACACACTCGGAACCACGTGAACACCTTCCATAGAAGTATAAAATCTTATCATGTCCACGATATTTGTCATCTTTAATATACAAGCTTCGTCTCAATTCGTGGAAAACCAAGTTTTCCCCAAAGTGTAGCATGTGGTTGTTCAAATCTTCTATCAGTGGACCATATTCTTTTTCATTGTTCAATATTAACTTCATTGTATAATGAATCGAACGTGGATGTGACTATACACGATTCTATCAAAACAATAACCCACAAACCAGACATCGTGCAAATAGCAAAAGTGCTTTCCATGCATCAAATAATAGATTTTTATAAACGCTTCCCTTCCCCTTGCTTTTTTTTTTTTAATTAAAAGTCTAATATCACCAAGTGTGAACAGACTCTAAATTAATGAACTCACTCACTCACTCGGAACCACGTGCAGTTCTACAATAACTAAGGAGAGTCACTTAAACATGAAGGCGCAAACAGTAACCTTTTCTTGTAAGTTTTTACTTTAAATATTACTTTTCCTTTCTTTTCCCCATTCTTTTATAAAGAAATGTTTACAGGTGTGGCCACACTGGTTCTTATTCTTTCTTTTCTTTTGAATACAAATGTTTTCTTTATTTTTTTCCCCTAAGATTTCACTTCTCTCTAGTTAAACATTAATGACAAAAATACCTCCACGATGCATCAGCCTTGTATCGGTCTTCAATCGCCGTAAATAAAACAGACCATGCGACAACCCCGGCTGGCGTAGAGCAAGTGATTATAAAATTTTCTAGCTAAGTTAAATAACGCGCGCAGCGCTCCCAAGCAGTACTCACCCGGGCCAACAGAATGACGCCGTACAATCACATGATCCCTTTTCTCTCAATACCCCAATACCACTAACGTTCAAACTTAAAACACAAAACGTGTGCACACGACACCTTCACACAATCCTGTGCACATGACACCAGCAGACACGTTCAATTGCAAACAAGGTAAAGCGCGTTCCCAATAGACATGTTCCATTGCAAACGGTCAGTGTAAAGCGCTTTCCCAACAGACATTCTCAATTGTTAACAGTCAGAGTAAAGCGCGTTCTCACTAGACATGCTCCGTTGCCAACAGTCAGAATAAAGTGCGTTTCTAAAGTGCCATGGTACAGGAAAGGAATTACTGGTGCTATTCCATCTTTGAGACCATTCATAGCAGCATGGCTCTTACGAAGGATTCAGATCCATTGCAATAAATCTCAGAAGCGCAAAGAGAAAACTGAATAACCCTAGAGTCATTGATTTCCAAGCGGAATCGAAAACTGGCTTGGTAAGCAATCATAAGTGTCAAGTGATTACAAAACTTTACTACAAATCGCCTGTGATCGAGGACGTTTCTGTTGAAAACCTCACGCTCTTTTCTTCATAATTGTTGATGCAGTTCATGCAACTAATTATTCGAGACCTAATGAACTTAAAGAAGACAGACAATTTTGTCCGTTCGAAATCGCGACAGAACTATACAAGACGATTTTGTTCATACAAAGTCACAACTAAGGTATACATTCCACCTTTCACTGCGTTTCAGTTGTATTAGTACCCACTACATCTAAAGCAATCAGGAACCCGCGGAGTGAGTGATACAGATGGAGGGGGGAGGGGGCATCGGGCCAACATCTTTCTTCATCCCGTTGTCTAATTTTGGTATTTTCAGAGCTGGAGGGGTTGTGAATGTGGGCGTAAGGCCAAAGTCAATCCCAGTTTATGTCCTAATACATGTGTTGAAATGTTGTGATCTAGGCATAGTGTAAGCATAGCTCACTTATCCTCCCACCCCTGTCGGGGGAGGGGGGCGGGGTATGAGACCAAATTCCACTCTGTACACGTGTTGGACATGTTTGATAATGACACAGATTTTGGTGTGTGGAGAAAGTCACTCCCTGTCCCCGTTTCTAAGTTGTTATGCTGAGGAAAAGCACCTAGGACAAACGTGGTCACCCCTTTCTCCACCTGTCTACTGTGGGCATGTTAATGAGACAATTGAGTGTGGGCATAACACGCAAATCATTCCACAGGCATGTGCTAAATTACGTTTGTTGAAGGGAGAGGGTTTAGGCTTGGCTCTCACATACCCCCCCTCCCCCCCCCCCCCTTGCACGCATGTGTTAGGTAATAGGGTGTATCCTGGCATAATTCCAGAATTATTACCATCCACATGCAAATGCCCTCTACACAAGATGCGTGCACTGGGAGGGGGAGGAGGAGGAGGGGAGGAAGACTTCGAGCAAAAATCACTGTCTTTCTGCTCTGTTTTCGCTTCCCTGAGTACATCTTGCTCAAGCTATTGTGTGAAGATCCTCCCCAGATAATGAGTTCAGGCCCATGTCTAGGCTCATCCTCCTTGGGTGATCAGGAGTGTGGGCACGTGTCTGTGTTCACTCCATGGGGCTGTTTTCTGGATCGGGCCGGATATCGCTTCCCGGGGAGTGTTTCTGGACCAGGATGAGGAGTAATTCTGCTTCAGGTCTAGCTAGAATCATTCTCCCCTCAACTTCAGGTGCAAAATGCTTTGATTGATTTGTTTTCTCGTTTGGAACCATTTCGGGAATAGTAGAGGGAAGTGGTTTGGGACCAAAAGGTGGGTCAGTCTGGGTTTACTACCGGGGAGGGGTGGGGGGGGGGGTGTGTTAGGGAGTTTGGGCACGTACCCTTTCTTTACCTACCCCACAGTGATTTTGAAAGGGGAGCAAGTAGTTTGGGCACGTACCCTTTCTTACCTACCCCACAGTGATTTTGAAAGGGGAGCAAGTACGGAACGCTGCACCAGGGGGCAAATGAGAGTTTGTGACTGCAGCAAGACATTCGAAAATGTACCGCAGGAAATAACAGTAGCCATTTGCACCACGACAGCTGCCATTCTCCTCAAAGGCTTTCACGTCGGATTCACCCAAACAATTATTTTTATTATATTTACACAGCGTCTGTTCTTACTTAGAGATTGAGCTCTAAGCGCTGTACAATTCACTCTAACGTTTACACAATGTGCTGCCTATCTGAGTAGAGCCGACTGAAGGGCTGCCTGCTGGCGTTAATCATTTATGATACGTGTCGTTCAGTCGAATGTCAGTCACTCAGTCTTCCGCTCATTCCTTCGATTTTTATGGGTGATGCTTTGTATCTGTACACGTGTCAACCGTAACAACGGCCAAAGTGGCCCTCTCTTGATCGTATTTGATGTATGTGCAAGATGATATATGTGGGTTCACACACGGAACCTCGTTTCGAGAACTGGAGCCAGAACCAACCTTAACTCTACTGTGGAAAATCCCACTGTACTAAAACAGCCAGGCGGATATATTCGAACCAGCAACCCCAGCATCACCAAGATCAAGGGTCAGGCAATGTACCAACTGTACTATGCCGGCATATATAATTAAAACAAACAGTTTACTATATTTCGTTATCAATTGTGATTAGTGACGCTAGTACAGGGAAAAGTGTCAAAACAGATGGAACTATCAAAAGGAGCACAATAGTAAACATAGGGGGAAAATACAAACGGTTGGCAGCACAACAAAATGTGTGACCACACCCCCTCCCTCCCCCCTGTGTTTACTATTGTGCTCCTTTTGATAGTTCCATCTGTTTTGACACTTTTCCCTGTACTAGCGTCACCCCCCCCCCCCCCCTCTCCCCACACACACACACACACACACAAAGAGATGTACGCACGTGCACGCAGACCATGCCCATACATTTAACACGCTCAGTGACCGACGTCTGCGCGGTTTGTTCGGGAGTCTTCTATTAGAGGATCACAGTTCACTGAGTGTTAAATTTAGCTGTCAAACATTTCCATTGGTGTGAGTCACTGTTCCTGTATACTGACTGACAGACCCATTAAGACTTGTATACATGCACGCACGCATGCGCGCGCACGCACACTCGCAGGCACGCAGGCACGCACGCACGCGCGCGCGCGCGCGCGCGCACATATACACACACACACGCACACACACACTGTCAAGGGAGCGAAACCTCTCACAAAGGGGCCTTAAGCGCTTTAGACAACAAGAATGCTGCATCGACCGATTAGCAGTAGCGCCCTCGCCCAGCGCATAGGATCGAACTATATATCAAGGCTGCTTAAGTGGTCAGGTGACAGATGGCACCTAAGGTAGTTAGAGGCCCTCCCGAGTTCGAGCTTTCCCCGATAGCGAAAGGGAAGAAAATTTGTATGTAGAATAACGAGGTGCATTATTGTAATATCATTGACCAATCTTTAAGAATGATTGTAGCGCCGGATGTCGACTGCCGGAAATACGCGGGACTTGGTTGGGGTTAATGGAGGACATACAACGTGCAGAAGCATCGTCTCTCTAGTAAGCTAGTGTGTTCTACTGAGGCTAGATAACACGACATGGTGTCAATAGTAGGATGCAACATCTCAGAGAAGACGAACGTTTCGTAAGCAGCCAGAAAGCTTTGATTTACTAACTCTAAATAGATCTAGAATCGAGTAGATCGTTAGTTTTACTCAGCAACTGACGTCATGACTGAATGACCGACATCGTCGACAAGCGAAATGAAACAATTTACGGCCAGTGTACCTACCCCAGCGAAACTTGACTGTGGAATTGGTTTGCCAAACAATAGGCGAAAATTTAAAAGGCAGTGGAAAAATTATTCAATAGATAGTCGACTGAATAAAGAGGAACCAGAGTTTCAAACAGCTGTTTTTCTAGCTACCATTGGAGAAGATGCCAAGGACATTTATGATGGTTTTAGCTTTGACAGTAAAGATCACAGCAGAATTTACAGAAAATCATTGAGTGTCACGACCGACCCCTGGAGGTCTGCCCTGACAGGATCGGTCTAGGTGGGAGTGAAGGGAGTGACTGACCTCACACGCTCCGCAAGAGACCACACAATAAAGATTACGATACAACACCCCATTTATTCACACCAGCAAAATAAACATTCCAACACACGCACCATGCACGATCACAATAAAGCACTCCAACGCACACAACATGCACAATCACGATCAAGCACTCCAACGCACACAACATGCACAATCACGATCAAGCGCTCCAACGCGCACAACATGCACAATCACAATCAAGCACTCCCACACCCACAACATGCACGATTATAAATAAATATTTCGCCATACGACATACACGATCACAATTACAGCATTCCAGCACATATGACATATACACAATTATAAAGGAATATTCCCAGTATCAATCCTTTCTCACACCATGGAGCGCGTCACATCTGCCTGTCAAGTCCGCAGGGAGCCCCTGTCATAGGTGTCGAGCGGCTGGTTCTCGCAGGGTCGCCAAAGCGACACCTGACTCCCAAGCGGCATAAGGTGTCCGAAGCACGGGCTGGCTCGCCGGAATTTTTTTTAAAAATAAAATTGAATGGTAATTTGTTTTATAAATGGTATAATTAAGGGAAATTAAAAAATAAAAAATTTTAATTAAATAAGGAAAAAATTTTATGGGGGAATTTTAAAATTTAAAAATTTAAAAGGGATAAAAATTTATTAAATTGTTTATTATTAAAAAAGGGAAAATTTAAAAATTTTTTTTTGTAATTGGAGAAGTGAAAATTTTATGAGGGTTTTACTTTGAAGTAAAATAAAGAATTTTCGAAAATATGGTTTAAAAGGGATTGTAAAAAATTTAGGTGGGAAATGAGGGAGTGAGTTAAGTAAAGAAAACTTTTTAAAATTAATAAAAATTATTAAAAAAATTTAAATTAAAAAAATTTTGAGATAAATAAAAATAAAAAATGTTTATAGATAAGATAAAAGAAAATTTTTTTTTAAAAGGGTAAGGAAAAATGAAAATTAAAATAAGCATAAAAAAATGAGATTATAAAATAAATATTTATAAATTTAAATACTTTTACAGTTTTAGAATATGAATATAAAATTTTAAAAAGGGTTTTGTTTTTATTTTAAATGGATAATTTGTTAATTTGGGGGGGAATTTATATTTTTGGGGGGGTTTGAGGGATAAAGGAAATGATAAATTGAAATTTGAAAATTTTTTTTATATTTTGATTTGGGGGGAAAAAAGGGGGGGGTTTATTTTTTTGAAAGGGGGGGTTTAAGGGTAAATTTTTTTAAGGAGGTAGAATAAATTTGTTTTTGGGGGAAAGGGGGGGGGGAAATTGGGGGAAATAAAGGAAAAAAGAGGAAAGGGGGGGAAGATATGGAAGGGAAATATTGATTTGCATTATAATTTTATCAAATGATTACCAAAAAGAAAAATTTTAAAATTGTTTAAATTGAAGTAAAATGAAAAAATTAAAGGTTTTTTAAAAAAATTGAATTATCTTCCCCTTCCTCACTCACGTTAATTTTTCCCTTTCCTTAGGAAAAAAATTCCCAGCGCCCATCGTTAATTTAACTCCCACCACATTTGCAAATTGTAATTAAACGATAATTGTCACTTTTTAAACCCAATTTAAAAAATAACCAAATCCCCAGCCACGACCCGAACGAAAAAATATGCGTACGCCGCTCGTGAACAAAAAACTCTTTTCCTTGCCACACAAACGACGGTGGCCAAAAGGAAAAAAGCCCGGCGAAGGACAGGGGCGGCGAGCGAGCCCAAAGCAAGTTCCAATGATCACCGGTTTCTCCCTTCCCCCCGACTCCCGCTCCCCAGTACTAAACGGGAAAAAGGGAATTTTTGGAAATAATTTAGAATGGCCGGGTTTAAGATTGAATTAACCCAGAGAAAAGGTCTACCAATATTCTTCTTACAATTCGAAAACAAAAGAAAATTGCGCAAAAGTAAAGACAAAGCCGACTAACAACAAAAAATCAAAAAAAACAGCCACGAAACTGAATGTTTCCAGCTACCGTGGGTGACCCCGGGAGGCGGGTCAAAGACTCTCTTCCCTTGTCCGTCGAGGGAAGAGGCGAAGATGCGGAAAACGAAAAAAATGTTGCCCCTCTCCTACAGGCCGATGCGGAATTAAAATTATGTGTATCCCGACATAAGGTAAAGCCCAGGACTGGGGCGGGGCCCCCCGAGAATCTTCCCGCTCGAGTGAAGGTAACCTCCCTCACAATGGCGGCCAACATGCCATGCGCGTCACAGAGGAGTATTCAAACAAAAAGAAACAAAGCACGTGCGCGGTAAAAGACAGGGAGAGGCGACGACAGAAAGTTCGAGAGAAAGGTCGGCCCCCCGTGAATTTGAGGGAATAGCAGGGCGGTGGAATTAGAGAGGGGAAGAAGAGAAAGAAAACCGAAGTTGAGCTGAACCACACCAAGGTGAAACTGCACCACAAGCCCCCCTAAGGGGATACACGCAACCAACGAAATAAAAAAATAGTTTTCCCCCCCCACCCTAGGGGGGGTCGAACGTCGTAGGCCTCGCGAAAATCGTGAAAAAACCCCCCTTCAAAAAGCTCTGTTTCTCTAGTACAGTGCCCCTTTGCCTTGGTGGAAATTTCCAACAAGGGGGACCAAACCCCAACTCTCTGTGATCACAGGTACGATGCCCATAAAAACATTCCGATAAAAATCACCGGGGAAAAATATACTACATTTATAAAAAAAAAGCAAATTTCCCAACCATGAAGGTAAAAATCCGAACATTGGTGTTCACTACCGTTAACCCTAAAGTGACAACGTCCTCCCTGATACGGAGCCCAAAAAAAGGGGAATACCGGGTTGGGGGAGGTCCTCTGACTGATTTTCCAATATGCTAACTACGGAGCCGGGAAAGATAGTCAGCTCGTTTTAAGGAAACCCCTTGATATGACGGAAAGTGAACGATGACTTGCAGCTCCACTCCCAAACTCAGAGTCGACGTGACGGCCCGGATCGGTCCCAGATGGAGGGATGAGATGTTTCCCGTCAAACTTCGGCCCGTACTTTTGGGCACCCTGTGCGCGCCCAAATCGCTGAGAGATTCGCAACAGTAGGGGCTCGTAGTCCTAAGGGGAAGCCTCTGGGTATCGACTCGCAGATTTACCATCCCGAGTGTAGGGGGACCCCAATCGGATGGAGGTTTTAATGGGCCCACCAGGTCGACCCCAACCTTGCTAAAGGGCCCCCCAACCCGGGGCCTTGACCAGGGGACACGCTTAAGCGTCCTTAGGCGGGCCCGTTGGCGGGTATGCAACTGGGGGGTACTCCCTAACCTGTGAGTTTTTCCTGGCCAGAAGAAACCCTCCCTAACTCGTCGAGGCCGCTTGGAGCCCATATGCCCTGCCAGGGGGGAAATGTGGGCCTGCCGGAGGAAGACTTTCGGCTTTGGGGAACCACAAGTGTTTGGGCCCACACGATCGGCGGGTACAACCCTAAAGGGTCCCTTGGGAGTTAAAGTCACCTTAGCATGTGGGCAGACGGCGGGACGATTCACCAGTGTCGCAGGGTTGGATTCAAGTCCTTGGCCTGAAGAGGATAATGCTGCGGATCGGCCCCTTCCCAGAACCTCGTTAGAGATCGGTGAAAAAAGGGAGCAATTCCTGTTCCTGTTCTTGCTTTGGGCGTTGGTGACTCCCCACACGCTGTACGGGCAAATCGTAGCACGGCGACGCGCCCGTCTCAAAGGTGATAGTTTTCCCCTTGTGGGAAATACAGAGGTCGCTCCACCGCGAGGGCCCCATATTGCCACAGAAGTGGGGGGGTGGAGATGGGAAAAAGTACGAAGGGGGGGTGGAGGTAAAACCGCCCCCAAAACCCGCAAATCAAACTGGCCCCCCGCCGGGCCTTAGGGAAACAAAAAAAATCCTTATCCAAAAAGGTGTTGATGCCCCCAAAACCCCTGATGGTGTCGCCCAAAGGATGAACAACAACGAAAGAAACATGGGCACTCTGATCACCAAAAGGGGGAGGAACCCACGTTACCCGGGGCACGAGGATGGGGGAAAGGGACTACCCCCATGATACCAGGGCTTGGGCAATCTTTCCTGATGTGGCCGGACGCCCAAAAAAGAAAACAAATCGAGGTGTGGGGGCCCCCGAGGACTGCCCCCTTGTTCCCCCATAGCAGTTGTCGGCCCCTTTTGGGCTATTAAAATCCTGTGGAGGGTTCCTTCCGTATCTGGGCGATGCCCATAAGCCTGCGAGCTTCAGAAAACCCTCAGCGGTGTGAATCGCAGCCGCGAAATCCTGAGGTGCGCTCGCCTATCGGATCTCAAATTTTGGGGACACAGTGTTGGTGGCTGTTCAATGAGGATCGTCCTCCCGTCCAACTTAGCTAATGAGCCAGTACCTAGCGTCTTGCGCGCCTTTCACCAAACTGCAGAAGGGTTGTCATTTTTTCTTCAAAGGGTGAAATTCCCCCGGTAGGTCTCTGGGGGGAAGGTGGAAAAGTTCGCGAGCCAAAATGCATGTTGATAAGGCGCCCCCATTTAGAGGGCACACCTCCCTTGCAGCACAGTAATCCGAAAAAAGGTGCATAGCCCCCCCTTTTTTCCCCAGGCAAATTTGGGTTTAACAAGCACCTTGTAAAAATGTTAAGAACAGTCAAGTCCCCCTAGGGGCTGAATCTGGAAGTTTTTAATTTGGGCCTTAACTCTATCACCTGCCTGGGATTAAACCCCTGGGTTTCAGAAACGGGAGGCGCGAAAAGAAGTTGTTCCTTTTCCCCCCTACGAGGCCCCCTTCCGTCTGTTCTTCCCCCCGGAGGGCGCCCCCTTCCCTACCTGAGCAGCCCTTTTCCCTTTCGAAGGGCCCCCGTCGGGAGCCTCTTCTCTGCGCGAAAGCTTTCCCCCTGAAAAAATTCCCCGTCTGTCAGTCTCCTTCCCGCCAGAGCAGCCCCTCTCTGCGCTCTTCCCCCGCAGGCTTCCTGCCTAGCGGCCCCTTTCCCCCGGAGGGCCTCTCCCCCCGCGCTGTCGCTCCGAAAAAATAAGGACGAGGGTATCTGGCGGGGTTCAACTCCCCACCGGGAGGATATCCGTCTGACCCCTCCTTGGGTCTGACTTTCCCCTAAGGAAAGTCTTTGGGGGGATGCCCTTACGAGGGGAAGCCTGGAGAGGAGAAGGTTTCGGTCTCTGCGATCACAGAAGCCCCCAGTTGCTTCGTTACTCTGACGTCCCGGGGAAGTGCCCCGCGGGGTCTCGCGGGAGACCCCCGCGAAGAGGTAGTAAAAAGTTCACTGGGCTCCCGCTACAGCAGGAATAGGGGAAGTTACGTGTGAAGTACTGTATAATGTAGGGACTACAGTAAACATTTTGAATACCTTCTTCTTCGAGCCGCGTCGCCATACCCCCAGCGCCGGACGTCGCCATGACAACAATATCCTCAGTTTTCCCAAAAAAGGGGAAAAACAATTCCACTAGAGAAAAAAAAAAAAAAATATTTTGGGGCGTGTGTTATGTGTGTATGTTGTGTGTGCGTGTTTTTGCGGACAAGTTCCGGGGTGCTCCCCCTCTGGAAAACCGCGCTCTCAGCACGAGCAACGTGCGGTGGGGCTGGCCCGGAAAAAAAAAAAAACAAAAAACCCAGCAGACGGAATCCGGGAGAGGAAAAAAAAAAAAAAAACTGCGTCCGATGCCCCCCCCTGTACTAAAACCCGGTAGAGAAAAAAAAAAAAAGAATTTGGCTAAAAAAAAAGGAAAGGGACTGAGCGGGGAACAGAAGGGCAAAAACTTACGGCGTACCTGCGTGAGGTACCGGCGGAAGGAGGCCTGGAAGCGGTCGATCCCCCTGGTCCATCGACCCCCCAGTCACGCCGGTGTTCCCCCCCGGCCCCAAAAGCTCCTTCACTCTAGAGCACCCCGCCCAACCCCACGAACAAAAAGACAAATGACTAAACTATACAAAACAGACAAAAAATAAAACAGGTACTTGCGAAAAGAGAGGGGGAACAGCCAGAGGCCCTCACATCCGGGCGAGCCCCCCAATTGTCACGGGGCCCCAAACCCCGGAGGGCTGCCCTGACAGGACGGTCTAGGTGGGATGAAGGGGGGTGATGACTACACGCTCCCCAAAAGCCCCACAAAAAAAGATTACTTACAACACCCATTTTTTCACACCCGCAAAAAAAAATTCCAACACACGCACCCTGCACGATACAATAAAGCCTCCCAAAGCACACAACATGCCTCACGTTTAAACACTCCCAAAGACACAACATGCACTCACGATCAAGCGCTCCCCCGCGCACAAAATGACAAACACAACAGCACTCCCCACCACAAAATGCACGATTATAAAAAAATATTTCGCCTTACGTTTCACGTCCAATTACGCATTCCAGCACATATGACATTACCAATTTTAAAAGGAATTTCCCCTTTCAAACCCTTTCCCACCATGGAGCGCGTCCCATCCCTGCCCCCGTCAAGTCCGCAGGGAGCCCCCGTCGCTAGGGGCTCCGGCGGGCTGGTCTCGCAGGGGAGTCGCCCAAGCCGACACCTCGACTCCCAAGCGGGCAGTTTAAAAAGCGTTTTTCCGGGGGGGGGGGGGGGGGGGGCGTGCTTTTGGGGTCCTGGACGGGGGTCCAGGCCCGGGCCCGTCAAGAGGCGGGTCCCCTTTGCCGTTTCGGTCCCGCCAAGGCGTGGCCCCGACCGCGCGTGGGCCCTCCCGCGTGGGCCCGCCAGACCGTGGCCCGACCAGCCGTGGCGCCCCAGTTCGTCTCCGGCGAAGCCCCCGGGAGGGGGGGGACGTGCTGGGAGGAGAGTCGGGAGGGGGAAAGAAGAAGGAAGGAGGGAAAGGGAAAAAGGGTACTGGAACCCCGCGTCGTACCGTTTTACCCCTTGCTGTCAAGTCTTATCAGCCCCTCGTGATGGGCGAGGGGAAGGTATTAAAACCACACGTACACCCCTTTATCAAATGTTCTACACGATGAGGTAAAAGACTGTTTTAAAAAAACAGGTTTAAAAAAAAATATGAATTATCTCACCCTTCTCCACTCCCTTAAGTTTTCCCTTTCCCTTTGGAAAAAAAATCAACACAGCGACCCTGCTTAATAACTGCCACCCCCAAATTTTCAAATGTAATTTTAAGGGATAAATTTTCACATTTTTTAAACCCTTTTAAATAACAAAATCTCCCGCCCCCGCATCCGAACGACAAATCTGCGTACCCGCTCGTGAAACCCCAAAAAATCGTTCTCCTTTCCACACAAACGCGGTGGCCCAAGGATAAAGTCCCGGGGAATGTGACAGGGGGGACGAGGAGACCCCAAACAAGTTCCAACCCCGAATCACGGTTCTCTCCTTCCCACCACAGCATCCCGTACATAAACAGGAGAAAGAATTTTGGAATAATTTAGAATGGCCAGGTTTTAAAGGAATTTAAACCCGAGAAAAGGTCTCACACAATATTTTCTTCAATTTTTGAAAACAAAAAAAAAATTGCGCAAAAGTGAAGACTAAGCCCGGTAACAAAAACAAATCAAAACAAACAGACCCGAAATGATGTTTCCAGCTACCCCTGGGTGACCCCGGGAGGGGGTCAAAGGACTCTCTTACCCCCTGTCCAGTCGAAGGACGAGGCGAAGGCGGAAAACAGAAAAAATGATGTCCTCTCCTACGGCCCACTGCAGGGAAATTGAAAGTACTGACTGTCTCCCGCGATAAGGTAAAAAACCAGGCTGGAGCAGGGCCCCCGAGCTTCTTCCGCTCGAGTGAAGAGTAACCTCCCCCGCAATGGCGGCCCAAAAGCCATGCTGCGTCACAGAGGAGCATCTTCAAACTAAAAAAAAACGAAGCAGTGCGCAGGTAAAAAAACAGGGGAGGCCCACGCAGAAAGTTCGAGGGAAAAATCGGCCACCCCGAACTTGAGGATGAATTGCAGGGCGGGTGGAATTGAGAGAGGAGAGAGAAAGCAAACCCAAGTTGAGTAACCCCAAGGGGAAAAAAAAGCACCACAAGCCCCCCCTAAAGGGGCGGTAACCCAAACAGCAAGACAATAACAAATAAGTAAATTTCCCCCACCTAGGTGGGGTCGAACGCGTGGCCTCGCGACAAACTCGTGACATTTAGAAAAATTCCATATTTTTGTTTGTGGGAAAAACATAAAGCATTTGAAAATAAAGTTTCCTTGAGTCAAGAAGCCCCAGAAACAATGAAGGCATGTTTTTGTCTTCGCAAGTTGTAAAAAAAGCGATTTGGGCACAAGAAGGCGAATGATAGAGACCAGATTTCTGGGCTGAGGTGATAATCTTCGAGGAAAAAATGCTGGAAGCAAGAAACTTGACTTAGCCCAAAAGTTTGTGTATGGGAGGCCCGTGAGACCCCCGACAACGGCACATGCAAGAAAGTCAGGGGAAAAGACATTTCCCCTGTTAACAGGATTCCAAAAAAGGAAATGGAAAGAGCCAAAAATCAAAACAGAAGATCAAACCCTGAACAAGTTATCTCATGAAACCAAGAAACGCATGCGATTGGAAAAAGTCAAGCATGGAAGAAAAAACTGCCCCGCGAAAAATGTTTGGGGCCGAAAAGGGTTTTTTGAAGGTCACTATGCTGTCATGTGTGAAGCAAAAAAAAATACACGACATAGAGGGGAAAAAAAAAAGAACAAATTTACTTGGTCAATTTCAGGATGCAAAAATGAAAATTCTGTCCATGCAATAAAAGAAGATTTTGGCTGCACTTTACTAATCAACGGGAAAAGCGTAAATTTCGAGTAGGTACAGGCGCTGATGTCTCCGCTGACCCAAGAATGATTCTTTCAAAGAATTCTCCTGTATCCAGAGCACCATAAGAAGCTGTTAGGTCCAGGGAAGACAGAGATCAAACGTTGTGGGAAAATATACTGCCACTCTCAGAAACTGAAAAGACAGAGACAGTTCAAGATCTGTATTTAGTGGAACATTTACATGAGCCACTACTTGGTAGACTGCCATAGAAGCACTTCATTTAATTGAAAGAGTAACTCTACACAACAACAGCAAGTCCAACAGCAACATTTCCAAAAATTATTCACTGGACTGGAAAAGATGAAGACCGTCTACAAAATCAGCTGAGAGAAAATGCACAACCATTCTCCATTGCTACCGCCAAGACGTTTGCCACTCCTACGAAGACAAAAGTACGGGAAGAATTGACACGACTGGAGAAAGAAGACATCCCAGATCTGTCACAACTCCAACTGACTGTATGCTCCAATAGTAGTGGTGCCAAATCAAATGGGAAAGTCAGACTGTGTGTCGACCTCACCAAACTCACGAAAATGTTCGACGAGGAAAATTTGCTTCTTCCAACTACAGACCAACTTCTTGCTGAGCTGTCTGGAGCAAACGTCTTCACCAAGCTTGACTACAACAGTGGGTTCCATCAAATTCGACTTCATTGAGAGGTCGCAAGAGCTGACGACATTTATAAAACCATTTGGAAGATTTTGTTACAAAGACTTCCACTCGGAATCAGTTCGGGTCAGAAATTTTCCACTGGGAAATGGACGCACATACTTTCTGGAATTCCAGGTGTCACCGTTGACGATGATGTTCTCATCAGTGACAGGAGTGAGAAAGAACACGACGAGAAACGGTAAGTTGTTCTGGGGAGAATGGAAGCAGCAAACGTCACACTGATGAGAAATGTGTCTTTTCAACCAACACAGTGACATTTCTGGGTCACATTATCTCGCGAAGGCATCAGAGGGGATCCAAGGAAGGTGGAAGCATTACAAATTTCCAAGACCGAAAATGTTCCAGAAATGAGGAGATTTCTTGGTATGGTAAATCATGTAGGCAAGTTCACCCCAAACCTTGCTGATACTTCAAAACCTCTGCGAGACCTACTTAAGCAGGAAAATGAATGGACTTGGAACCACCAGCAAAAAGATGCTTTTCAAAAACTCAAATGCAACTGAGTTCAGCTCAGTTTTGGCACAGTATGATCCTTCTAAAGAAAACCAAAGTTTCTGCAGATGCCTCTTCTTATGGACAAGGTGGAGTCCTGCTTCAAAAAGAAAGAAAAATCAGGAAGCCGGTGTACATCCAGATCACTGACGTCTGCCGACCAGAGATACGCTCAGATTGAGCTCTGGCAGCAACTTGGTGTTGTGAGAAGTTTGCCGATTTCTTGGTTGGATTGAAGTAGTTTACCATAGAAACTGACCACAAAACCATTGCTAGCCTTACTCAAGAAAACACACCTGGATGAACTAACGCCAGAATTCAACGTTTCAGGATGAGGACGCTACTTTTCTCCTACGACATGGATTATACACCAGAAAAGAATGTAGTGACTGCGATCATTGTCACGGGCTCCTGGAAGTGTTTCTGCTGAAACAGGATCATGAAATGGAGGCTGAGTGGATTGGTTTATCAACTGTCTAGTTGATAGTCCTTCTGTCACAAATGAGCTCAGAGAGAAGCTTCGCATCAACTGTTGAGGACAGGGTCTGCAGTCAAATCATAAATTTCAGCAAGACTGACTCGTGGCGCGCTGAGACAGCGAACGAGGTTCACAGTTAAAACAGTATTGGTTTGTTCGTCATTATTCTCAATACAGGAGGGGCTACTGCTATTTCAGGCAGAATTGTCGTTCCGACAGACCTGCGGGAAGAAATTCTCAAAATATTCATGAAGGACATCAAGTAATCGTCAAATGTTGGGCACTGGCCAGAAATAGTGTCTGGTGGCCAGGCCTGTCCAAAACAATAGAAGAGAAAATCACCAAATGCAGGTCTGTGAAAAAGAAAGAATACATCACCCTGACCACTCAAACAACAAAAACATCGGAATACCCATGGCAACGTGTGTGTATGGATCTTTTCGAGCTCAAGGGCCACAAATATCTGCTTATAGTTGTTTATTTTTCAGATGGATTGAAG